>OY720454.1:2237500-2272500 GCA_963082715.1 Harpalus rubripes | reverse complement strand
CACACACACACACACACACACACACACACACACACACACACACACACACACACACACACACACACACACACACACACACACACACACACACACACACACACACACACACACACACACACACACACACACACACACACACACACACACACACACACACACACACACACACACACACACACACACACACACACACACACACACACACACACACACACACACACACACACACACACACACACACACACACACACACACACACACACACACACACACACACACACACACACACACACACACACACACACACACACACACACACACACACACACACACACACACACACACACACACACACACACACACACACACACACACACACACACACACACACACACACACACACACACACACACACACACACACACACACACACACACACACACACACACACACACACACACACACACACACACACACACACACACACACACACACACACACACACACACACACACACACACACACACACACACATACAGACATCATCGTAAAAATAGTAAAATCGTATTGTAGGGACCCTAAAACGTGCTTATTCATCAAAACTCACCACCGAATTTTTTGACCAAAGACAATACCTTCCTTACCTAAAGGTGACGGAAGGTAAAAACTAAACTGCCAAAACAAGTTAATTGTGATATTTTGTTTCCAGCGACAATTTGATTAAACGTTATTTGGTATAAATACAAAACATCTAAGAATTGTCTGAAAACTTTAGGACCATACGTTATTATTATTTGTCACTTAGACCACGATCTGTAAATTTTATATCTGTATTTAAAGCAGTCGAAAGAATTTTGTAGAAATATCTCACCATTTTTATAGTTTTTATAATTTGCTGAAAATGTAAGCCTGGGTTCTTAAACATAATTATTTATTTTTTACCTTCCGTCACCTTTAGGTAAGGAAGGTATTGTCTTTGGTCAAAAAATTCGGTGGTGAGTTTTTGATGAATAAGCACGTTTTAGGGTCCCTAGAATACGATTTTACTATTTTTACGATGATGTCTGTATGTGTGTGTGTGTGTGTGTGTGTGTGTGTGTGTGTGTGTGTGTGTGTGTGTGTGTGTGTGTGTGTGTGTGTGTGTGTGTGGATGTGTGTGTGTGTAACAAAATTTTCGTCTACGATAACTCTAATACTACAATTCCAAAAATTATAATTCTTTCGTATTCCTCTTCGTTGCATCCATATGAAGAGCTGATTAGATTTTGGTCATAATTGGTCAACCGGAAGTGCCCTTATTTGCAGATTTTAACAGTTTTTCTTGAAAAAACGATGTTAAATATCATTTTTTCACATTTAATGTAATTATAAATATTAAAGAACATTGTATTCTCTATCCGATTTGACTGAATTTTATACTTCATATTAAATGGATATAGAGTTATAAAATTATAAAGAAATTAAATTTCATAAATTAGCCAGCTATGCTAGAAACAGCTACTATATTAAGAAAATTCTGATTGAAAGATGTCAATGCCAAGTTCAATGATATATTCGTAGTATATTTGTGTTAGGATCTTTTTGCTCGAAATTTTCTGTATGAAATTTGTTTAAAATACATACAACTGTGGAAAGGTAATGTACATACAAGAAATTTATAATCTTTTGCAAGGAACTTTCTGTATGGATTTTATAGAAAATACATACGCATTTACGAAAATTCTACCGGTAGATACCGCATCTACCGACTGTGTTTGAAAACACTACCGGATTCATGAAGAATCTAATCTCAAAAAAAGGTAGTGATGCAAAGCGAAGCGTGCGCGGTAAAAGTGGAAATGTGTTCAAAGTAGGACTCTGCTCATTTTCAAATTTTTTCGTAGGTTATGGATCTCCCCTGTTTACCACTTGCGTTCTTAAAATATCGATTCCGGTAGTTATAAACTGATAAAAGCTGTTTACCGGTACAATTTTCGTAAATACCTCATGTAACTGACGGAAGGTAATGTGCTGGCCACATCAGATTTTTATTTTAAAAGTCCATCAAAGGATTGCAACGCTGCATAAAGTACATATACTTTAAAGGATTGTGAGTAATTACTGTCGTTATAACAAGTGGATAAGAATTAATTATGAATAATAATGTACATGTACGCCACTGGTGTGTGAGAGTGTGGACATACAGGCACCGGAAATACGGAAGGTGACCACGAAAAATGGAAAATACAGATTGAACCTACGATAAGTTTTAACACGTAGCAGGGTGAATTAAAACATTACAGTTGTGTTAAAACAACCCGCTAATGCGTTTTAAATTTCCCTAACACATTTGACGTTTCAACGGATTCGAAACGCTGCATTCGATCATTTGTTAAGATTTTATGCTCTCTTAATGCATTCTCTAAGCCTGGATTTTATTTCTTTTTTATAAATTCCAACATGCAAATTTTAAAGTTTTATCTCTAGGTAGCGTGATCGGCACAGCAGATTTTTTTTTGTAAAATGTATAAACGATGTTTACAATAGATTCATTGGACATGAGAAAATCAGGATGACACGACACAAAATTTGTATTTCCATTTAATTATTTATATAACAAGAATAATACAACCTTTTTATTTAATGTTCTGTATTTTAATTAAATACCCGACGTTTCGGTAATATGTACTGCTGCATTCTTGAGGGAAAATACAGAACATTAACTAAAAAATCTGATGTGGACACCACACAACTTCCTTGTACGCAAAACCAATATGAAGTATAGACCCAATTATAAAATTGCACGTATTTGACATAATTTGTCATTAACATTTATTTTTTTGTCCTAATCCATAGCAAGCTTCATTACAAAAACCAAAAGGTATATAAGTTTAAAATTTACATATCTCGCTTATACAAAGGAATAATTTAATAATACTTGATGTGCTAGACGCAGAATTTAAATCTCTAAAACTCTTATTTGAAGCATTTATTTCTAAAATCAAAATGAAACCATTTTATTCAAGAAAAACTGTTAACAACTTCTGGTAATATATTACTTCCGATTAGCCTGCTTTAACCAAAATCTACTATGTTATTCCTATTGACATAAAAGTCTTATATACCAAATTTGAAAAGTTTTGAATTATATTTTAAAATAGTTTTTCATTAAAATCTATTATAGACTTTAAATAAAGTAGACAATATTTTTTGTGCAACCGTAAAAAATATGTAATTACAAATTTTATTAATTTTAAACAGTTTCATTGTAAATAGAAAGTTAGCTTTCAAGGTGGCTATGGAATTACCATTTCATAAACAAAACCATGCAATTCTCAAGTGTCAAAGTGATTGTTTACCTAATTTCGCGGCCGCTACCATGACAACGGTCGCGAAATTGAATTTCGCGGCCTGTATTGCGGCTGCAAAATGCTTATTTCGCGTCCGGTTACACAAAAAATATTTTATTACATAGCCGACGTTTCGGCAGCAAATATGCCTTCTTCAATAAGTTTACATTTCCCTGAAGAAAGCATATTTGGTGCCGAAACGTCGGCTATGTAATAAAACATTTTTCAAACGTTTTCATCAGACTGTTTTTCTCCAAGTTATTATTATTGTTGTTGTATAGGATGACCATACGAGTATTATTAAAGATTTAAACCGGAACGCTCTTCAAAAAAAAAAAGAAAATGCGGAAGTAAGGTATGTTTACATTTAGATACATGTGTGAGTATTTGTTTGAGATAGAAGTGTGATAAAACAAAATTTCTTGCTAACTCAAAATGCATGAGAAAATTGTACAGTTTAAACAAAATGTATGAGCTCTTGTATGAGGTGATGTGGCACGATTTGTTTATTTAACATGTATCTCACACAAATTCTCATACATGTATCTGAATGTAAACATACCTTTACCAAATGCGGTAATACGAAAACTTTGGATTCTAAATTTTGTACAAATTTGAACAAGATTTGTCTTAATTATTAATAATATTGCGATGATGGTAACGTTCATTCTGTAATGTAATTTGTCCCGTTGATCGTAGAACCAGAATTTAAATTGGTAGCTGAAAAGTATTGCAATTTGAAGTGTTAATATACACCATCCAGTTTACCCTTAATTACGACTAAAAAAGCTCGTATGTTCGGTAGAGATATAACACTAAACCTTGTCCAGTAGCGAATCCCGCACCATATCGGTTTCGGCCGGGAATAAATCAAACTCCCAAACGCTCTTGCACTTGACGATAAATCAGCGTAATTGTTTTTCTAACAAGCCGCCAGAGCTGCTGGACGCTGCTAGCTGCAGGCAGCCAGCAACCGATAATGAAGTATTCTAAATATTTACTTCGCTATTTGGGCTTATTTCATGCGAATGCCCAATGCCCAGCACAGCGCAATGGAAATGGCAAGAATGTGCACTTTTCAATGCTGACTGATTGCTGGATAGAAGTATTCCAGAGAATTGCGAAAAATGATGCCTCTTTGTTTCTGTTTCCAAGGGAATATCCGGGGGTATAATTAATAAATAAATACGTAATATACATACCTACATACTAGGAATTTCATCTACTGAATGGATTGCACGGTCAGTGTTAGTGTTGCCGCAAGACCAAGACCAGTCTTGGTCTTGTCTCGTCTCGTCTTGGTCTTGTCGAGACAAGACCATAATTTTAGTCTCGACTGAAAAGTCGAGACGAGACGAGACCAGTATCGAGTCTTGTCGAGAAAGTCTTGAAGTCTCGACAAGACTCTCGACTTCAGTTTGTAGGTATTTTTTGGAATATATTTGCTAAAAGTGCTTCACACTCAAGAGTAACGCTATAAATATTGTTTGAGAATTAGTAAAAAGAAGAGAGATAAGAATTTTAAAAAAATTTATAATTATGTATTTTCGTTGTGTTCCTGAAACATTAAATTATGTGAATATAAAAATTTGGATATTTTATTAGAAATTCACAAACTGGGTTTGAAACTTGGCTTAAATAGTAAATATTGCAAAATAAGCATAATACTCCTATGATCTATACGTAAAGAAATAAATGAGCATTAATTGCATAGATTTTGGTATATAATAGGATAAATAATTAAACAGTTAAATCGGAGAGATGAACTGACTTGTAGAGAACTGGAGAAAACACATTGTAGGGATGTACGAATTCTTAGAAAACTTAAGTGAAAGCGGATTTTTTGGAGCCAGAGATTACCAAGGTCACTGCAAGGGATGTTGTATAAAAAATATACGTGACTTTAACAGTGAAAAAAAATATTGGGGAAGAGAAAATAAGGACAGCGACACGCATTTTATTTACAACCAACTATTTACACTAATAACATCGATAATAATATATACAATATATTATAGTGGGTTAGAGCACCCACACCGTTATTATTAAAGACGCTGGTTGACCAGTCGGGGAAAGTGCCCTGACAAATCTGGCTACGGCCCTGATTCCAATAAAAATAAATGTGCATGACTTTCTTTTTAATTATTCGAAAACCCTAGTACTAAGATTACCTCTTAAAAAAATTCTGATGATATACACATTTCGCTGTGCTGATTCTCAATCGAAAAGAATTTTTCCAAAATTTGGAAAATTATTTCTTGTTATGTATTCAATTCTTGCAGTGTTCTTTTAGTGCGCCACTGCCGACATGAAATTTATATTAAAAATAATAGGTTGACCAGTGACACTAAAAGTGTACACTTGCAGAATTTAATAAAAAATACGAAATAATTTCGGATTTGGGAATGCTGAATCCCGTAATAAGCAAGTAAGTTTGTAAAACGATATATTAAATTATGGAATACAAATATTAACTGTAAAATTGAAAAACATTATCTAAGTATTTTACCTATTTAAAATACGTAAAGGTAAATAAATACTATAACACATTATGTACACAAATTTTCATATTAATTGTTTGAAGAGATCAAGTAGACAATGATCCTGGAAGACTTTAAAAATTAATATCTCAAATATTTATTAAAATTTTTTAAACATGATTGTACTGATTTTCTTAGATTTTCATGCACTATTATATAAAAATATAAACAATTTGTTGATTGACGTAGAGTCGAGAGTCTTGTCGAGACTCGAGACAAGACGAGACTGACTGCAAGTCTCGTCTCGACAAGACCAAGACAAGACCAAGACAAGACTGACCTCAAGTCTCGTCTCGTCTCGTCTTGTGGCAACACTAGTCAGTGTATCTTTAAAAGTTTTACTAATGTTTGTAACACTTCCGGGCAAAAAAATTAACTTCTTCTGAAATTCGAATAAGTACGTTCTACAGTGTTATTAAATATAATTTTCTGTTCAAATTTCTGCATACATTAAACACAGTAACAGTTTAAAAATATACTTTTTGAATTGGCGCTAAATTACACTGTCTGTGGCGTCAGACATATATTAACCAATGACAAAACTGGAAAGATGACGAAAAAAAAAATGTATCATCAACATCAACGTCAATGATTGCTTTAATGACAACTGTGTGACATAAGGTCTGACTTATAGTGCAGCGTGATTTTTGGTTCTTTAGCGTAGTTCTTAGTTATTTATTATTATATTACAGCGTTATATTTCATAGTTAAATGCCCAGTATTATAAAAGATGGATAAGTAAAGCACTAGCAAAGTAAAATTTACTCCTGAAGTAAAATAGTTTATTCCATAGATTTTCGTCAAAACAAAAATAAAAATACTAGTTAATAAATCTACAGAATAAATTACTCCACCGATGTTTGAGGAAGTAAATTTTATTGTCTAAAATAAATTTGACACATGTCAACAATAATTAAATTAAATTAATTATAAATTTAATCCCATATATTATTTTTACATTTATTTATCTCCAACATGTTTGTTTTGTTTATTTCTGAGTAATTTTCCCCCGTTCTATCTTTTTTCCATTTTAGTTGACATCTGACACTTTATGAAACACACATTATTTTCCATTTTGACTTTTGGATTTATTTCGTGTCAGGAACATACAGAATACAATATTATTAAAACATATAAAACATATCCCAGCGACACATCGTTTGGAATAGATCCTCTTTAATTGGAGATTGACATTATCGTCAGTAGAGGTCTTAAGCAATACCGTCTAGTAATATTTTATCGTAGATTTATCAATCTCTCTTATGGTCTAATAGTGCAAAGATTAGCCGGTATAAGAAACCGTAGTCTGAGTGCATCATTTTCCAACTAAAAAAATAAATGTATTTAATAGTTCTTATTTAATATAAAAATATTTATATTTACATCAAAATGATCTTTACAACAAAGAAGTTTTGATTTAATGTTATTATCTTTACTTGCGACAACCATTTCATTCTTCTTTCTCCGTTTTGAGGCACTATTAGAAATATGTTTTATGTTTCCCTATTATCAGTTCTATTTGGGTACACTAGGTACACCAAACACTTTTTTACAACCATGTTTGATTATTTCCAAATACAAAAATCAGTAGTAGTTGACAGCTGTCATGACTGTCACTCGTTTAATTTCCGTCGGTGGCAAATGTAAGCCACACCCTCATTGGTTAGGTTTATTCGAAAGTCATCAGGCGAAAGGGGAAGGGGAAATTCAAACATAATTTCAAAGACAATTTTCTCATGAATTAAGACTAATACGAAAAAAATAAAAAATAGGGGCTAAATATTTTTTCTTGTTCTTTTGATTTAAACAAAGAAAAAAAACCGTGCAACACCTCATTAAATAAAATTCGGTTTAGATTAGAGACAACGTAAAGTTGTCCCTCTCGGCGGTATTTATACATAGCCATATAATTAGATCTCAAATTCATTTTCGTGGCAGTATTATTGCGCTTTGTTACTTTCATAAAGACATGAGGAAAACAATTGGAATACATTGATTTTTTCTACCAGTATCGTCATTATCGTCTTTGCGAGCAAATTTCCCGCGCGGCTCCAAATCACCCACTAATGAATTTTTGTCACGAAACAATAATTTAACCTGTGTTTAGTTGATATTTCGTTGCGATAACTTGATTAATGCGCTTATAATCTCACCACGGCGATATCTGCTCTACAACCACTTTAGGCCCCAATGCAGGGTGTTTGTTGGGCCCTTCTGATTGGGGCTGATACAGGGTGAAGTGGTGGACAGGTGTTTGCGTTGGTTTTCAAACATCCGGTATGGAATGGTAGATTGCAAAGTTGATTTTGTTTGGTTTGGTAATTTTTGATTTAGTGCGGACTTGATATATTGGTTTTTAATGATCCTGGAAATTGATTTTGATAATTGCAGGAAATAGGTTTTTTAATCTGTTGTTTCAAAATAAAATTGGTGTCGGGTATTCAAGAGGTTTGGTTTTGTTCTTGTTACTAGATAATAATTTCAATGCTATATCTAGGCACAGTTTTGAATATTTCTTAAAAATAAATACTTATTTAAATAAGAGTCATATGCAAAGGACAAGAAACAAACTGCGCGAACTGAAGAAAATAAATAATTTAATATGTGCAATAGAAAAAAATAATCAGATTATGATGAAAAGTTTATTTAACATTGACAACATAATGTTGCATTTTATCTAGAGCGGTATGCGGAATCGTAGGTAAAATTTCTCCTCTAATGACTCAAATCGGTAATACGGAAAGCAGTCTTACAAGCGCCATATTAATTAAAGACAGATGAGTGAAAAGTGCAGTAATTAATAATTAAATATTTAAGCTTATCGCCTTCATATAAATAAATTTTTATTAAACTAGGTTTGTATACACAGTCATTGACTACGTTTATCTCGACGTTTGAAGCCGCTTGAATTTAGTAAATCCTTTCTCAATCTTTGAAATAAACGATCGAGATTAATATTTGAAGCCGCTTGAAAATGTCAAGTCAAGCCTATAAAATAACAGGCTTGGACTTACGAAGCGGCTTGACTTCTGTCGAAATAAACAGCGAAGCTTTAAATATAGCTATTAACATACCTAGGAATGTTATACACATCGTAACTGCCGCAGATGTCAGTTTGAGATCCGAACTCGTAGAGCGAGGATTTTAAGACATCTAAGTCGTGTTGTGATTAATAACATCCGTAGTTTGTTCAATAGTTTATCGGTTTCAGAAATATATGACAATATTGATAAATATGGGGTCTCGTGGCCTCGTGCCTGAGTTTCAGGTCGCGAATTTGGGGAACCGGGTTCGATTCCGACCGACGCCAAATATTTCCAATTTTAAATGGCACAAAATTGACCCCTGTGGTGCACTCTTCACGCCAGCAATGAGTGCCCGTGAGGTGACGCCTGGTAAGCGCCTTCACGGTGCAAATATTTCATCATTACCGATATCTGTGTACAAGCAGATTGGCACACCCAGCAATGGGTAATAAGCCGTGATGATATATTTATTTATTTATTTTATTGATAAATATAATTTTTTGAAATTCTCTCATTAATGCTACTTTCAGATTGCTATGGTTAACAGAACAATTATTTTGACATATGTCAATATGACAAATATTCAAATTATATACTTTATTTCTCATATTTATTACTTTAGAATAAAGTAGACATTATTTAGAACGATATGCTAACGTTATCTGTATGTATTAATGAAGAGCATTATATTTTCATTTTGTAGACCGTTGTTGACAAGTAAGTATGGTAATAATATTACCATACAGATACAGTTATTACTTAGTTACCAGCCTACTTTTGTACATGTAAACAATGGAATAATATCCTGAAACCGGTAAATGTAATTACGCATGCACACATCCGAAATATGTTGCTTGTCGAAAAGCGAAATATTTGGTGTATTGAAGAAATAAATGTTTTTTTAATGTTTTTGAAAGAGAAGACAAATAACAACATGACAATTTTTAGATTTTGGGGTTATATTTCCAGGATGAAATTATATCATATACCTCTCCCTGTCTGTCTGCATAATCGAGTATTAAACTATATTTTTTTAGTCGATACGAATTGAAAGATGATTGAAAATAATTCAATCCTATTTTCAATTCGCTGAAATAAACCAATGGAATTTTTTAAGTCATTATATACTTGAAGCCGCTTGAATTATCGAGATAAACGTAGTCAATGAAACACAGTGAACAATGTGAACTGTCATGTCAAACCCATCATATAGGGCGCGAGCAGACACGTGACTCGAGCAACCTTGAAGAGTTTGGAATCAGCTGATTTGTGTGCGCTTGTCACTTTGACAAAAACGACGTCAATTTGACAAAACAAATGTTTAGACTTATTTTGATTTTGAACTGTTAAATTGTTAATATTTTACAAATTTCAGGCAGTAAAACACATGGCCTTAAAAATAGTAACATTGTAACAGTTCAAAATTAAAATAAGTCAAAACATTGGTCTTGTCAAAATGACATTGTTCTTGTCAAAATGACACGCGCACACATATCAGCTGATTTTAAGCACTTCAAGGCTGCTCGAACCACGTGTCTGCTCGCGCCCTATAACGGCCATATTGTTTCGAAAATCAGCGCTTCTAACGTTAATTTTGATTGCGAATAGTATGTGTAACGGTGTAACCAGTATTCATAGTAATACATTAATGATAGAATAGTAAATATTTCATATTCACGGTATATTTGTTTTAACTGACAATTAAGTTAACAGGCAGTTTAACGAGAGATTAAAATACTAAGCTTTAATTTAACGTTGTGAACAGCTCTGAAGAAGTTAACAATTAATAAATCAATGCGTTTTACATAAATTTTGTATAATATGAGATTGTCTGTATTTGACAATGGCAATAGCAGGGTTTGTTATAGTTGTCTCCGTCCACGAAGGGACACCACACAGGGCGGCAACGCGCACATCATATGTCTGAAATTGGTCGGTTAATGGATGGGGCAGGGGGCGAGCGGGGCCCAGCACACATGCCCCAAGTTTTAATTAAAAAACAGGCGAGAGACGTTGCCACGCAACCTGCCGCTTCCGCTCCCCCTTCGTCCGACCCCACTCTCCTCCCGCCCGCAACGCCTGATCGTAATTAAATAATTCGCCTTTATCGTTTTTATTTTCCCCCTGCCCTTGCCCGTGGCCGCGAGAAAATAACCTCCCTTCCCAACAATTTCTCCATATGTGTTGTCTTTCTTCAATTTGGTGTTAATCGTGTTTCGTCTCTGTCGCACCCGTTTGTCCTCTTATTTGATTAAAGGGAGATTGGTTTGAGATGGGCCAATTCTAGCTACAGGCCCAGGCTTCGCGATCTAGTCTCGCCGTTGATTGTTGATTGTTTTCGCCATACACAGGTGATGCGATTTTTTTTAGTACACGTGAGGTGTTACGCCCTCATAATTGTTTTACACTGATTTTCATATTAAATACAAAGTCTATGGCCCTTTATTACTTGGGGTAACAACATGAATATTACTGGGAAAACTTGGAGAAAACGTTTGAAAAATGTTTTATTACATAGCCGACATTTCAACACCAAATATGCCTTCTTGAGGGAAATGTAAACTTACTGCGTTCAATTTTTTTTAAACATATGGTGAATTACAAAAGTATAACATTTTTACTTCCTTGTACTAATTTCCCTGAAGAAGGCATATTTGGTGCCGAAACGTCGGCTATGTAATAAAACATTCTTCAAACGTTTTCATCAGACTGTTTTCCCAATAATATTTTAATCCAGTCAAGGAATACATATTTAAATATGAATATTTAAATAAATATCCATAGAAACTACATAGAATTAAGGTACATTCACAAATGAAAATTAGGTTTAGATTTATGGTTTATACTTTAGATTTAAAGACTTTGGTCGCATATTATGTAATGACTCCATTCACACTTCAGAATTTAGGGTCTCTAAATCCAAATCATAAAGCTAAACATTGCAAGGTCCAAACTTTAGGTTTATGATTTAGTTTGACGTCACAAACTAATCTAAAATGATATAGATATATAAACCCATCTTTATTTATTATCCACTTGAGGGATTCGGTATCTTTAAACAAATGCAAGAAGAACATGGAAACTGTCATAATTAAATTGCTGAAATATAACCAATAATGCCAAGCGAATGACAGTTTCACGGCGCACAGGTGTCTTGTTGACTACTGCTCTACCGATATTTTAATCTTGTTTAATACTAATTTTCAGGTAATTTAAACTTACATTCATGAATGCCTTACTTAAACCTACACAAAAACCATAAACCTAATTTTCATTTGTGAATGCACCTTTAGCGAATAAAAAGAAAAGTAGTGCGTTTGAAAAAAATTTTAATGTGTCATTCGGAATAAAAGTGTCTTTGTCATTCATGCTCGCCACACAAAGTATTACTTTTACTCCTAATAACACAATATACTACAGAAAGCAATTATTAAAACTATATATTTAATACAGTGTGTTCAATAAAATTCCTAACTCGGAGTAGGCTATGAACAGAGAAACATAAGTCTCATTATTATTCAATTCAAAAGTCAAGATGTCAACAAAATTGATCTTAAAATGTAATTTTAAGGAGAAAAAACAATAAAGAAGGATACAGTATATTGACATTTGCCGTTCACCAATTTATTTCCATTTCTAAAATAAGATTCAAGAAGAAAAGCTTTGATTTCTTTAGATAACATTTTTGACAATAGGTATCTCGTGTCAAATTGACATTTAATTGACATGTTTCTTTGTTCATAGCAGCTTAATCCGAGTTAGGAATTTTTTGAACACACTGTAGTTATTTATCTTACAAGGAATGTACCTACTATTTAATAAGTTCGATAGTGGTCAAATGTACCTACATCTCGTGTTCATATAAGATTTTTCCCACTCCCGATGATTTATTTTTTACCTGTTCATTTTCACTACCAGATATGTCAATGAATACCGATGAACATTGATACATTAAAAAAAAAAGAATCTTAGTATTCCATAAAAAATTTAAGAAGATAAACGCTGTCATCTTTCACTTTTGACACGTCAATGGTAACTTTTAAATGGAAATATTTATGAAATGAGGACAATTTGATAGAAATCAAATTCAAAATCATAAATTATAAGAATTAGCAAATATTTGACACAAATTTAAAATATCTAACAGTTGATATTTCACAAAGAGGGAGGTAAGTTCAGCTGTTCACTTTGACAGTAAATAGTACATTATATACTCAGGGACTAAAGTGCATATTCAATCCTGTGGGTGAAGTTTATTTCCCGAGCCGAAGATGAGGGAAATAATCACCTGAGGGATTGAATGCACTTTAGTCCTGTGGTATATACGCTATTTTTCGCACTCCCGTATCAAATGGAACCATATTAGTGTAAAAAAATTAATCTTACAATTTGACAATACAAATTTCAAAAATTTTGTTCAAATTTAAACTCAACGCCTGCTAAAAATGTAGTGCAGATACGAATAAATAAATCATAGTAACTATATGATGTTATGGAAACATCTTGCTTATTTTTACTTTAGTCCCCCACGGATTTTTTCATATTTAATCCCTTTGGGACTGAATTTGAACTTTAGTCCCTGAAATGAGTGATTAGAATCGCTCTTTAGTCTCGGGAGTGCGAAAATAAAAATACATCCCTAAAAACAATGTCCTAATAGCCCACTTACGATATCGGGAATGGGAATACATCTTTTTCAATTTTGATACCATAGAATTTTACTTTTATTAGAAGTTTTGATAGGTTAAATATATTCATAGTTACAGCAACTATAGAAATAAATTTAGAAAGCAATTAACACTACACATTTAAAAGCTTTAAGTAATGAATCGAGCACCGAGTGTGAATAAAGCACAATAAATTAATTTGGTGACACGAACCTTCATCATAAAAATTCATAACAACTTCCGTTCTTTTATTTTAAATGCAAAATTCAAACGCGAGCCTTTAAACTAACGGAACTTAATTCTTTGTGCGCGCCTATAAATTGTGTGTTAATTATTTTTACAATTCTTGTGTCAAATCTTGGTTGAATTATGGAAACAGATAACATTACTTAACTTTATCTAGCACTCTCAACCATGTTCCTACATTAGCAAGCTTTTATAATTTTTATGTATTTACCTTCACGATTATATTGTCACTGTGTGCGTCTATGCACCAGTGGCGTATCAACAATATTTCAAAGGAAGGAACACTTAATCAGCTTTATAATAAATTCGATATTAAAAACATTTGTATTCGTATGGGATCTCGTGGCAGTGTGCCGAGTGTCTTGTCGCAAATCTGGGAAACCGGGTTCGATCCCGAGCGACGCCAAATATTTCGAATTTTAAATGGCACGAAACGGACCCCTGCGGTGCACTCTCCACGCCAGCATTGAGTGCCCGTAAGGTGACGCCTGGTAAACGCCCGCACGGTACAAATATATCATTATTAATACCGAAATCTGTGTACAAAGCAGATTGGCACACCCAGCAATGGATAATATGCCGTGATGATATATTTATTTATTTTATTTGTATCATTCGTAAACCCTTCTGCCGTGATTTAGTAAAGGGTAGTAACAGACACTTTATGTAAAATTGACATTTTACGTTATAGCTAACGGTATCCAGTGATACAACTTTTAATTCCACTTTGTTTAAATTATTGACTACCAAAAACGAGCAACTTCTGATGGCATATAGCAGTTACTGACAATTTCCGTGAAATATAAAGGCGAACAACAGTATCCCAGTTTGCTGCTATTTGCTGTCACATTATGTAATTTTTAAGCGGTATAGCTAAGAAGGAAAAAATCTGATGTGGCCTGCACATTACCTTCCGTCAGTTCTATGTATACAGAGAATTTATTTTAAGATGCAACATATCATCAATCACTTCCATGGTTACACACTACTGTCAAAATATGACAGCAATGTAATTGTCCATTTTAAAATGCAACATACAAAATTTGTAGTTTTGTATTATTAATATTAATTACCAATAAATTAGCCTACATACGATTACCAAAAAATCAAAACTTTAATGTAGCACATCTTAACAAACTTTGGCTTACAAACATACATAATTTTAATGTAATAAATGTGAAAAAATTAGCCCATTCACACTGAGGCAATATCCTAGTTGGCAGTGGAAAGAATTGTCACCATTTGTGATGTGTTCTGCAGATATCTTCTGTGTTGCAATACTATTTATAATGTTGCATTTTAAAATGGACAAATATTACATTGCTGTCATTTTTGACAGTACTAAGTAACCATGGAAGTGATTAAACATATGTTGCATTTTAAAATAAATTCTCTGTATGTAGAATTGAAGCACGGATCACCCCAACAACAGATAGGACAGTTATTGTATTTTTCAAAATACAAAATAGTGACATCTACAGATTGCTTCCATGAACTAACGCACACTGTGATGGCTTGGTCGGCTTGGTAGTTTGTGACATAGGAGACATGTCATGTATAGATAAATTGAAATTTAAAATAAAAGACATAATAAGAAAACTGAGTATAAGTACATACATATATTTTAAATAATCACAATACAATAACTATAAATTCATTTCTAAATAAATTTAAAATTACTTATCAGATAGACATATACTTCTATTTTAATTTTTGTTTATATGTAAGATAAAATGATATTGGAAATGGTACGACATTTCATCATTAAGCAAACGTCTATTTAATTGCTTCTTTGCACTGCACTTTATATCAAACAGCACAGCGAATGTTCATCAGCTTATTAAATTTCAATTCCGTATTACGTCAAAAAATAAACACAGTTAATACACTTTAAAACTGGAGAAATAACGAAATAAATCACTACTGGCACTATAACTAAATCTAAAAACTATTACAAATTGGATTACCAAATAATTAAAGATGTTAAAGCGTACGTTCAATGACATGTGTGATGACTTATGTGACTTTACAATTCAAAATATTGCAAAATGTTTTCAACTCAAAGTTGACTTAATCCATTTTCTTAAAATTTAAGCACTGTCGTGCCTCTACAGTTTGCTTCCTGGAACTATGACAGTGATTTGGCACATTCATTTAGCTATCCGGTGCCTGCGTCAGTTCTGTGTATATGTAGAATTGAAGGAAGGTAATGTGCTGGCCACATCAAATTTTTTTACCATTTGCGTAAGTTGCGTGTATAAATTGTTTGATGAAAATATAAACCGACCGAACTATTAAGGGCCTAGGCTCGGATTGTAGAAAACATAAACCATGCTTCTTATTCCCAACAATTATTGTAGAGTGACCATAGTATTCACTTTAATTATATTTTCTTTTTGTAGCCTCCACCTCCACTAATATTTTGAAAGAATCGTTCTCTGGTTTTTGTTCCCGAGCCGATATGATTTTTTATTTACAGCTAATAATTATCGATTAGTGCCGGGACATTATCTTAATAATCCAGCCTTAAGTACCATGACTTTCAATCTTCTCCAAGTGAAGTTTTCCGCTTTTTATATTACGTACAGGACTCATGTTGTAGTCCATCTCAACTCTGTTAATTTATGCTTTCGTTATACTAATCACTCAACTGGAGATTTCATTTCACCGTAACATTCGATTATTTAAATTCTGTATTGTTCACTTTTTGTAGAATAGTTTCCTGTGCTTCTAGTTTTTAGTTAATTGGAGAGCTTGGTCCAGTTTTTGTTAATTTGTATAAATTGAATTATATTTGTATTTAATTTTGTGTTAAATGATGTGGGTGGTGCGGGAAGTCGTGCAAATGTTGGAGAAGACTTTTGGCGGGAAAGCTTTGTCGAAACCAAGGCTGTCGTGATTTGGTAACGGGCAGTATCTGATTTGCACAAAGTTTGAAGTAATAAGGATTTAATGTTTGCTTGCAGCCAGTTTGTGTTTATGTGAAATAAATATTTAAACATATACGTAATGAACTAAAACATCAATAAAAAATCACTTAGTGCATTTTTCTATACTGTAATTTATATGGGCAGTATCATGATTTTACAGAATAATTAAAAAAGACAAAGTTATAAATGCAGTATTTAAGTTAAGTACCTACCTACATTTTGTCTTAAAATTATTAATTAGGTCCTTTATATTGTCTTTCGGTAATTTAGATACTTTTTTTACCTTCCGTCACCTTTAAGTAAGGAAGGTAATGTCTTTGGTCAAAAAATTCGGTGGTGAGTTTTTGATGAATAAGCACGTTTTAATGTCCCTATAGAATACGATTTTATTATTTTTACGATGATGTTTGTATGTGTGTGTGTGCGTGTGTGTGTGTGTGTGTGTGTGTGTGTGTGTGTGTGTGTGTGTGTGTGTGTGTGTGTATATGTGTATGTGTATGTATGTATGTATGTATGTATGTATGTATGTATGTATGTATGTATGTATGTATGTATGTATGTATGTATGTATGTATGTATGTATGTATGTATGTATGTATGTATGTATGTATGTATGTATGTATGTATGTATGTATGTATGTATGTATGTATGTATGTATGTATGTATGTATGTATGTATGTATGTATGTATGTGTATGTATGTATGTATGTATTTATTTATTTATTTATTTATTTTATTTAGGAGAACCAACAGCCTAAGCCAAACAGGTCCCCGCGAATTTACAAAAATGTATACAACACATGTATATGCATGAAAAACATAGTTATTTACAAAATATAAAGTTACAATAATATAATACAGTTAAACATAAATATAAATGCATATGGAAGAAAGTATTTATCACAAATAAAGAAATTTACAACAATATAATAAAGCTAAACGTGAGATTCCGTTATGTAAACACTTAACATTTTTTTAAAATGTGTAAAACTGACATTAAATATGTCAATGAAAGCACAAAGATTATTGTGTGCAATAGTAATCCGATGCATTGGCGAATTTATATAACTATTTGTGGCACAATTTTCGACTTGAAAAATGATTTGAGATCTAGTACATCTGGACGGTACAAAAAATTTTAAATATTGTAATAGCTCGCTGGCAATAATTTTATTGTGTATTATTTTGTATAAAAATATTTGATCATACATTTTTCTTCGCTTTACTAGAGATGTCATATTAAGAACTTGTAATCTGCATGTATATGACTCATATGGAATCTGTAGCCTGTAATATAATATTCTTGTAAATTTTTTTTGAACTTTTTCTATTGTATTTATATTGAGATTGTAAAATGGGTTCCAAATGAGTGAATTGTATTGTAGATGTGGTCTAACTAAGGTATTGTATAACAGGTTGTATGATTTGATATGGGTGAAAGACTTTGTTGTTCTTATTATGAATCCCAGCATTTTTATAGATTTCTTGATTATAAAGTCAACATGTTCATTGAATAATAATTTATGATTAAATATTATTCCAAGATTTCGCACAGATGTTTTCGATTCTAATGATTCATTGTTAACAAAGTAATTGAAAATAATTTTACCATGGTTTCTAGTGAAGCTTACAGAATGACATTTTTTAACATTTAAGGAGAGGTCATTTTCTTTACAATAGTTACAAAGGTTGTTCAGATCTGATTGTAGTTTTCGGCAGTCCTCAAGATTGTCTATAGGCCTAAAGAACTTTAAGTCATCCGCGAATAAAAGGCATTTGCTATTTTGAAAACAATCTGATATGGAATTTACATATAGGTTAAAGAGTAAAGGGCCCAGATGACTGCCTTGCGGCACTCCCGAAGAAACATCTATTTCTCTAGAACAATGACCTCCCAATACAACAATTTGTGACCGATTTCTTAAATAAGAATCTATCCATCGTAATAAGGATCCATGTATACCATATTTGCCTAATTTGTCGATTAATTTATCATGATTCACTCGATCAAACGCTTTAGTAAAGTCGGTGTATATAACATCTACTTGTTTCCGTTTATCCATATTTTCAGCTAAATACTGAGTAAAAGGAACCAAGTTTGTAGTTACTGACTTACCAGAGCAAAAACCATGTTGTTCAGGTATAATAATTGTCTCAATATCTGATTTAATATTTTTCACAATTAGTAATTCAAAAATTTTTGCGAATACCGATTGTTTAGATATAGGTCGATAATTTGTCACGTCATTTTTATCACCCGATTTAAAAATAGGAGTGACATGCACTAATTTCCACTGATGTGGAAATACACCAGACGACAATGATTTGTTCAATATAATATAAAGTGGTTTAGCTAAATAATTTGCACATGTTTTAACAAATTTAGGGTGAATGTTATCAGGGCCAACTCCTTTTGATATGTCGATATTAGAGAGATGATCTAAGATCGTTTCTTCACTCAAATACAAGCGTCCGAGATTCAAAATTGAGTTTAATTCTGAGCTATCGGTATGAACTGAGTTTTGAGCTGAATTTGTTGATGAGGTAGATATGAAAACAGATTTAAAGAAATCGGCAAATAAATTACATATATCAGGACCATTTTGACCTTCACAATCATTATAATGTACTACATTAGGTACACCATTGTTCAGTTTAGTAGTCTTTACATGATTCCAAAAAGCTTTGATATTAGTATGCATATTACATTCTATTTTATTTATATACTCATTATAATTTGATTTGATCATTTGTTTAGATCTTTCCCTCAATACTACAAATGAATTGTGGTCAGATATATTTTTATATCGCTTCCATTTTTTAAAGAACTTATTTTTCTCTTTAATGATTTTAATTAAAGGTTTTGAAAACCAGGGAGGAAATTTGTTATGTTTCATATTTTTAAGTGGCACAAAACTGCAAAATAAAGAATTGAGAATATTATAAAATATTTCTACATCAATATTAACGTCATTGTTTATTAGTACTTTATCCCAATTTATACAAGATAATTTATAAACTAATTCTTCGTAATCACATGTATTAAAATCAAATTTTTGTACTGGTTTGAATTGCAAAGTTTTATTTCCAATTTGCATTGGAAGTGATGTATGTATGTATGTATGTATGTATGTATGTATGTATGTATGTATGTATGTATGTATGTATGTATGTATGTATGTATGTATGTATGTATGTATGTATGTATGTATGTATGTATGTGTGTGTGTGTGTGTGTGTGTGTGTGTGTGTGTGTGTGTGTGTGTGTGTGTGTGTGTGTGTGTGTGTGTGTGTGTGTGTGTCAAAAGATTATAATTCTTGCGTATTCCTCTTCGTTACATCCATATGAAAAGCTGGTTAGATTTTGGTTATAATTGGTCAACCGAAGTACTCTAATTTGAAGATTTTAAGAGTTTTTCTTGAATAAACGATGTTAAATATCATTTTTTCACATTTAATGTTATTATAAATATTGAAGAATATTTAGTCTCTATGGCCCGTACCACGATCACGGTTTTAACTAAAACACTGTTTTAAGAAATGTCAAATTCAAATTTCAATATTTAATTTCTCCCTTAGGTTTAAAGAACGATTTTTTAAAAAAATATTTGTTGGATTACAAACTATGTTCTGCTTTAAAATCATATTTTGATAAATTTAATCTTATTTATTATTATTATCAAATAATGAAATTTGACATTTCTTAAAACAGCGTTTTAGTTAAAACCGTGATCGTGGTACGAGCCTATACGATTTGAATATATTAGTGCAGTTGAATGTGTGTTTGTGTTATAATTTTATTGGAAATATAGGATATAGGAATTTGTATAAAATACATACAACTGCCTTAAGGTAATGTACAAGGAATAGAATCTTTTGCAAGGAACTTTCTGTATGTCATATATATATATATATATATTATTGTTAAGAATCATTTGTGCCGTTTATGGAGAGAACGTGGAAAGTACATAATTAAAATGATTTTCTCGTTTCAAGGAAAGCTATTTTGACATGACGAATTTTTTATTTCCAAACCACCGAAATTCTTCAGATGTGGAATCGTTGGAAGCAATCGTAAACAATGGCGGATAATATATTTTCTTTATTTGTTTAAGTTTTATAATTTGTTGAAAATGTAAGCCGGCCGGACATTTTTCGATTTATAATTGCATTGGAAATTAACGAGAAAACTAAATTAACAGATGATCCTGACAGTTAATAAATTGTAAACGAATTAATCGTTTTCATACCCACGTATTCAATATTAACAAAACAAAGATTTAAAATTTCATATCAAATAAATTTTTTGCCAAAACAATTTATGTTTAATCAATTCCATATTTATACAGACAAACAAACAAAAATCATTCTCTATCTTTGTCTAACACTCAGCAATTACTCAATTCGAAGAGAGAGAGAGAAAGAAAAGAGGAATCAATTTCCCTGAATTGATTTCGGAAAAGCGGAAAACATAATAACAATTCCCAATACTGGTTCCGGTTTTACATTTCTTGTTTGAAAATTAATTTCTAGAAAAGCAACGTGACGAGGTTCGTACCCTCATTCGCCATGCCGCTCTGCGCGGGAGCATATCATGATCCCTACTTCCCAAACTCATACTCTTCACGATTCATAATTGTCGCATGTCCTACGCATCTCGGGACCTATCGGCAAAGTTCGATTTACATTGGGAAAAACTACATATGCAGAGGACAATAGATGTCTTATTTGTTTCTTAAAAGAAATTTATTCCAACAGAACTAATTTTTGTCATTCAATTTCAGCCCCTCCTTCATCCCAGTTCAAACCACGGTTAATATGGTTCTTGGCGTCCCTGAAAGAGACGATATATTAGGCATCGATGGGAGCAAACTCGGAGCGAAGCGTTGTGATTGGCTTTCGGCAATCCATATTTATACGTACAACAATAGTCATGTCACAACATTTTAGTTGAGAAATGCGGATTTTAATGTTTCTCCAAAAGAAAAACGAAGCGTGTTCGGCTGTCGTCCTTTTCTTATGAGAAGTATGGGCAATGATATGCACTCCTCGGAGAGAGCAACACTGTGCTGATACAGAGTTAGAATTTTCGTACCGCTTCGTTGAGACAGTGGAGGGAATTCTCTGCCACGTTATTAGCTCTCTGATAAGTTGTGTCTGTTTATTTTTAATGTAAGATGAATAAAATAAAACTGAATTTCGTTCTGTTATAATATTATTTATTGTTTTCTGTTGGTTCAAGTGATATTTGATAAGGTATAAAAGCCTTGTCTGTCTACGTGGGAGGAATATAATTATTTTGATCTAATAAAAGATTTCATGAAATATATTTCGCTGCATGTAATTTTATCTTTATTGTTCGATCTCATACGAGAAACAATTTATTATTTTACTCTACATGGTAATACGATAGTAAAGTTCTATTTATTTATTTTTGTTTCTCATTTACCTTTAGGCAAGGGAGGTAAATACTGCCGTTGATCAAAAAATGATGGTGGTACTGATAGAAACTTTCATTGATAACAATTCTGCATGACTTGATATTCTGCATAATTAATGTTCATTGCAAATGTCTATAGTACTAAAACCATTTAAGATGTTACTGAGAAGTCTACGTTGATTATTATTGCAGCAAACATATTTTGCTGAGAATCGCGAAGGATATATTTTAGATTTTTTTGATTTTTGGGTATTTTTGGTTATTTTGCTCTAAAAATTGTATTCATTGTTCAAAAATAGACCTTTTCAATTTCACAGATATCTCTTTCTAACGTAAAATGGCGCCAACAACTGCCAGATGGCCTGTCAAACGAAACGTCAAAAGTCACTAAGTTTTTTAAAGTTGTCAAAGATTTTTCTCATATTTTACGTCTAAATTTGGAGAAACAAACGCCATAGATCTCAGCAAGGAAGCACGTAGGTAACCATGGATCCCGCCATTTATTCTTACTATCCGCAAATTGAAACTATTCTTTCGGCTAAGTATATTTTTTCCTTCTTTCAAGACAAATGGGACAATATTCTAACTAGTGAGACGAGAAACGGCGAGAATCAATCTAATTTCAAGACGAGATTACTCTGTATCTCGTCTCGTCATAGATATTCTTACTTTCTCTCGATCTCGACATGAGAGTCTCGAATTTCTCGAATTTATAATTAGCAAAGAAACGAGTACCACTAACTAAAACTGATTATTTTACTGTCTGGTATTTAAATGGTTAGGTATAAAAAATATGCAATATCATGGGCTTATTAATCGTTGCTGGGCGTGTCAATCTGTTTTGTTCGCAGATATTGGTAATTATAATTATATATTCGTATAATGCGGGCACTTGAAGCTGGTGTGAAGAGGTATCACTTTTTTTTGCTAAAACCCAAAATAACTTTAAAAAGTTAATATGATTGTAAAAGAAGACACAATTCAAATATATATATATATATATATATATATATATATATATATATATATATATATATATATATATATATATATACATACACACAGGCTGTCTCACAACTCGTGCCCCAGAGCGAATGAGGAAACACGAGACAGCATTCGGATGTGTAATTTTGAAGAAAAAAAAATCTAGCTTAAAAGATATTCGAGAAAAGACGTCTCAAAATTGACCAATCAGAGACCTACACCTTTAACGTGTGTTTGCCGTAATTTTACGTTACTAGGGTTTTATACAAATCAAATCTTCTTTAAAATGTGTGGTCGACTGTAGTTTTCGAAAAATGCCAGTGTCAAATTAAATTTGACAAGGTGAATAAAAAAGGCAAATTCTTACAATAAAAACGGTTCTTTTTAGAACCACCATTTGTTGTTTTAATCTCAAAGAATTCAAATGACAATAATATTTTCGTTTAACACATTTTACACAGCTGCTACAACACGTTGCACTGTACGATATAAATGATGATCTCGGATGACACCTTCGCTAACCTAAATTTGTTGACAGTGAAAAGTCAACTCTAAAGTGTCAAAATTACAGTAAGTCAAACAAATTTTGTAACTCACTAGTAGTATTTTTAAAACCTAGCAACCAGTTTTATTTTGTAATAATATCACACCTCAACATTTCCTTCCGGGATTGGTGGATTAAAAAGTCTTGTAAATCCGTTATGCAAGCAGCCGCAAATTATTTTCTTCTATTTGTTGGCAACCTATTGTCGTCGGCAAGTGTCAGTTTCGCCTGGGGCGCGAGTTGTGAGACACCCTGTGTATATATATGTATATATATATATATATATATATATATATATATATATATATATATATATATATATATATATATATATAATGTAGTTTATACAATTAAACAATAGTAAAACATTAAAACATTGTTGACATAATATCTAACAGATTGTTTTCCAAGGCACTCTTTCAAGCCCTACACATCAAAAATGCTCTGAACTTATGCATCAACCCAATTACCCAATACAATACTCTGTAACGTATGTCATGAAAGAAGCATTTATAAAAGTCTTTAAAAAATAATAATTACGAGGCGTATAGCAATTAATTTGCATTGTAGTTTTGTCCGGTTACAAAAAGTGTCCAACTAAAGCATTGTCCACAATGCGAGTGTTGGAAAGAGTCATGATAGGTGTATTTATATTTTCTTTATTTATATTACGCGAAATCGATGGAATCTCATTTTAGAGTCCGTGTAGCACATGTGGTGTATCAGTGCACATTTTCATTTCGGCCGCGCGTACGTCAGTGTGTGTGTGTGCGTGTACGTCCACCATGCATTGAACAGTGGTTCCCAACCTAATTACAAGCAAGGATAACTTTTCCCACAATTCAGGTCACACCAAATAATCCCGATCAGAAATATAAAAGTTTCAAATATTCTGTCAATCAAATTTTTCACCTTTGATGTTTCTCTTTCGCAGACACTCACATACAATGTGTTCCAAAGTTTCCTGTTGCAGAGTCGACAGATACTATTTTAGCTATAGGGCGCGAGCAGACACGTGACTCGAGCATCCTTGACATGCTAGGAATCAGCTGATTTGTGTGCGCTTGTCATTTTGACAAAAACAATGTCACTTTGACAAGACCAATGTTTTGACTTATTTTAATTTTAAAATGTTGAGAAGTTATTATTTTTAATTTCATGTGTTTTACTGCCTGAAAATTGTACATTAATAACATTTTAGCAGTTCAAAATAAATCAAAACATTGGTCTTGTCAAAGTGACACTGTTCTTGTCAAAACGACTTCACAAATCAGCTGATTACAAGTACGTCAAGGACGCCCGAGTCACGTGTCTGCTTGCGCCCTATACCAACCTTACATAGATGGTATTTCAAAGAACAATGATCAATAAAGATATATGATATAATTTTAAGGGAAGGTAATTTGGCTCAATTTTTATCGAGCTCATCTGCTTTTTCATCCTCAAGTTTTAGCTGTTGAATGGTGTTCACTGTTCATGCATTTCCAGACTAACTATAATTCACAAGTGTATGGTATGACTAGCGAATAAAAGTTGACGTTTAAATTATTTTGTAGATATGGTTTCTTTTGAAACCCTATAGAAGAATAGAATAGGCTACTTGCGTGGTACTGAAAATCTGATATCTATCACTAAATAGCTAAAGTAAAGTTGAAAACGTATGTAAAAATATAAATTTTATTTTAAATAAATATATATTTTTAATAAATGAAGAAAGAAGATTTTATTTGACGTCATTATTTTGAACTGGAGAAAGGGATGCATATTTAAGAATGTAACCTGTAGATAGCGAGCGAGTGCGAGTTTTAATTTGATTTTGACATTAGTTCATTTTTCTATCACTGTCTCTCTTCTTTATTATTTACAATTTGCATGGTTTCTGTTACTTTTATTACGTATTTCGATTTGTTAGCTTATACTTATACAAAATTAACATAACAAACGAAAATATTAACCTCCAAACTATTATTCAAACGTCAAACAGATGATCTGTCATGTTTAAATTACACGCACATGCCGTTGCTATTGGACCTACCGATGTTATTGCTTTACGGCCATTCATTGGTTCGGCGTAACTCTACGTCATACACGACGATAATTTAAATATTAAAATTTCATTAATTTTTTTCTGGCCAATTAATGAATATTTTGTCAAAAGAAAAAATATGGGTAGCAAGTTTTTATCGTCTCTTCAAAAATATTAAATAAAAAAATGGCACGCAAGTAGCCCATTGTACGAAATATTCAGGTATGAAATTTTTGCATGAACCCATTTAAATACTGGACTAGGAAAGCCAGAAATACATTTTTATGTCTGGCTGAAAACATATGGCCGACTAGAGTAACTGAATATCAAAACAGGGTTGCGTTTAAAATATTTTAAACATATTTCATTTATGTTGATTATAACAAAATATTTTGATCTTTAAACTATTTAGTTTGGCAATTCTATGAAATAGGATTATTTTTAATTTCCTCTAACAGTAATTCCGACTCGAGGGTTGTTTACACCTGAGGCAAACGAACTAGAATTTGCGGTATTAAATTTTTTAAATACATCCCTGAATCCTGTAGCTAAGTTCATTTTAAATGCCTTTTAGTTTTGAGTACAATTCTAATCATCTGTAATGGAATACATAAGGGTCAGATTCCTTTTAAATCAAATATAGGGAAATGTTTTCAAAAGAAACTACATCTATTAAATAATCTAAACGTCAACTTTCATTCGCTAGTCATACCATAATCACCTAGTGCCTTTAAAGCAGTCTGGCTGTCTGAACAGCTGAGATTACTGTTGTAGTGTTTAATAATAATAATATTTATTTATTTCGTCTGAATTTTTACACAAAATTATGGAAATCGTCATATAAAACTTAATACGATTAAAATTACAAAATTTGCAGTGGTTTACATAGTCAATTGTAGAGTAAAAGCAGTTTTCGATTAATTTTTTACCTTCCGTCACCTTTAGGTAAGGAAGGTATTGTCTTTGGTCAAAAAATTCGGTGGTGAGTTTTTGATGAATAAGCACGTTTTAGGGCCCCTACAATACGATTTTACTATTTTTACGATGATGTCTGTATGTGTGTGTGTATGTGTGTGTGTGTGTGTGTGTGTGTGTGTGTGTGTGTGTGTGTGTGTGTGTGTGTGTGTGTGTGTGTGTGTGTGTGTGTGTGTGTCTGTGTGTGACAAAATTTTCTAATGCGATAACTCTAATACTACAATTCCAAAAATTATAATTCTTTCGTATTCCTCTTCGTTACATCCATGTGAAGAGCTGATTAGATTTTGGTTATAATTGGTCAACCGGAAGTACCCTCATTTGAAGATTTTAACAGTTTTTCTTGAAAAAACGATGTTAAATATCATTTTTTCACATTTAATGTTATTATAAATATTAAAGAATTATTTATTCTCTATACGATTTAAATGCATTTTATACTTCATATTAAATGGACATAGAGTTAAAAATTATAAAGAAATTAAATATCATATATATTAGTCAGCTTTGCTATAACTCTGAAAACAGCTGCTACATTAAGAAAATTCTGATTGAAAGGTGTCAGTGTCAAATGCAGTTGACAGTATGTTTATGTTATAATTTTACTGGAAGTATAGGATCTTTTGTTAGAAACTTTCTGTATGGAATTTGTATAAAATACATACAACTGCCTTAAGGTATGACATTTATACAAAATACATAGAACTGACGGAAGGTAATGTGCTGGCCACATCAGATTTTTTTTAATTTATAAGCAATTGTAATATTGTACTCCTTAACATTCAGGAGAGTTTCTGGCAATCATTAATCGTTTATTTGGCACTATGAAATGATTTTTGTTTAAGTATTTCTATTATGTACGTCCAAATGAGTCTTAAATTGTCCCTTATTATTAAACACATAGACACAGAGGTGGTAAATATATAAACACAGCAATGTTAAAATATTATATTTTATAAAAAGTTCTTTCCAAGATGTTCGCAAGGGGGCTTTGGCAATATATCTGATTATCCTCTTCTGGGCAACAAATACGTCTGTGAAGGGTGGTGATGAACCCCAGAAGCAAAGATAAGATAGATCCAACTTTAGTTTGATAGAATATCAGTAGCTGTCCTTCATTTAAAATATAAATTAAATGTCTCACATGGAAACACACTTTGTTCCGCACAGAGATAATGTGAGAGCAATGGGGCTTCCATATAAAATTTTCATCCACATGTATTCCTAGAAATTTTGTTCGAATATATATTTGAAAATATGACATAATTTTCAAGTTTTGATTAATGTACTTCAAACCCGTTTTACTAAAAGCAAAATCGTAAGCAAATTTGCAGCAAAATCAAAATATTGTAATCTACTAAAACTGGTCCACGTTCACGATTGGAGTTTGAGAACCCTTGCACTAGATTCGTTTGTTGGGCCCAATGTATATAGCCATCTCTGTTGCTCTCTCGGGCTATCTTCGTCAATCACGTGAACGTGGATCGGTTTTGCATTTAGTTTATTAAATCGACGCATTGTTTTAGGAATGCCATAAGGGGATTGTTTTACGAGAGAAAAGGACGGAAAAGCAATTGAAAAGTTCGTCTAACACACGTATTTTCCGTCTATCCTCTGTTCTGTTCGTCCTTGCTCATTTTCCTGCTCCAATATCGCGCATTTGTTTTGGTATTTTGAATTACTTTATCGGTATCAGGCTGTAAATAATGGTTTCATTATATGTCGATAGGTGGTAAGCTAGCTAAATAATAGCAATGTGTCAATCTGACAGCTTAATTGCTTTCTTGTCTCACTGCTTTGTGTTGATACACGCGTCTATTATTGAATAGACATAATTACGAATTTGATTATTTTAGCCAATGGATAGATTAAAATCAAATTATTTTTAACTTAATAAACATTTTATTTATATAAGAATATAATTCATGAGTCACGTAACATGTTTTCCGCCAATCAACATTCAGAATTTCCCTAGTTACAAGTCTATCACAGCGATGATAAAAAACAAAGAAATTATCACCCTATTTATATTAGTTACTCAGGGATTTGTTTTCTTTATTTGACATTGACAGTTAATTTTGAGTATGAAAATGTGAGATAATCGTTGGGTTGATATAAACAACGATGAAAATAATAAGGCAATTGTCAAATTAACCATGTTGTAATACAATATATTAAAAGTTGGGTTAGCAGCACACTCAATGTTTCACAAAAATTCATTATATTCTCTCATTAAATATAAGCTCGTGATATGATTAATAATCGAAGATATTGCTCGTGAAACCGAAGCAGCACTCGAGAATATCATCGATGATAATCATATCACTTGTTATATTACGTATGATAATATAATAGGGCTTTTGCAAGAATTTTTATATGCCTTCTAAGTATTAAATTTAAAAAGATATCATTATTTAAATAGCCTCAAATTTGAAAACATCACCAAATATCCATTAGATATATTACAATTAATTTTTGAAATTAGGATATTTTGAAAAAGTCACGTGACCTAAAACAGAATGTGACGTCACGACACATACATCTTCATCGGCTCCAATTGGTCCCTTTATAATAGTGTCAATTCTTTGTGTTTTGTTTCAAGTGTTATGATAAGTTTTGTCAAAGTTGTCAAACAAGTGTCAAATTTTTAGTTTGGTTCGTTTTAGATAATAAAAAATTCAATATAAAATACGTAATTTACAGTATCGTATTGTGCTTTCTTGAAAAATTGCTGCAAGGAGAAAACCTACTATTGAATTTATAAATATGCCAAAAGATGCGAAGAAAAGAAAATTGTGTTACATTTAATTTTACCTTAACTCTTTAATACCCCTTATTTCGGCAGCAGTACAACAATCGTTTTCTGATATAAATTCAGCCACCATCCAGCTATCAACTTTCAGTGAACTGTCCGACTTAGCTTGAGTGGAGTTTGTATTAGCCAAAGCTGTATTCTTTTTGGACAAAATCTCAGCTCATCTCAGATCACTTCAGATAAACTCAGGAAATCGTTGTTGTTTCTGACACAACTGATTTGAGTTGTTCTGAGTAAACTCACTTCCCCCCTTTCCGAAGCTACACTACCAGTTTACAAAACTCAAAATGATATACATACAAGTAATTTATTTTCAGCATTATCCATTTTTCGTTTATAAATAGTATCATAGAGCAGAAAAATGTCAATAAATTTGACAGCTGTTACAGCAAATGCTATCGGTAAAGAAGGAAATCATAAAATGGAATAAAACTTGTTCTTTTCGCAAAATCACAACTCACTTCAGCTCAACTCAGTTATGTACTGAGCTGAGATACAATTGGGTCAAAAAGAATACAGCTATTATTACTTTAGGCGATTTCGGGCGACAACTGCTCACTTGCGGTATGTTGCGTTCAGGTATTCGGGCGCTAGGAACAACATACCCGGTATGCTTGGATCAGTGCTCACAGCTGAACGGGTTTGCGAGTCGGGTCAGCTCTCTGTTCACTATTTCTATCTCTTTTTATCATGTCTTTTTTTGAAATGTCAAAAGTCAAAACAGTCGGAGTCGTGGTGTTATGTCAAACAGGGTGACATTATTTTCGTTGACTCTTTTTTGGACAAATATGGAAAAAACTATCTTTCTCCGTTAATGCATTTTAATTGTCAGACACTATTTTTGACAGTTTTAAATGTCGCAGAATATACATAACCACCATGCACGGTGTCAACAAGTGAACAAACGGTTTTTGGCGCCACCATTAACCATATCATACCGTAACTAACCGTAAGTAATCCAAAGAAGTGAACGGGTATGTCGCCCGAAATCGCCTTTTTTTACTCATTTATAATGGAAAATGTCAACGTCAAATGTCAAATTAGAAGTTTGTTATTAACATGTGACAAACTAACGACTACGTTTATTTATCTAAATAACAAAAATAAACGAAGGTGATGGAAAAACTGTTTTTCTATTGTGTGTGAATGACGTAATGTATGTGCTTCTACGTCACAGGAGTGGGAGTTGTTTTTCATGACTAGTTTTGGCGCCAAACTTTTAATTTAATTATTTACGAAAATAACAATAAAGTATTAAAAAAATAATTATTAATAAGAAAAATATTGCACAAACTTTCATTTAAAATACTTTTTGAAAAATGTGAAACAGGCTCATTGTGAAACAGCAAATATTTTTCATGAAACAATAACTGTATTCTATTTGTATATATTTTCACAAATAGTACACGAATAGTACAATGTCTCTATGAACATAATTAATTCGCTAAGTAACTTACAATTTAAAATATTTGACTTATTTCAAAGTACAAAGTTTTCATTCTTCGTGTTTTTTTATGAATTTTAATAAATTTGAAAATCACTGATTCATTGTATGACATATATAATTTACAAACATTCTGCATACAATACTTTGCAAAATCTTCCAGAATATATACATCAAAAAATATTTTGACGGAATAGAACTAATTAATTCATTAGTCGTAAAGCAAATAACAGTATTACAATAAACAGAATGGAAATTAAAATTGGTTTTGTGAGAGGGGAGCTTATAAGATTGGACCCTACTCCATATCGCTGCTGGCGAGGGTCCCCCCTCTAACCCTCCCTTAGAATTCAGTCCTCCCTTATCGCATCCCCGATATAATTAATGGAATGTTCACACGAAAGTGCCTCATTTCACGTACATGCAAAATAGACAACAGAGACAAACAAATTATACCGTCGAATGATAGACAAAGATAGATAACCACGCTTTTGGAAAAAATACCAATGAACGCATGAAAATTTCAAAGCCGGCTCTGTAACGCAATCCGACTAGTGTTACATATTGCGTAAACGATGTTTTAAATATTTTGCTTGGGGCTTTTCAAATCGAATGCCTGCTAAAAATTTCCAATGGTGTGAGTTTTGGCGGTATTTGTTCGGAATGAACAAATGAGACACGAAATTGGGCAGGTATGGACTTGAAACAAGTTTTGTCATGCCCGGAAAATCTAAATTGAACCAATCAAATGTGGCTATGCGGACAGTACTCGTATATGTTGGAAATTTTGTTTGTTCATTAATATTTAATACAGATTGCCAAAGTGAGCCAAATAAAGCTAACTGAATCTCATTTCAAAAAATGCAAAAGACCAACGTATTTAGGTAATAGAACTCTAAAGTAAAAGAAAATATATGAGTATTTTGACTTATAACGTAATACAGGATAGGATTAATGTATGGTTCTAAAGTTTTGAGAAAAATTTTAGATACTGATAACTTTTTTAAAACTCTTTTACTAAACTAATTATTACAACAATTAACAATAAGTATAACAATTAATATTTAACATTTAAATTATTGATAATAGACTATTATCTTCAATGGCCCATAATTTTCTTCTGACTTGCCCCATCATCCTCTGGACAACATCTGGACCGATTTCTCGAATTTTTTGGTAAATGCGACGTCGTAATTGTTCTTCATTTGCAACTTCCCATTTCTTGTCATACACTTTTCTGGTCAATATTTAGCAAAATTCTTCTATTGGTCGAGTATGAGGTTCATTGGGAGGATTGTCAAATTTCGGAACAAAGTCTACGTTGAGTTCGTTATACCAGTCTCTAGTTATTCTGGCGTAATGACATGAAGCTAGATCAGACCAAAACATTATATCATTGGCGTGATGTGTATTTAAAAATTGAAGCAATATAGAGAGGCATCTTTGAATATAAAGTTGTACAGTTAAGGCTTCTCTTCGAAGACGACCAATGTACGGCTACGAGATATATCCGGCTTCAGAAATGGCACACCATACTAAAATTTTATCCTCAAATTTAGAATTACCTTTGAACTTGACATTGTCTGGTGTGTTTTCAAAGTCATTAGTATAAAAACCATCGTTTCCTTTCATTTCTGAACGGATTCTTTCTAATTGGGCCACGGTATATTTTGATGCCTTTATTTTCGAAACACCACGTTATTTCGAGAAAGTGTTCTAAAAACAGTGGTCGAAACATCGAATCTTCTGGCTACAGTTCGTTGTGACACTCCAACTTTGTTTTTAACGGCTGCAATTAATCTTTGTTTTCTCATGTGGCTCAAATTTTTTAATCGACCACTTTTGGGCAAATTAACAAAGGGTATACCACCTTCTTCACAATCTTTTATTGTCCGATAAATTGTTGCCACAGAGATATTGTGCTCGCGATAAACTGCAACAATATCACACTTAGGCATTCACCCAACAAGATTATAAATTCTTTTACGAACATCTAGCTTATATAATATTTTGCTGCATCAAATCAAAAAAACTAAACTGTCAAAATGAAAACAAGTTAATTGTGACAATTTGATTAAACGTTATTTGGTATAAATAAAAAACATCTAAAAAAATTCTCAAAACTTCAGGACCATACGTTTATTTCGAAATAAATCTGAAATAAATCTGATGAACCATGCTTTCATGTTAATAAGGTAATAACACAAAAGGAAAACTAGCCAGATATTTTTTAAACTCTCCACCACATTTGGGGACGATTGGAGTACTTACTCTAGACTCTAGAAAAAGTAAAGACATCTTCACCTGATTTTTTATAATGTTTAGAACAATAAACAATATTTATTTAAATATTTTTATCGTCTTCTTAAATTGTGTTTTTGTTATAGATTCACCTAAACAACCCTATGCCAATACAGAACCATCACCAAGCTACGTGTAAGTAAAATATAGTCCTTTAGTAGTTTTTAGCATCTTTTAAGAAAAAAAAATTATGCATGGAGAAAACTACTTTTAAATTCTTGGCAGAAATAAATCATAATATACCCATTAACGAAATCATAAACTATAATTATTTTACGCAGTATCTACAGTATATGTGTCGTCTAATGAGTAATAATAATTTGCAGTTTACATACTTACTTATATTTTATTACCATTTAGTTTTAACAATGACGTCAATTTAGCGATAAGAAACAAATATTTTTCAATAAACACTTAACTGTAATGGGATGGTAATAAAATATCTTGTGTTAGAATTACTTTTGATAAAGAACTATAGATACCTAGGAACCTAATATATACGTATATAACATAACCTAAACGCACAAATGTTCTGTGATTTCGATCTTTGCTTATTATACATTAACCCATAATGCATTGCGGTTATTTGGTCAAAAGATTGTAGCACGGGGGAATCTTGACTATGCCCGTGGTACATACAACGTTTTATTTTATTTTGGTTCTTAAAATTCAAGGATTCAATGGGTATATATTCGGTATCGATGTGCTGGCGTTGTGAATTTTAAGTTTGCTGAGGTTTCTAGCTATATTGTTTGTTTATAACAAATTTTAATTTAGTGTCAAATGAAAATGGAAGATATCGATTATTCAAAAATAAATATCGAATGAATTTGACGCAGCCCAGAACAAGTAGGTTCCACAGAAGTGAAAAGACGTGTGTACGAGGAAGGATTCCAATAGTTTTACGAGCAGCGGTGTTCAAAAAATGTGATTTATCGAATTTATTATGTTGTCTGACATTCATCTAAAAACGACGATTTTGACGTTTGAATAGCTGTTGCTTGGCAACTTTATAAGCTCTCGGGCGGTAAAAGCCAAATTGCGCCCGTTTTTGAGGCGGATGAACAAGTTTATGATTCCAAAATATAATAAAATATTTTTGCTTACAAAATTTTTCATACTGCATTCGAATTGGAATTGTTCAAATTACAGTTTTTCTTTAATGGTGATTCAATGAAAAATCAATATTTTAATTAAAACTAATTATTAGCTATTAAAAAAAATTTTTAAAGTAAAAACCTTCATGTTGTGTTACGTTTATATGCGAGTGTATAAAACTATATAATGCTTATCGTATATGAAACGTTCTGGTATATCTACAGAAGTAAACATGGTACATTGCATATATATGTAAAGTATTTACTTTATATGAATAATTTCGCGTTTAATAATTGATGGTAATAGTAAAGGATTATATGATAAATACGGGAATAAATTTACATAGTGTACTTAGACAAACTGTAAATTAGAAAACAAATATTAAATTGCGCCTTCTTCACAAGCCGGAAAATTTGTATTTGTCTTTTTAACTGTTTATTTATATATGTAAATGAACGTATACTTATCCATGTTGGAGCTGAATATTCAAATTCTCTCATTACTCGTAAATAATATATGTATGCAGTAAATAATGTTATTATATTGTATTTATATATCCGTTTTACTATAACTTAAATAACTTACCTATTAAGTGAAGCTATACTGTATTTTACAGCCATAAGAAAATAATTAT
>OY720454.1:2220000-2232500 GCA_963082715.1 Harpalus rubripes | reverse complement strand
AGGTAATGTACTTGAAATATGGAATCTTGTGCAAGAAACATTTTGTATGAAATTTGTACAAAATATATGGAACTGAAGGAAGGTAATGTGCTGGCCGCATCTTTTTAAAATGTTACTATTATTAATTTGTAATGATTAGTTCTTTGACAGTGACATTTATCTGTCAGTTACATACATTTGCATAACTGCGTAACCAAGGAGTTTTGCTTTTTTAAAGTAGGCCCCGGGATTTAAATTATAGATAATTTTATAAATTTAATAACCTTTAATTTTTATAATAATATTAATCTCGAAAAAATAACATTTGTAGGTATTTTTCGAAGAAAAACTATTTTGAGCTTCATGTAAAGTGTCATTTCTGGTTATCAGATTTACACCAAAATCTAATGGACTCTTTGCATATTAGAAAAAATTTGAAATACAAGGTTTCAAAATTTTCTGAATCATAGTATTTGAGTTAGAGCGGAGGATCCACACATACACACAGGTATCATCGTGAAAATGTTAAAATTGGATTCTAAGGACCTTACCTCTCTTACCAAGGGTAGCGGGAGCTAAAACTATTAAATTTACTTTTTGTATTGGTGCTGAGAACATACAAAAATTGAGATAAAATTATTCGTATTATGTAACACATTTTACTAAGTTTTAATATTTAGAGGGATACGTAGGCATTGATTTTATTAAATTAGATGTTATGAAAGGTGGAATTTTGGTCCATTATTCAGTCAGGTACGTCCGGAGTTACTAAATAAATAAATAAAATAAATATATCATCATGGCACATTACCCATTGCTGGGTGTGCCAATTTGCTTTGTATGCAGATTTCGGTAATAATGATGACATATTTGTACTGTGCGGGCGTTTACCAAGCGTCACCTCACGGGCACTCATTGCTGGCGTGGAGAGTGCACCACAGGGGTCAATTTTGTGCCATTTAAAATTCGAAATATTTGGCGTCGTCGTTACTAAATAAGCAGTGGAAAATATTTTTGCGAAATCGCCTGTCTAGTTCCGACCATAAATTCTCAATAGGGTTAAAATCAGGAGACTGGAGAGGTGTTTTAAGTTGTTTTAGTATGTTGTGCAACTGCCATTCCTAAACAATAATTGCTGTATGTTTATCTAGCTGGAATATATAATCCCCTCTCAGTCCAAGTTTTCCTGCAGAAGTTTGCAATTTTATTTTAAATTGATACATAATTTTATTTATTCACGAAGACATACAGCCCCAAACAATAATGTTTACACAGCCGTGTTTTATTTTGCCACACAAACTGTTTGTATCCTATGAGAATATGATGTAAAACAATTGAATATTTAAATATGTTGGCACCAGTTACAATAGCCGTGTTCCTTCGGGCTGTGATTATGATTTTGTGAATCCTGATTAATATAATCGTGATTCTTTTGAAACGTCTCGTGGCCGCGTGCCTGAGTGTCAGGTAGCGAATCTGGGGAACCGGGTTCGATCCCGACCGACGCCAAATATTTCCAATTTTAAATGGCACAAAATTGACCCCTGTGGTGCACTCTCCACGCCAGCAATGAGTGCCTGTGAGGTGACGCCTGGTAAGCGCCCGCACGGTGCAAATATTTCATCATTACCGATATCTGTATACAAGCAGATTGGCACACCCAGCAATGGGTAATAAGCCGTGATGATATATTTATTTTTATTTTTATTCTTTTGAAACAGGATTTAAAAATTATATCAAGAAAACAACACAATCTAGTGTCAAATGTCAATGTCATATGCAGACTAATGCAAACTATCCTATTTTATTCTATAAATAATCAACTGTCAAGTATTATAGTCAGAATTAAAAATGGATTATATTGGAGCAAAAATAATGTTCTTGGTAAGGAATGTGAAGTATGTTTATTTCAAACAAATCTTTATGTGGTTCATTACACGCTTTTGTAGAAAAATCTTATTTCCCTTAATGCTACAAACCCCACATTCGTAAATTTCTACGCTCGAAATAGTATATACTGAATACTGAATCCATGTGAATCACTCAAAAAGGTTGATTCTGAAGGGAAGGGGGAAGGTTGCTTAGTGATCACAAAAAGAGTAAGTGGGGGTAACGAATAGGAAACGTGAAAACATTATTCTTCTTAATCATTATCACTTTTATCATTTAGATTGCGAATCACAGCCCGAAGGAACACGGCTAATGTTACACAAACGTTACTGCTGATAACATTGGGCTGCTTAGTAAGATATCCGGCAAATATTAAATCCTCAGTCCGCCTCTGAATCCATAGTTATCAAAATTACACGAATGAGATAAAAAACCAATATGTAATAAATATTTCCAACTAATAATATTTTCCTAAAAACTGAATAAATAAAAAATGGATGTGTTTGTATAAAAATCCAATTAATTTTTCGTATACAAATATTTTTGATTATGAAAACAATAACAACAAAAATAATAATAATAAACGTATGCTTCATATGCTGGAATAAAAAATTTAATTATTATTAAATAATGTAAAAAAAATGGTACGGTAAAAATATTTTTATTTGGGTATTTACACTGATATTAAATTGAGCTAGATTAATAAGCGAGGGTTTAAAATATTATGTTGTATACATCCATGGAATTTTCGCTTAATCCGGGCCTGTTTAATGCCCCTAAATTCTCAAATGCCAACATACAAAAAAAAAACAAATAAAACATGAATCACCAACATTTTCAATATCTACTTATGTAATGTTGTTTACCGTTAAATAATAATTACTTATAATTAATTTTCATCCATATATAGAAATGGTATTTCAATGTTACAATACGCTACAAAAGGTGATACGTCGGATTTTTCAATTATTGCGTTTGAATTAAATTTGCAATCCTAACGTACACAATTTAGTCTGAGCACAAATCTATAAGTCTTATACCCGGTTTCTCCACAGTAACTTAAGTTGTTTATTATTCAAGTGTTACTTAATTGTAAGTAGGTCTTATATCCCAATTGCGTAGCACCAGCAAATTTAAATGCGAACTTAACTTATGTCACAATTACATTGGCAACGTAAAATATGTCAAAGCTGCCATTGTGTTTGTCAGTGTTTATATGCTTGTATTCGTTGCAACAGTATTCGATTTGGATTTACCGGATTTCCCTAAATTTGACGACGTTAACGTCGTGGATAATGTGGACGAAGTTGATTTTGTTGATATTGTCGAAAATGTTAGAATCCCGCGACGAATATATAACAGAATTAATTTGTTCCAATTATATGACGACAAAGATTTTCTGTCAATATTTTTTATTGGTGGACCACTGATAGTTTTATAAACAAAAGCTTTTTTCTTCGTCGATTCCTGGCATCTGCCTTCATATTTGCCCACATTTTTTCTAGAGTTGCCATATCTCTGTATTAATTTAATACATTTTTATTAAATGTTGCGGCAATTAAATTCCAAGTATTGTCCTTTTGTATATTTGACACCGCATTAGTTTTTTTTTTTCGATAATCTCTTTATATTGATCCACAACTTCCAATAGCGAATCTGGGAACCGGGTTCGATCCCGATCGACGCCAAATATTTCTAATTTTAAATGGCACAAAATTGATCCCTGATGTGCACTCCCCATGCCAGAAATGAGTGCTAGTGAGGTGACGCCTGGTAAGCGCCCGCACCGTTCAAATATTTCATCATTAGCGATGTCTGGGTACAAGTAGATTGGCACACCCAGAAATGGATAATAAGCCGTGATGATATATTTATTTATTTTTTTTAACTTCCAATAGCAATTTTTTTCTTCTTTGCTGTAATTTGTATATTTTTCCACAAAACGAAACAAAATTATCGTGAACTGATATGACTACTGACATATATGACACATAAGTCACCGTTTTTTCGACTTATATTAAAGTATTACTTCCATCTCACATTTTGGCATTTTTGCGTGGTGCAACAGTTTACGGTCGAACTTAAGAATAAGCCAAGACATAAGTCTTAAGTTTCTCTGGAGAAACCGGGTATTAGAAGTATATGGGCATGCGTACATACGGTTAAAAGGATCTAGTTGTACGTTTTGGTAGTAGCGAATAGTCAAGATAATTTTTTTTTAAATCTATTCAACTTATAATAATATAATAATCTGTATTAGAATTTGACAAAGGGAAAATAAATAGATACATTTTTAAATTATTTGGCAGGTAAATACCACTGACAGAAAATAACGTTATTCGTACAGCTATGATAATAATATGTAATATATCTGAATTAATCAACAAACTTATGTTAGAGCGAAAATATTGTCAACAACTTTGAGACAAGCATGTTATATCCATCCTCATCGCAATTTGTTGATTGATCGAATATCTTTAAAAACATTACTGTATTTTTTATTTATATTATTACAGTGGCCAGTCGGCCCTTGATGGCGGTCGGTACTGAAATTTCCCTACGTCCTGTCCATGTTCCTTTTGGCTATTCAAGTATTCCGATCTCAAATCTAAAGCCAAAGCAACTACTGGTTGAAAAAAAGCCAGTTGTGATTGTATTCTATTAAAACGTTCGCTATATTTTCTTATAAATTGCTGGACTTCATTCTTTGCTCGGCCCCTACAGCTCTTGAAGTCCTGGTACTCTAAACGGAATCCAGGACCGGCACGATTTAACTTAATATGTTTTCTTGTAAAGTTACTTTTTCGTTATTCTTTACATACATTCTGTATAGTTTGCAAGTATAAAAAATCTGATGTAGTGATCAGAGTTTTTTTTTAATATAGTAGATGTTTCCATGGTTATAGTACAGCTGTTGCTTTATGAAATTTATTATTTTATATCCATTGAATATGAAGTATAAAATGTAATCAAATCTTATAGAGAATAAAATATTCTTTAATATTTATAATAACATTAAATGTGAAAAAAATATATTTAACACCGTTCAATCTTTAAATTATCGGATTTTTTACCAAAGACAATACCTTCCTTGCCTACAGGTGTAGGATGTAGACTGTATTTTTTTAAATTTTGCTTAAAATAGGACAGAAAAGTTGATATTGTCATCATTCTTTACGTTGTTAACGCATTGTTTACGTATGTAAGTAAACTATCATAGATTACGCATGGACGCACATACCTGTGTTTCGCAGATTTGGAAAAACGTTGGTATAAGTGCATTATATCTATTAGCGAATACTTTAAAAGAAAAATTAATATTGATAAATGTATTATTACTTTTTGAAACAAATATTTTCGAATTACCCGTATCTGGGTACCCAATCTGGTTTTATTCATAGACTTTCCTACAGACGTTACACTTTTACTGTAGAGAGCGCTTACCAGGCTCACGGGTTTTCTAACCTATTAATTCCAATATAATTTAATTCAAAACAAATCAATTTTTTCTTATTCTGGAAATAATCTGGTCCACCTCTGCGTCGGAATTGAATGGAACCGAGCACATTGAGTCGACCTGTGGCATTCCCGATACAAAGCCACCCTTTCCCCTTACCCCACGCTACCCTTAGTGCGTACAGACGTCGCGACGCTAAACGTCTCGGTTATTTATATTACCAGGTCCCGTACAGTGGTAGACCGTCGACGAAACCCAGTCATATCCACCACAGAGTTGGTGTTAGGTACCTGGTTACCGGTTGTGGTAAGAAGAAGATGAATATCGTTCCACGAAGGGGAGAGAAGGAACATTATAGGTTTTAAGGGGTGTATTCCGTCACTAGTAAAAATAAAATACAATGTTCAGTTTGTCAATAATTCGGTTGTGATTTGGCAAAGGACTGACACTTTTTGTAAAATTGATTTTTTATGTTATGGCAAATAACAGAAAGTGATAAAAAATTTAAATCTATTTTGGTTTAACTATCTACATCTACATAGTTCCAAGGATGAGCAACTACTTTCCTACGTTTCCATTCCAAATGAATCATCATCAGCGATAGTTAAAATATAGTTGGAAAATAAGATCATTACATTACAAAATCAAAAATGTAAGGCAGAAAATGTCGTCAAAAAATATCAGAGGTAATAAATACGTGCATACATCAAAAACAACTTAAGGTAACTAATATGAATAATATTGCATACACTATTTTTTCTACGACTATTAATAATAATTTAAGAAACTAATCTATAAGCCAATAAATTGGTTATAAAATTCATCTGTATCATAATGATAATCTGTATCGAAATGAAAAGAAAATCTTTATTGTAATGAAAATCGATATCGTAATGAAAAATATCTATATCATAATGATAATTTGTATTGAAATAAAAATCTGTATTTTAATGAGTATCATTCAAGAATAGATGACACGTACATAATAGGTATATTAAAAGCATAGTAGTTATGTTTAAATTTTTATTTAAAGAAATGCTTATTTACTGCCCTTTACCAAATTATATCAGAATTAATTCTAACTTAAAAAATCTGAAGTGGCCAGCACATTACCTTCCGTCAGTTCTATGAAGCAGTTACGAAAATTTTACCGGAGGAACTGTTACCGGTAAACAGCTGTTTATCAGGTTATAGCTACCGGTATGGATATTTTAAGAACGCAAGTGGTAAACAGGGGTAGATCTATAACATATAAAAAAAATGAAAATTTGAAACAGGTCTAACCTGTTTCAAATTTAATGTAGTTAACAAACTGAGCAGAGTCCTACTTTGAACACATTTCTAATTTTAACGCGCGTGCTTCGCTTTGCATCACTACCTTTTTTGAGATTAGATTCTTCATGAATCCGGTAGATGAATCTGGTAGATATTGTACAATTTTCGAACACAGTAACTTTTTACCACTCGTGTTTTCGAACACAGTCGGTAGATGCGGTATCTACCGGTAAAATTTTTGTAAATGCCTATGTATTTTCTATAAAATCCATACAAAGTTCCTTGCAAAAGATTCTAAATTTCTTTTATGTACATTACCTTTCGACAGTTGTATACATTTTATACAAATTCCATATAGAAAGTTTATAGCAAAAATATCCTAAGTTTCGAGTAAAATTATAACACAAATATACTACGAATATGTCAATTGACACTGTCATCTTTCAATCAGAATTTTCTTAATATAGTAGCTGTTTCTAGCATAGCTAGCTAATTTATGAAATTTAGAGAATTAATGTTTTTTATATATATATAACATTAAATGTGAAAAAATGATATTTACCATCGTTTTTTCAAGAAAAACTTAGAATCTTCAAATGATGACACTTCCGGTTGACCAATTATAACTAAAATCTAATCAGCTCTTCATATGGATGCAACGAAGAGGTATACGAAAGAATTATAATTTTTGGAATTGTAGTTTTAGAGTTATCGTACAAGCACACACACACACACACACACACACACACACACATACACACATATACACACACATATATACACATATATATATATATATATATATATATATATATATACACACACACAAACACACACATACACATACACACCATACACACAAATACACACAAATACACACACACACACACATATACTCACACACATATACACACACACATATACACACACATACACACACACATACACACACATACACACATACACACACATACACACACATACACACACATACACACACATACACACACATACACACACATACACATACACACACACACACACATACATTCTAGGGACCTTAAAACGTGCTTATTCATTAAAAACTTAGCACCGAATTTTTTGATCAAAGACAATACCTTCCTTACCTAAACGTGACGGAAGGTTTAAACACCAAACAATAATCGTAAAATAAAAAAAAAATCATTTTCATTTTAATCGCGTGTATATAAGGTAATTTACTTTTTGTTCGTTCTGATGAGTGATTTTTTAAATAGAATTGCGCCTAAAATAAACGTGACGAAATAGTTGCGTCTTGATCTATAATTATTGCGCCATTTCATTTATGTGTTTTGAACTGTCGTAAACCCACTTTGTGCGAGGAACACTCTAAACGAAAAATTACAAAACTAAATACATACACTTAAATATTCGTTTCACCAGCCAAAATCTGTAAAATACTATTTTGGCATCGCTGAGTTTCCTCTACAACGTTTACCAAACAAATTTATCTTTTTTCTCTGAGAAAGTAAACATTTTCTCAACGGCTTTATTGATACTGATAAGGCAGGTAACTTTTTATCGCTACAGTCAAATGTATTAATAAACATCGCACCGAACTCCCAAAGAGATATATTTTGTATGAGAAATGAGGTGACTATGCATGCAAAAATTTTAAAGTCTTAATGCGGTCATCGAAATGTAAACATTGGCATGAATCAAAATATTAGCAGGAAATGAAGAATTCATGTTATCGTTTATTTCTTGGAATGCAACGTCTTTGATATGGAGTTTGCAACTGAACTAATATGAAGATAAAAATTGTTATCTTGCTTTTAGCTGTTACAACAAATATTGTATTATTCTAACATATATTTTTAAGCGTACTAAGATTACAAATACCGTGAGTTTCAGCTAAGATGCAAATATTTACTATTCTATAATAAATGTATTACTATTATGGATACTAGTTACACTTATACAATAATTTTTATAAAGATGTTCGGTCAACATAATCTACGAATTGTATGAATTAAGATTTTATCTCTACCCATCCTGTCAAATTCAGTAGTGTCATTTACTTAGTTTTTATGAGGGTACTTATAAGATACTACTGTTATTTTATTATAAAAATAAATGTTACAGTAAAAGCATTCAAAATTCAATACTAAGTCAACTAGAAGTTTCTTAGCAAATTTAAAACCAGACATGAGAAAAATAAGATACTGTAACGTGGAACGCCCGCCTGTGAACCTTTTGTGTTCATTGATATTATGCGGTCGAACATTCTAGAGCTTTTCTAGAAGGTAAGGTAGTTCAGTTGAGTCCCTGATCACACAACATTAGTTATGTGATCGGGGGTTGACTCACATACTCAGCTGAGTTAATTACATAGTTCAGTTTCATTAGTGAAGACGGACAGACACTTACATTACTGCAGTTACTTAGTTAGTTACTTAGTTACATGGAGAGACATATAGAGACATTCACATAGAGTGTCGAGTGGAGGACTCTGGAAGTTACTGGTATACTGGGATAGCTGTGGATGTGAATACACGGTAGTGTTGACGAGTATTGCGAAGCTATAGTGTACAAGGAAGGACAGTAACGGCGAGTCGGGAAGTTACTGGTATACCGGGATAACTGTATAAGTGAATACTCTGTAGTATTGAAGAGTATTGGGAAGCTAGATATACAACGACAGTAATAGCGAGTTGGAGTGAAGACGGACAGACACTTACATGAGTTAGTTACTTAGTTACATGGAGAGACATTTAGAGACATTCACATAGAGTGGTAGTGAAGCACAGCAGTACCGTGGTGAGTGTTTGCAGTATAGTGTCGAGTGGAGGACTCGGGAAGTTACTGGTATACTGGGATAGCTGTGGATGTGAATACTCGGTAGTGTTGACGAGTATTGCGAAACTATAGTGTACAAGGAAGGACAGTAACGGCAAGTCGGGAAGTTACTGGTATACCGGGATAATTGTATAAGTGAATACTCTGTAGTATTGAAGAGTATTGGGAAGCTAGATATACAAGGACAGTAATAGCGAGTTGGAGTGAAGACGGACAGACACATACATGAGTTAGTTACTTAGTTACATGGAGAGACATTTAGAGACATTCACATAGAGTGTTAGTGAAGCACAGCAGTGTCGTGGTGAGCGTATGCAGTATAGTGTCGAGTGGAGGACTTGGACAGTTACTGGTATACTGGGATAGCTGTGGATGTGAATACTCGGTAGTGTTGACGAGTATTGCGAAGCTATAGTGTACAAGGACAGTAACGGCGAGTCGGGAAGTTACTGGTATACCCGGATAACTGTGGAAGTGAATATTGGGAAGCTAGGTATACAACGACAGTAACAGCGAGTTGGAGTGGATACTTGGCATTAGTGTTAAAGAATTATGGCATACGGATAGTTGGTGATACTGAGGCTGTGGAAGGAAAAAGTTAGTTACATAAATAGACAGACAGTGAGGTGAAAGGTGTGACTTCTGTCCGAGCAGTTCAATATACAGACGCTGTTGAGTCAGTTGAGTATATAGACGCTGTGGAGGTTAATAAATAAATAGTGTTCGTGTTATCTAGTTAATTTTAGTTTTAGTTTTAATTAGTTTTTAATAATTGTTTAATATTAGTAATAGTAACTTTCATTATAGTTCAATAAACAGTTATTTTTATTAATAATAATTGTCAAATATTTACACTTCATCCAAATAAATAAAAACGTTACAATACTAACACATTGTCATTGTCGGTGATATTGACAGAAAATAACGTTATTCCTACGACTATGAGTCAAGCTAATAGAGAATTACTGTTAATGTGAAATGTTCTTGTCATCATAATTTAAATTTATTGATTGTCTAAACTTTAAAATTTTGTAAATATTCTCGAAACTGTAGAAGGATTTTGATAATAAGCCGTGAAGTTTACATTTTATTCTGGACATTTTATAATTTTATTGTAAACATGAACTACTTCTAAATCTGTATAGCAGCCGACGTCATAGTTCTAGAGCGTCACTGCAGGCTATAAGTCAGGGATGGCCTGAAATAGCCACCCTGATACCCGAGGCTATAATTCAATAAAAGATAACGCTTCATACATATTCATCGCTCGATTACTCCACGCAGGTACATAAAAGCCCGCGACGCAACAAGATCAACCATTACGGGACATGCAAACGACTCACGTCACACCAATGGTCACTAGTTTCACAATATTACTAATTGCGAACGTTATACACCATCCATTGGACGCCACACACAGTCAAAAATATTTTAAAATTGAATTTTGTCGTTCTACGGCTCTTATGAGGTGAAAATTGCAGTTTCAAAATTATTCCAAACTATAATAAAATAACATTTATGTTAAAGACACAGTAAGATTGTTTTACTATACAGAGTAGGCAGGGAATTCATTCAGTGCATGTTTTTATTTCAACAACAATCCGTTTTCTATCACTATATATGTTATGTTGGACGCGTGTAATATATATATATATATATATATATATATATATATATATATATATATATATGTATATGTTTTTAGAAAATTAAGAAAGAACATTTTCTGTGACGTCATTATTTTGAACTGAAGGAAGGGAAGCATATTTAAGAATATAACCTGTAACTAGCGTGCGTTGAAGTTTTATTTTGAATCTGAGATTAGTTTATTTCCCTCTCTCTCTCTCTCTCTCTCTCTCTGCCTTTCTCATTAATTCGTCAATTTGCGATGTTTCTGTTACTTTTACTACGTATTTTAATGTGTTTTGAAGGATTTTAACTTATACTCGTACAAGATTAATAAGACAAACTTAACCTATAAAATATTGATCAAAGGTCAAACATGTTAAAATTACCTTATTATAATTATGCTATGGTTTTACGACCATTCTTGATGCGGCGTAATACTACGTCATATATGGCGGTAATTTAAATAATCAAATTACATTAATTTTTTCAAGCCAATTAATAAAAATTGTGTCAAAAGAAAAAAAACATGGGTAACAAGTTTTGAACTCCTCTTCAAAAATAATTAATATGGCCAGCACATTACCTTCCGTCAGTTTATGAATTTTGTACATATTTCATACAGAAAGTTCCTCGCAAAAGATTCTATTTCTTGTACATTACCTACCGGCAGTTGTATGTATTTTATACAAATTGAATACAGAAAGTTTTTAGCAAAAGATCTTATATTTCCCGTAAAATTATAAGACAAACGTATTATGTCAATTGCACTCTAGAGAATAAAATATTCTTTAATATTTATAATAACATAAAACGTGAAAAAATGATATTTAACTTGGTTTTTTCAAGAAAAACTGTTAAAATCTTCAAATTGGGTTACTTCCGGTGGTCCAATTATAACCAAAATCTAATTAACTCTTCATATGGATGTAACAAAGAGGAATACGAAAGAATTATAATTTTTGGAATTGAAGTATTACAGTTATCGCATGAGAAATTTTTGTTACAAACACACATACACACATTAATACACATACAGGGTGTTTCAATGAAAATGTAAAAAAAATTAAGGGTAAATAGTACTGACCAAAATGAGTAAAAAAGCTTAATCAACATAGGTCTAATCTTCAATTGTTTCCGAGAAAAACAAAAAATCAAAGAAAAACTGACGAAGATAGTTATCGAACATAATTTTGTCTATGTCAGTAAATATACTACAAAAAAACAATAAAATTTTATATGAAGCATTTTTCTCAATTTCTAATAGTTACGAAGTTATTTGAAAATTAAATATTGGCCAAGGTCGCCGCAACATTTAACTTAATACAATTATGTGATTTTTTTAAAAAAAAAACCACATCTAAGAATACCTCTGAAAGGTAAACAAAAAGTCTCGTTTAATCAAAGTCGTAACTCTTATAGTTTTCGAGAGGTA
>OY720454.1:2182500-2215000 GCA_963082715.1 Harpalus rubripes | reverse complement strand
ATTTTCAAATCTTATTTTTCTTTTAAATTTTGTGCGTCGATCGTGCAAAAAATAGTATTAGTATCACGAACGTTAAGGAATTACCGATTTCAGACAAAATTGGGACCTTCGCTTCGCTCATTGTCTTCGATCGGTAAACTGTCCTTACCGTTCTTAATACTTAATATACTATAATAAAAAAGTTTACTTTGTATGATGATATATAGTTTCTTCTTATAAGTATATTTTCCGATTTTTTCTTCTATCTATTTACTTTTCGAGTTATTGGCGATTGAAGTATATTTGAAAGCATTGCGAATATTATGAAAGGAAGCATGAATTGAAATTATAAATCAATATTCACAACTTAATTCCAAGTAGGTGTGTTAATATAAACCTTTACAGTTATATATCGGTAAATATACTATCGCAGACATTTTTGCTAGTGGTTATAGCTTTCATTAATTAAATACGCGACGTAATGTATGCAATTTACTACTGCAAATATCAATGCTTATGGGAATAAGTTATCGCTTCTAAATCGTTAAGGTCTAGAAATAATTTATTAAATATAAGAGGAAAAACAGAAAATATTTCTCTATAAACACATGTTTTTCATGGTGAATATACGAGGATTTTTTTATGTTATCTACCTAGCTATGAAAACAATATGCTATCGCGACAGTAGCCCGAAGAATATCCATGAGACTCCATGAGAGAATGGTGGCAGTGTATGGAGGAAACAGCCCGTCCTATTTCCAAGTCAAATATTGGTGCAAGCAGTTCAAATGGGGCAGGGAATCCATTCATTCCCAAAGTGTGGAAGACCTCTGGAAGCACGAACTGAAGAAATCATCAAAAAGTTGAAGATTTGTTGTTGACAGACCGCCGAGTAAAAGTTTCAGTTATTGCTAGAGAAATAGGTATATATGGATTCCCAGAGTGCTCAGTCCAGAACAAAAATTAAATATAAAATAAATTGTGTGAATAGTTGTGCTGCCATCTGCAACAGTTTGGCGTGAACGCTCCCAATGGATACCCACTTTTTCACTGCAATAGTTTAATGTACTTGTAACAAATACTGTAGGAAAAATCTTGTGTGTGTTTCGAGCGCAAATGAACATTGTCGATTTCGAGAGAATGCCGCACTCTTGCGTCAACAACCTCTCAATCGACAATGTTACATTTTGCGCTCTTAATAGACAAATAGCAAGGAGTTTAATCCTACAGAAGTTTAGTAAGGTTCAAAGAAAACAAAGGTAAACTGTGGTAAAAATACGATAAAATGTTTTATTGTGTTTTGTGTTTCTCAACATTCACTATGAATTAGGTGTATAAGTAGGTAGTACATTGATTTCTGCTAATCCGCTAGTGCACCTACATATATTTTTTTTGTTATATTTGTTTTTGAAAATTGCCATTTTAAACAGTACAATTAATATTACAATTATTTTTTATCGCCCAAATAAATGAACCCGCCAGTATTTCAAGCAAAATTTAGAATCGCAGGTAACTTGGCAGTACCTCCTTTGTGATTTTAGCTAAATTTTATTTTTAAATTATAATTTCAACAGACATCCAAATCTACTAGTAACTCATTTTTGTGAAAAAGGGGTGATACGAGATATTATTATTAAATTCAGGAATCAAATGAAATAAGTGCATTAAATTTAACCAGTAATGTAACTCGACGAGAGCAACAATATTTCTTAATAACTTTTTTTCCAAATCTTTTAGATTTTGAGTTAAAATTCTTTAAAGATTTGCTGTATATTTCGGCGCGCGCCCATGGAGAACAAATGGCAGTTGTCGTATTCAAGTGGGATACAAACAGCTCAAATTTTTTCGATTATCGGTTACAGTTACAGTCACTGTAATTAATAAACGAATCAACGAAAATAACATTTATTATTAATTAATTCGTAATAGTATTTTTAAAATAAAAAAATTTAAATTTTGGATAACAAAATTATAAAGTTGTGTATTCAACCAGGCTTTAATCATCTGTGAATAGAGGAAGACAAGGAGGAACGAGGGGAGGAAGAGCAAAAGTTATTAGGTTATGAGATGATTATTTATTGTCGACAAATCATAATAGTTTAAATAAGTTATTCAAAAAATGTAAGTACAAACTTTTGTCCATTTAAACGAGGTACATGAGTACCATTAATTAGTCGTCCATTTATTGTTCCCGCTCAAACATTTTTTAATGAAAATTTTTACAGCATTTTCGTCTGTTGAAATGTGTATTGTGCATAATAAATACACGTTCCCAAGTAAATTCAGTCTCATTAATGAACATTATGAGCCATTCCCAAAATCGAAGTCTGCTGAAACCATTGATCTTTTTGCTCATGATATGAATACAACTGTTGCTTTATTTAAAATTGTCATATGTGACACTTCGTATTGTGATAAAGATGCACAAGATTAACAAATGTGCGAATATTAGGAACAGTATGATTTGGAAACGCTTCGTCTAAATGCGTTGGCAACTTTATAATACTGTCTTTATATCAGCCACAAATTAAAATGTAGTAAAGATACGAATAAATAAATAAACCATAGGTAAGTAATTACAATATCTGTGTACTCGCTATTTGTAAACGTAAGCATTTTGACAGAATTTTACCTGATAAATAAGTTTATTACTAATGCCAAAATATAATTGCAACGACTGACAAAACTGTCAATTGCTAAAACAAAATTTTTCATAGCTATTGCTACTGCATTCAATTATTAGAAAAATACGTGGAACGACTCGTCAATTTACGGGGTGGTAAAAATGCTAAAAAAATATGCGATTTCGAGAAAAAGTTATTAAGAAATATTGTTGCTCTCGTTGAGTTACATTACTGGTTAAATTTAATACACTTATTTTATTTACACCCTGTATATATATATATATATATATATATATATATATATATATATATATATATATATATATATATATACCAATACAAGAAACTTTTAAATTACAATGTAAAATAGCGACGTCAAATCCAAATCAACTAACAACTTATTTTTGCTGAACATAGCAGATATGACGTATTGCCAGGTCCTCCGTGATATTCTACATAATAATAAGAGAAACAAGGAAAGCAATTTTGTAAATTATTAACTTTCCTCTTTCTATTTATACAGTAATTATCAAGTACAAATTAATTTTAGAAGGATTTCCTACACATACATTAACTCACACTCCGTTATGTTCCACGCTGAAGGAGTAATCTCTAGAAATTGAGATAAAATATATGACATATAATTGTATAATGTATTAGCAACATGAAATTGCTCTTAGTACAAACACAAAAGTAGTTTCGGGCTACAATCTTAGTTAGTTATTTGATGGTATCTAAGGAAACAGAAAATTCATAAGACAACAAATTATCCATGCCAAAAGAAAGAAAAAACTATATTCAATATATGCTCAGAGGAAAATTGCATTCCTACGGACTATAAAGGCTACATATGAAAACTGAGTACTCACGAAATTTAATCAACATCCCTTTGGAGAGATCGGACAATTAGCCACGCAATATCTGCCAGATACGACTGCCAATTACATGAAAGATAATTAAAGTTGTGGAATTTATTTTATTAATTGTGTAGAAGAATGCGGTAATATTGAACACTTTTAACAATTTAGACATAGCGTTCAATGCATTCTCTCCACGCCAGCAATCAGTGCCCGTGAGATGACGCCTGGTAGACTCCTGCGCGTTACGAATATGTCATCATCATTATCGAAATACAGAATGTCTCACAACTCCCAGAGCGAATGAGAAAACACGAGACTGCAGTCGGATGTGTAATTTCGAAGAAAAAAATCTAGCTTAAAAGATATTTGAGAAAAGACGTCTTACAATTGACCAATCAGAGACCTACACCTTTAACGTGTGTTTGCCGTAATTTTACGTTACTATGGTTTTATACAAATCAAATCTTCTTTAAAATGTGTGGGCGACTCTAGTTTTCGAAAAATGTCAGTGTTAAATTAAATTTGACAAGGTGAATAAAAAAAGGCAAATTCTTATCATATATTCAGCCGCTGATTACTTAGAAATGATTATAATTTTCGGAGAATGTGGACGTAACGCCAGAGAGGCAGCACGAGTCTATTCGGAACGTTTTCCGGATAGAAATCTTGTGGATCATAAAGTGATATTGAGATCCATCGCAAGGACGCATGAGACCGGTCCAGTTATGCCAGATCAAATGACAATAATATTTTCGTTTAACACATTTTACACAGCTGCTGCAACACGTTGCACTGTACGATATAAATGATGATCTCGGGTGACACCTTCGCTAACCTAAATTTTTGACAGTGAAAAGTCAACTCTAAAGTGTCAAAATTACAGTAAGTCAAACAAATTTTGTAACTCACTAGTAGTATTTTTAAAACCTAGCAACCAGTTTTATTTTGTAATAATATCATCACACCTCAAGATATCCTTCCGGGATTGGTGGATTAAAAAGTCTTGTAACTCCGTTATGCAAGCAGCCGCAAATTATTTTCTTCTATTTGTTGGCAACCTATTGTCGTCGGCAAGTGTCAGTTTCGTCTGGGCCGCGAGTTGTGAGACAGCATGTATGTATACAAAGCAGACTGGCACATCCAGCAATGGGTAATATGCCGTGATGATATATTTATATTTACTTTATTTAGTCCATTGCATTTCGGATACGACTTTCATGCCTTAAAAATATACCGATACTTTGTAAATTATTTCTATCAATAATTTTTATTTTAAAAGTGCTTATAATTCAGTACCATGGTATTACGAGTTGTAGCCTATCTATCATTTTATTTTATTTTCATTTTGTAGATCGTTGTTGACAAGTCAGTATGGTAATAATATTACCATACAGAGGGCCCTATTCTGTAACGTGGTGGTTAATTTTTAACCACGAATATCTAATGGCTTCTTTCCATATTAGAATAAGGTAGAAATACATGGTTTCAAAATTTTCTGATTGATAGTATATACACAGACATCATCGTGAAAATGTTACAATTGGATTCTAAGAGCCTTAAAACGTGGTCATTTACCAAAATCTCGATATGCGATTTTTAACACGATCCCTATACCTCCCTTACCAAGGGTAGCGGGAGCTAAAAATCATACATGTTTCACAAGATTTCAGTCTCTGAATCAATCTCTCGATCATTTATCAGAGACTGACTCACTCAACCTGAACCACAGACGCGTTTCACTTTTATTGGAGCTCATCAGTGTAGCGAGCTGAAGCCTCTAGGAGGCACTAAGTAAGCTGAGTGAACAGATAATAAACCATCCCAAAATGATATGATACCTGCAGGTTGATTCAGATAGTGAAATCTTGTGAAACGTATGAAGTATGATTTTTAAATATTAGGGAGTTTTTGCACATCGTTTTCCCGAAAGACGTATACGCTAACGTCTTGGTTGCTAGGCAATATCATATTTGTTACTTGTCGTACGTGAAATTTGAAGACGTAATACGTCCGTCAGGGGTAAAAGACGGACCAGTTGAAGTACGTCTACTATAACCTAGTAGGCGCAAAATTTATTTTATAACGTCAGTGAACATGTAGAACACCTTGCAAAGCTATTTAGCAAACATTAAATAGTTCGTCCATTAGTGTTTGATTTGATACCAAAATACAACGAAAATGACAGATATTTAAACAACTGTCATTTGAACGTCAAAATCAACGTACGTGTGATTAAAACGTAATGCAAAATCTATACTTTTGAAAACCCGATACTTTGTACGTCCATTCTATATATTATATTAGAACAGTTTCACCAAGTATCGTATTTGTACTTTGTACATTTATTATTTGTAGCTTTGCTAATTTGCGACTCAACGGTAGTGAGTTTGAGTCCCAAGAAAATCTTAGTAGCCTTTTTATCTTATTTATTGTTTAACGGCTGTAAATTACCAAACAACTGTGCAGCCCTCCATAAAAAAAATGTACTTAAAAGCATTCCCCTTTTTCTCAGTATGTACATTACATTAGTTGATTTTATATTAGCCTAAACGGTATTGTTTTATTTTCGTATCACTCAAATGGTGTGAGTTCAAATCCAACATTTTTCAATGTGTCATCAGATGCTTATGATTCAAACATTTGTTTGCCAGTTGTACATTAAAAAATATGCCTAGCATTCTTCGTACCTAGTGTTCAAAACATATACGCTTTTCTATGGTGCAATTGGTCTTTTTATTAGTGTTAGTAGCATTATTATCTCTTCATTTTAAGATAAGTATCTTATCATAATGTACTGGTCGTTCCTATATGCCTCTGTATATACCTTCGTTCATAAAGTGTTCATAATTTTCGCCTATTACAATTCATTGCATCGTTAGATGCAATTTTTAATAATTATTTTCCTCGGCTCCTTTCCTGTATATGGTAAAAAATCCACCTGTTTTACCTGCATTTTAATGCTAGGGAATTATCAACCTGCACCCTATACAAATAACTAGTGTCCAAAATACTTGCAGACTATGCAAGTTACCTGCAGTTTTTGTTGAGTTTCGAACTCCTTAAACACAGCATTTGGTTAACAACAACTGTCGACTACAGGAGTCCAATCCTGAATTTTTGTTCGGTATGGGGACTTGCTTAATTATTTAGCTGACAGTGTCTCTCGTTTTTTGATAAGATAGCCAGCAATAATATACTCTAATATGGCAATAGGATTACCATTTAAAACATTGTATGCAGTAATAATAACAATAATTTCGATAATATATGTGTTATGACAACCAAGCAATACCTTTGGAGTTATACCTTTGAAAAGAAGAACATGCATTTTTTATTTTTGAACAAAAAATCGACCAGATTTTTAATTCCAAATAAAGAAATTGTTAGCGTAGACAAACATCCAATTTGTAGTCAAGTTTCCAGCGTGTCAAAAATCATGCTTACCTGATACCAAACAAAAACACTCGGATGGTGCAAAAAGAAATACCTATTCGAAAGCATTAAATTAAGAAGATGCCCAATAATAAGCAAAGCAAAACTTAAACAGAAAATTAGTGAAACTTAAAAGAAAACCAACATCCATGCCCTGCTGGGATTTGAACCCAATGCCTCCAACGTGCTCAAAAGAAGTACCAAACCCATGAGGAGAGAAGAACGACTGATCGCCTTCTTAAGCAAACGAAAAGCATTGTTTGGGAAGAACAACTAACCTCTTAACCGATGTGCTATGTACGCAGAGTAGCATGTGACAATACGATCGTTGACGAAACCGCGTGTTGTTTGTTTATCCGGTGACGTCCACACAAACAGACCGCGGTTTTTTGGGCATTTTGGTAGCCGAAAACAAAAAACACATCGAAAATGAAACAAAGCACAAACACGAGGCACTACTCCCAAATATATCCCGAAAAACAACACTCACAAAGGAAAGGTCCACTTCACACCAATACCAACGAAAAGAAGAAATAAATAAAGCGTGAAAATATGTAATAAACCCGTGAATACTAACGTCGTTATGTTCGTTTCGCAGCGGAGCGAAGCGTCGCAGATGCTGCCTCCGCGACTCTCAGACTTGGACTGCCGCTCGCGTCGCAGAGCACCAAGTCGATTCTGTTCGTTCGGCGACCCTCCGCGGTCGAATGTCGAACGGGGAAACGCGCCTGCAGCGCCTCTAGTGCGTCTGGCGGACACTAGCTCGCGCGGGACATCGCGACCGGCAATGTCGAGCCCGTGGGCGGGACCTGGTGGAGATTGCGCGCGCGGTTTGCCAGTACGGAAGGAGCTGGGAGGAGCCTACGACTCGCGGACCGACAGGTGACATATCGGAGGAAGCTCATTGGATGGAAGAGTCAGGGACACACGCCTCTCTTCCACCTGGAGCAGCCTAGAAAGTGTTGGACGTCGTCTTCACAGGCTACAACCTGCACTATAACGCCTAATTGGGCTAAATAACCTGTCGATCCAAACGTGACGGACGGATCGGCTATTCAACTGGACCACTGTTTCGTCAGCTTCAGAAGGTACCTCACAGCCCAAATTTTTCACTATACTCGATAGACTTCATAGATTTAACTGGGCTTTACAAAACAGAATCTTTTTGGATAAGCTATAAATTTTTGTGTTTTGGCTTTACACATTTTGAAATTTTAAACTCAAATGAACAAGATGAATCGAACCTCTCTAATGATGTTCATACGTTTTTCAAATTGTTCGATAGTTGGTCTTTTCAGCCTATCATCATAAGATAGATATTAAATAAAATTGATGGTATAGCAGAGGACACTGATCGGTAATGGCATCTGTTATAGCTCTAATGTCCTTTTTGTTGAAACCTGACATTGCTAAAAGCTTGAAAATTAAAGTCAGCTAAGCTTTAGTTTCATCAAGCCTAAATATGCATTCACAAATGAAAATTAGGTTTATGGTTTTTGTTTAGGTTTAAGTAAGTCAGACATCTGTGTAAATGCTTCAAAAACAAGATTAAAATATCGGTTGATCAGTACTCTACAAGACACCTGTGCACCGTGAAACTGTCATTTGCTTGGCATGATTGGTTATATTTCAGCAATTAAGTTATGACAGTCTTCATGTTCTTCTCGCACTTGTTTAAAAAGCCAAATCCACTAAGTGGATGCTAAATAAAGATGGCTGTATATATCTATATCATTTCAGACTCGTTCTCGACGTCAAACTAAATCATAAACCTAAAGTTTGGACCTTACAATGTTTAGCTTTATGATTTGGATTTAGAGACCCTAAATTCTGAAGTGTGACTGGAGTTATTATATCATATGCGGCCAAAGTCTTTAAATCTAAAGTGTAAACCTTAAATCTAAACCTAATTTTCATTTGTGAATGCACCTCAACAGTTATTAATAACTTAAGTTAAAAATTTTATGACAAGCTAATTCTTATGATAACAAATAGCGTGGTTAAAATAAGCTTCTTCAAAGTTTTTTTTATACCAATTATGTAAAAAAACTATCATAAATGCGTGCTTATATAAGCTTGTACGACTATTTACAAAAAGTGTAATATTTGAAAGCTTGACTATTATTACAAAGTAATCTTACAAAAATTTACGTACTCTCATGTACACAAAATATATTCGTTTTTACAATCAATTTTTCAACAGCACATACATAACGTACGGTCCTAAAGTTTTAGAAATTTTTTAGATACTGACAACTTTTTTAAAACACTTTTACTTTTTAAACTAATTATTACAACAGAAATAGCACACCATACTAAAATTATATCCTCAAATTTAGATTTACCTTTGAACTTGACATTGTCTGTTGTGTTTTCCATGTCATTAGCATAAAAACCATCGTTTCTTTTCATCTCTGAATCGGACAGAGTAAAATATTTCTCGTCATCCATTACAATAAGTTTATTGAGAAAATGAATGCGCCTTAACGCACGACAACATCTAGGGATTCTTTCTAATTGGACCACGGTATGTTTTGGTGCCTTTCTTATTTTTCGAAACACCACCTCATTTCGAGAAAGTGTTCTGAAAACAGTGGTCTTTGAAACATCGAATCTTTTGGCTACAGTTCGTTGTGACACTGGAACTTTTGGGCAAATTAACACAGGGTATACCTTCTTTACAATCTTTCATAGCCCGATAAATTGTTGCCACAGATATTGTGTTCGCGATAAACTGCAACAATATCACACTTAGGCATTCGCCCAACAAGCTTGTAAATTCCTTCACGAATATCTAGCTTATATAACATTTTGCTGCATCAAATCGAAAAAACTAAACTGTGAAAATGAAAACAAGTAAGTTGTGATATTTTGTTTCCAGCGACAATTTGATTAAACGTTATTTGGAACAAATACATAACATCTAAAAAAAATTTCGCATTCCCGATACTAATGAGCGGTTCTAATCACTCATTTCAGGGGCTTCAGTTCAAATTCAGTCCCAGAGGGATTAAATATGAAAAAAATCTGATGCGGCCAGCACATTACCTTCCGTCAGTTCTATGTATTTTGTACAAATTTCATACGGAAAGTTCCTTGCTAAATTAAATATTCTATTTCTTGTACATTACTTTCCGGCAGTTGCATGTATTTTATGCAAATTTCATACAGAAAATTATTATTTTGTGACGTTTTCTATATACAGTGTATCTGCAGAAATAAAAGATTTAATATTATTATTATTTTTTGTACATTACCTTAAAGCAGTTGTATGTATTTTATACAAATTCCATACAGAAAGCAAAAGATCCTATACCTATTCCCAGTAAAATTATAAGACAAACACACTATGTCAATTTCACTTGACACTGACATCTTTCAATCAAAATTTTCTTAATATAGTAGCTGTTTTCACAGCTGTGGCTACTTTATGAAATTTAATTTCTTTATAATTTTTTAACTCTATATCCATTTAATATTAGGTATGAAATGCAGTCAAATCGTATAGAAAATAAAATATTCTTTAATATTTATAATAACATTAAATGTGAAAAAATGATATTTAACATAGTTTTTTCAAGAAAAACTGTTAAAATCTTCAAATGAGGGTACTTCCGGTTGTCCAATTCTAACCAAAATCTAATCAGCTCTTCGCATGGATGTAACGAAGAGAAATACGAAAGAATTATAATTTTTAGAATTGTAGTATGGAAGTTATCGTAGACGAAAATTTTGTTACACACACACACACACACGGACACACATACATACATACACACACACACATACAGACATCATCGTAAAAATAGTAAAATCGTATTCTAGGGACCCTAAAACGTGCTTATTCATCAAAAACTCACCACCGAATTTTTTGACCAAAGACAATACCTTCCTTACCTAAAGGTGACGGAAGGTAAAAATCCCTGGGGGACTAAAGCAAAAATAAACAAGATGTTTCCATAACATAATATAGTTACTATGATTTATTTATTCGTATCTGCACTACATTTTGAGCAGGTGTTGAGTTTAAATTTGAACAAAATGTTTGACATTTGTATTATCAAATTGTAAGATTAATTTTTTTACACTAATATGGTTCCATTTGATACGGGAGTGCGAAAAATAGCATATATACCACAGGACTAAAGTGCATTCAATCCCTCAGGTGATTATTTCCCTCACCTTCCGTTCGTGAAATAAACTTCACCCACAGGATTGAATATGCACTTTAGTCCCTGAGTATATAATATAATATTTCAAAACTTTAGGACCATACGTTAGTAGTTTTCTTTTAATTTCGACAACAGGGCCTCGATTTTGTTACTTTAAATTCTATTGGATTTCACATTCTACTAGAATAATTAATACAAATATGAATATAACTCTACTTTTTAAATTATATGTAAACAAAGAAATATAAAGCATAAACAAAGGAAGTTCAAGGACACGAAATCTACTGCTCCAGTCTAATAGAGTTTGAAAGAGTAGAGGAAATATCAATTTTATATAATTTTAAATCTAATAGAATTTACTGTTACAAAATCACAGCCAAGATTTTTGTTTTGAATTGTGTTAATTGGGTATATTTTCTTGTGAGTAAGAAAAGCAAACATCCATATGAAATCAAAATAATTCATTACGTTGTTATAATTAAACATAGCTAATTAGTGAGTATCTTTTCTCTTTGGGTTGGTGTATTAATCAAAGAAATAAAATACCCCTCATCATAAAATTCGCACACGATGTGACGTCAGAATCGAGCACATACGCATACGTACCTCGCACCCAATTAATTAAGACTAAAGCAGCGCCAGCTACGCAAACAGAGACCCTTTAAGTTTGTTTTTAATTAAACAAAAACGATATTACATCGTTTTTACTATTCCATTTGTGCCGCCCAGACCACTGTCAACATACACATCACATGACTCCGTAGATGCTTAGATGTACAAACAGCCGTCACGTATGTTCTGTGTTTGTCTTATGGTATCTCTCTCCATCCAGTGAATGGCTTTGATTGCCTCCAAGTGTTGTCTTTGTCTTTCGAGTGACATCGGACCGGACAAACACAGATTTGATAATTGTGTTAGCTGGTTCGGAACCATATGGCGTTTGCTTGAACCACTTTTCAACCAGCTTTAAGCAAATATAAATATTTTGTCGTCAAAGAGTTGGAAATTTGGATTGGATTAAAGGCAATTCAAAGACAAAAAGAATTGCTGAGTGTATCCAGGATGAAGAGGTAAATCAACAAAAGAAGCATTTTGAAATCTGTTTTGGCTTCAACCAATAAATGCTGTCTAATGCAATATACTCTCAATAATTTTAATTTTCTTGTACACTTTATTGCAGTTAGTAGCAAACAGAATATTTTAGTTTTTCACTGTTCAAAATATTAAATAAATTTCTTTGTAATTTAAGTTATTAGGGAAATACTCTTTCGCTAAAATCGTGTTATACATAATAAGAAAGAGAATTTCATGCTAAATTCATATTTTGAAACCGCGCTGTTCTATTATTAACCGTGTGAGAGTGGTGAATGGAAAAAAAGTAATGAGTTGATTCGAACATGTGTCTGTAACTCGCAAATAGTCTCCTGATGTTTAATACACTTGATAATCTTTTGGAAACCGTTGACAAAATAATTGCAAGGAATAATATGAATAATTCTAAGCGATTATTTAAAATTATAACGGATGCATGGAAATCTAAGAAACATAAATCATCGATAATTTACTATTCTAATTATTTTTAAAAATAAATATGTATAAAAATTTTATACAGTCGCTAAATTTTTGTCGCACGTCACATCTGTATTCCAATACATAAGTACTTGTGAAATTTAGTTCTATACTTTTTACCTTCCGTCACCTTTAGGTAAGGAAGGTATTGTCAAAAAATTCGGTGGTGAGTTTTTGATGAATAAGCACGTTTTAGGGTCCCTAGAACACGATTTTACTATTTTTACGATGATGTCTGTATGTGTGTGTGTGTGTGTGTGTGTGTGTGTGTGTGTGTGTGTGTGTGTGTGTGTGTGTGTGTGTGTGTGTGTGTGTGTGTGTGTGTGTGTGTGTGTGTGTGTGTGTGTGTGTGTGTGTGTGTGTATGTGTGTCTGTGTGTGTGTGTGTGTGTGTGTGTGTGTGTGTAACAAAATTTTCGTCTGCGATAACTTCCATACTACAATTCAAAAAATTATAATTCTTTCGTATTCCTCTTCGTTACATCCATGTGAAGAGCTGATTAGATTTTGGTCAGAATTGGTCAACCGGAAGTACCCTCATTTGAAGATTTTAACAGTTTTTCTTGAAAAAACGATGTTAAATATCATTTTTTCACATTTGATGTTATTATAAATATTAAAGAATATTTTATTCTCTATGCGATTTGAATGCATTTTATATTTCATATTAAATGGATATAGAGTTAAAAAATTATAAAGAAAATAAATATCATATATTAGCTAGCTATGCTATAACTCTGGAAACAGCTGATGTATTAAGAAAATTCTGATTGAAAGGTGCACAGGAAAGGTGTCAGTGTCAAGTGCAGTTGACAGTATGTATGTGTTATAATTTTACTGGAAATATAGGATCTTTTGCTTTCTGTATGGAGTTTGTATAAAATACATACAACTGCCTTAAGGTAATGTACAAGAAATAGAATCTTTTGTAAGGAATTTTCTGTATGACATATATACAAAATACATAGAACTGACGGAAGGTAATGTGCTGGCCACATCAGATTTTTTCTATTCTATACCATATACAGTAAAAAAATTAAAGATGTTCGGTCAAGGTCATCTGTATCATGGACGAATTAACAAATTGGCATATATTTATCTCACTCACAAGAAGCGTGGTAGATAAGGATAGATACTTGTCTTTAAAAAAAATCATATTATTTCTAATAAGTTAGGACATTTCTTTTGAAAACGACGCTCGTTGTTGACAATACTTTCGCTGTAACTTAAGTTTATTTAAGGTTGGTTCATGTAAGCGGTAAACTTAAGACTGTATCTTAGCATTAGCATTATGACTTTGCATTAAACTTTACATTAGGTTGCCTGGTACATGTACTTCTTAGGGCAAACCAATAAGAGTAGGCCGGTAATATATCATTTTTTCTAACAGCGACACGTCATTCATATTGAAATACAAGGACATATAAAATATAGATATGGATAGTGATACAGACGTTGTCGCATTTTCAACAGTTTTTATAAGTATAATTGCTTTGGCAAATAAATTTAAGAAAAGAAAGAAAAGGCGTTGGGGAGTCCGACCTATAGTTGTATTGTTCCACTAATTCAATTAGTTGAATATCTTTTTCAAAACCGTTCATTTTTATTTAAATGTGACAGAATTTTTTAAAACGTCAAACGACAAATTCAAAGACTTGAATATTGCCAGCGGCATAATGCTAAGGTTAAGGTTACAGCTACATATACCGTAGCACGCATTGGTCTATATTCGAATTATTAATGCAAACTCATAATGTTAATGTTAAGATGAAGTCTTAAGTTTACAGTTCACATGAACCAGCCTTTAGGGTCAATTTTACATTACTTGAATAAACCATGGATGTCTTATTCCTCAGATAAACAAAAAAATATAGCATCGAAATTATAACTCAAATTGGGGCTTATTCTGTATCTCAGTGGTTAATATATAACTACTGGTTAATTTTTTTTAACCAATCAAGTATGTTGACATATAACAAAAGAAACATAAAAAAAATTAATAACTACCTATTTGATAAAAATTTTAACCAGGGGTTAAAAAATAACCACCGAGTTACAGAATAGGGCCCATTATCAAATTTGTATTAAATGCCAAATCCTGATGTGATATTTTTTTATTTTATAAGTTATCTTTGGTTTAACCGGCAATTGTAAAATTGGCCCTTATATATATATATATATATATATATATATATATATATATATATATATATATATATATATATATATATTACCTTGATTCATAGACGTATAAATAACGTTATCTTCTATCAGTGTCACTGACATTGACACTTGGTCAATATTTTATTTTTTACATATTTGGTTTTATATTTGCTAATAAACTTACCAGTTGACTTAGTTTTGAATTTTGAATTCTTTTACTGCAACATATATTTATATAATAATTTTTCAACAAAATCTTAATTCATACAATTCGTAGATGACCTTGATCGGACATCTTTCACAAATTTTACTGTACACATATATGTCTATTATAGTAGTCTCAGACAAAATTACTTATACTTGGAAAACTTAGAGAAAAACAGTCTGATGAAAACGTTTGACAATTGTTTTATTATATAGCCGACGTTTAAACGTTCTTAATAAACTCACTGAATTGATTTTTTTTAAATATGTTAAATTACGAAAGTAAATTGTCAAAATTATTTTTAGAAAAAAATAATTTGGACTATATACTTCATATTTGGTGCCGAAACGTCGGCTATGTAATAAAACAATTTTCAAACGTTTTCATCAAACTGTTTTTCTCCAAGTTTTCCCAGTATTACTTTGATCCAGTCGAGGAATACATATTTAAAATTACTTATGTATGTTGGGATCCAAATTTAAGCCAGGCGCAATATTTGAAATAGTCAACTTATGACCTTTTCTCCTGACAGTAGCGAATTATAACTAGATAAGTCAAAAACATATAAATAATAAATCAAATAATATATAAATTAAGGTAAAAACTGTTCCCCAAGATTAAATTTTCTGATGTCGGCAGCCAGTTGATCACTTGCCGGCATCAGTCTCGCAGCTTAAGTTTCTCTTAATTATATGCATAATATTTTACTTTACACTCTAATAGACGTTTGTGGGTGTAACATAATTTATTTCGTCTCCCACATAAACCCCACAAAAACATGAAGTAACACTTAAATTTGTATGAGTATTGTACTCTACAAACCGTTTTAGTAAGCTAGCATTCCTGGCATACCATCTCGAATTCACGATCACCATACCATACAATAACCTTCAAGATGGCGTCTGTTGCCCCGGGGAAGTCGGGGCTTCGGCGACCGGCCCTGTACTTACCCGTCATGAATCACCTACACCAGGCAGGTGCTTATTACGGGTCGTGGGTGGATGATATCTACTCTGCGATCAACTAAACACTTCGATACGGCGACCGGACTGTGTATATGGGTGGTGTTGGTGTATGGTGTCAGTGTATGTAGGTGGTTTGTTAGTGTGAACTTGTAATTTGAGAACGAGGGGGATTTTGCGATATGTATAATAAAATTGTTACAGGGGAAGAATGAATCTTTGTTATGCAGTTTACAGATGTCTTAATGATTCGTATACGAGGGATATCTGAAAGTGGCAGAAAAGTCGGTTCTGTAAGAGAATAAATGCGGTTTGTCTGAAAATTTGAGTATTTGTTACAATTAGATTAAATCCAAAATCACAATATTCCCACTAAGTACAACGAGAGTCGAATACGCTGCTTTTTGTGTCGGAGCAAAACGTGATAAACGACTTAAAATTTATGGCTATAGGTGGAATTCACAGATATTTCCTCGACTCTTCCTCCACTCATCCGTTCTTAAGGATGAGTCTAGGTTGAGTGAAATTCATAAACGTCAGTACTGAGTTATTCACTCAAGTCTGAGTGGAGTACGTGTCGAGGAAAAGACTTCATTTTTTTGGGGAAAATTATATTTTAAAAGTAGGCGCAACTATTTTGACAAGTATGACAAGCATGTAAACCAGTATGAGAAATATTCGTTTTCCGGGAATGGACTGTGTCATATTTTGAGTCAGAGCTCAACGTTTCGCCCGCAGTCGTATGGGGCATCTTCAGGAGCAAGGGGATAGTACTGTCTTAAACAAGGTTACCCGACGTGTCAACCACGCTAGAGGCCGAGTTTAAGCAACAAGAAGGGGGGGAGACTCAGTTTACATGGTTACCCGACGTGTAAACTGAATCTCCTCCCTTCTTGTTGCTTAAACTCGGCCTCTAGCGTGGTTGACACGTCGGGTAACCTTGTTTAAGACAGTACTATCCCCCTTGCTCCTGAAGATGCCCCATATGACTGCGGGCGAAACGTTGAGCTCTGACTCAAAATATGACACAGTCCATTCCCGGAAAACGAATATTTCTCATGACTCAGACTGTGGAAGCCTACGCAATTATTTTATATAAACCAGTAGTTTGTACAAAATTGTAAACTTAGGTGCATTCACCAATGAAAATTAGGTTTATGGTTTTTGTTTAGATTTAAGTAAGTCATTCGTAAATACAAGTTTAATTTAACTCTAATTTAGTTTTCATTGTACTGACATCTTTGTAAATGCTTCAAAAACAAGGTTAAAATATCGGTAGAGCAATATTTAATACATACCCGTGCGCCGTGAAACTGTCATTCGCCTGGCATTATTGGTTATATTTCAGCAATTAAATTATGACAGTCTCTATGTTCTTCTCGCATTTGTTTAAAAATCCGAATACACCAAGTGGATACTAAATAAAGATGGGTGTATATAACTATATCATTTCAGACTCGTTGTTATTGGTGAAGTTTGTGACGTCAAACTAAATCATAAACCTAAAGTTTGGACCTTGCAATGTTTAGCTTTATGATTTGGATTTAAGGTGCATTCACAAATGAAAATTAGGTTTAGATTTATGGTTTATACTTTAGATTTAATGACTTTGGCCGCACATTATGTAATGACACCATTCACACTTCTGAATTTAGGGTCTCTAAATCCAAATCATAAAGCTAAACATTGCAAAGTCCAAACTTTAGGTTTATGATTTAGTTTGACGTCACAAACTTCACCAATGAGAACGAGCCTGAAATGATATAGATATATACACCCATCTTTATTTAGTTACCACTTGGTGGATTCGGCTTTTTAAACAAATGCGAGAAGAACATGGAGACTGTCGTAAATTAATTGCTGATATATAACCAATAATGCCAAGCGAATGACAGATTCACGGAGCACGGGTATCTGTTAAGTAATGCTCTACCGATATTTTAATCTTGTTTTTGAAGCATATACTTAGGTATCAGTACATACCAAAACTAAATTACAGTTAATTTAAACTTACATTTATGAATGACATACTTAAACCTAAACAAAAACCATAAACCTAATTTTGATTTGTGAATGTACCTTTAGAGACCCTAAATTCTGAAGTGTGAATGGAGTCATTACATAATATGCAGCCAAAGTCTTTAAATCTAAAGTATAAACCATAAATCTAAACCTAATTTTCATTTGTGAATGTTCCTATATAGTTCAAAATACGAATAATTTGAAACAATGAGTAGATACAAAATTGAATGGCAGACATAGATTTTCTCCAGAAGAAACATTTTGTTGGGGTTTGAAGTCTATGATTTGAAAATACCACACTGAACAAGAAATGTCCAATGGAATTGAAAATATGATTCATACGAAAACATATGATGATGATCTAGTAATTAACGTATGACGGGTGTTATAAAGACAATAACGCCAGAGGTTAAACAGTGTACGTTCCGAGGGCCTCCGGCGTGCGACTATAATTTTTAATATTCTACGCATTACGGATCAGTAAGTTATAACAAAATTCGCGGACTAGGTAGGCTATGAATGCTTTTGCTTGTTTTTTAGGCTTTGTTCCAGTATCAGTATCAATTTATTGACATTACCATAGCAGCAACTCATAACACGCTCTAGGGTGTTAAATCAAACTAGCGTTTTTTAACCTTACCATTGTCTAATACAATGTGTTTAAAAGTAAACAGTAGAAACTCTTTGTCGTACTACAAATCAAAACTAAATAAATCGTGAGTAAGAAATAATAAGACTGCAGTTCGTCTTTCGTGCTTCCTACTCTTGATGTATGTTATTTAATCATTTTTGTTAGTATAAGCATACACAATTTCATTCCACACATTTTGTATTTTAATTACCATCTAATTACTAAATCCTGTTGGTCTATCTCTCTCCCCCCACCCGTATATTTCCGCCTATGATCATTACGCTCAGATACTCCTGGCATCAAACAAGTTATGAAGTGTAAATAGATCAGTAAATCTCCTTGCCCAAAGGATTATCGAACACGGTCAAGTAGCCTTTGTTTACATAGCACGAGTGAGCGTAAGGCTGCCCAAGGCGGGATTCGAACCCGGGTCGTGGGTAAACTCACCATACCGCTCAAACAAGAAATCCTTGTTCGATATGCCGTGGACCAGATGAGCACGGTTCGTTTATCACAGAGGATAATTAGATAGGTTAGAATTTGGTTTTCGGACAGAGAATTTTTATAAAGTTGTTTTTGAGGGCTTTATGAATATTAATACGAAAATCAAGTAAGACACATGGTTCATATATTTTGGAATATTATCTTTAATTTGCTCAACAATAATCCGCACAACCATTTTTCCTTCAACTCCCAGAGATGTGCGTTTACGCGTAATCTATTATAGTTTACATAAATATATAAACATTGCATGAACAAGGTAAAGAATAAGGTGCTAATCGAAATTTCAGCCAACCAAAATTTATTCTTGCAACGCCGATATCTCGGTACACACTTGCAACTTCTTAAGAGTAGTAAGATATTACAGATTGTATCTTATCAGAAAATAAAATATTCTTTAATATTTATAATAACATTAAATGTGAAAAAAATATATTTAACAGCATTTCTTCAAGAAAAACTGTTAAAATCTTCAAATGAGGTTACTTTTGGTCGACCAATTATAACCAAAATCTAATCAGTTCATATAGATGTAACGAAGAGGAATACAAAAGAATTATAATTTTTACAATTGTAATGTTGAAGTTATCGATGGAGAAAAAATCGTCACACACACACACATCACATCACATTATATATACATACACACAGACATACAGACATCATCGCAAAAATAGTAAAATCGTACTCTAGGGACTCTAAAACGTAAGCACGTTCATTAAAAACACGCCATCGAATTTTTTGACCAAAAACAAAACCTTCCTTACCTAAAGGTATGACGGAAGATGGAAGACTGAAAATATAACGAGAATTTTAACTAAATTAAATTATATTCTAAAGCACATATTTGCAATCGAAATTAATGATAGACGCGCTGATTTTCAAAACAAGATGGTCGTCGTACGATGGGTTTTACATATGACAGTTCACATTATTCATTGTGTTTCGTTGACTGTGTACATATACAAACCGAATTTAAAAACTTATATATATGAAGGTGATAAGTTAAAATATTTAATTATTAATTACTGGACTACTCATTCAACTGCCACTTATTCAACATGGCGCTTGTACAATTGTTTTTCGTAGTACTGATTTGCGCCCCTAGAGGGAAAATTTTATCTACGATTGCGAATACTTGTACAACAAATAATAAAATTTTTGTCTTTTGTTACAGGCACATCCCTATCCACTTTTAAAGAGTTTCCAGGCAATCTTCTTTTGGAAAGCTGAATGATTACAGAACCTCCTACGGCGTAAATTTAGGTAAGTCCAAAGATCTATTATTTTTATTTATTTATCTATCTATTTTTGTCAAAAACTATGGTAATACTACGCATTATCATGTTGTAACATAATTCATGTCTCTAGAATATACTGAGAAATTCCGCAAACATTTTTCAGTGTACTACATCCGGTACAAAAAAAGGGAATAATTAAAAAAAAAATTTTGTTAATTGTCTCGACAATTATAAGAGCTACGAAGTCGGTTAATTAGACAAACGTTGTTCTATATTAAGATGCCTTTTTAGAAATGCATTGTTTATTTACAAGAAATACATAGGTCATTAGATACAGACAAAAATTTTGCAGTCTTTTTACCTTCCGTCACCTTTAGGTAAGGAAGGTATTGTCTTTGGTCAAAAAATTCGGTGGTGAGTTTTTGATGAATAAGCACGTTTTAGGGTCCCTAGAATACGATTTTACTATTTTTACGATGATGTCTGTATGTGTGTGTGTGTGTGTGTGTGTGTGTGTGTGTGTGTGTGTGTGTGTGTGTGTGTGTGTGTGTGCGTGTGTGTGTGTGGATGTGTGTGTGTAACAAAATTTTCGTCTACGATAACTCTAAAACTACAATTTAAAAAATTATAATTCTTTCGTATTCTTCTTCGTTACATCCATGTGAAGAGCTGATTAGATTTTGGTTAGAATTGGTCAACCGGAAGTACACCCATTTGAAGATTTTAACAGTTTTTCTTGAAAAAACGATGTTAAATATCATTTTTTTACATTTAATGTTATTATAAATATTAAAGAATATTTTATTCTCTATACGATTTGAATGCATTTTATATTTCATATTAAATGGATATAGACTTAAAAAATTATAAAGAAATTAAATATGACATATATTAGCACGCTATGCTATACCTGTGGAAACAGCTGCTATATTAAGAAAATTCTGATTGAAAGGTGTCAGTGTCAAGTGCAGTTGACAGTATGTATGTGTTATAATTTTACTGGAAATATAGGATCTTTTGCTTTCTGTATGGAATTTATATAAGATACATACAACTGCCTTAAGGTAATGTACAAGAAATATAATCTTTTGCAAGGAACTTTCTGTATGACATTTAATTATACAAAATACATAGAACTGACGGAAGGTAATGTGCTGGCCACATCAGATTTTTTGTTTTTGTGAAACTTCTAAGTATAAAATAACTCTAGATTTTGATCTGCACTTCTTTAGGAGACTTCTTAAAGATTTTCCGAATGGCGGTATTCAGTTTTTGCCATTATTTCAGGCTACAATACCAAAGTTACCTTACAATTTCATGTTTGTCCATTAAATGAACCGATAAATACAATGTGCTACTTTTTAGTATACTATCTTCCAATAAATTAAAAGGTATATTCAAAACATTCAAAAAAATAGTGCTAACAAAATTGAAAATAAAACGTGGCCCATTTTTTTGCACCTGAGTGTAGGTGAAGGTACAAGAGTGTACCGCAGAGTAGTTTGACAGATTTCGAGTAATTGTAAACACCTAATCTATACCACAGTCGAGAAATTTCCGGCATTTTCAACCCAGAACATGAATTACAAAATGTATTTATAAATAGCTAATTTTAGTAATTTTGATGTTATAAAATATTTATTATAAATAGATATTCAACCCTTGCCAGCTGGCACCAAAGTAAAATTTATGTTTGGATCTCATACAAATTATTTTTTACCAATATTTAGATATGTAAATTATATTTAATTTCATACATTAATACACAACCCTACAATAACTTGGCTCAAACATAAAGAAAACTTTAAAAGTCAATATATTTTAATAATTTTAAGACCAGTTGGTAAACATATATTTTTGCAAAACCTACTATCAGTAATAATATTCGCGGAAAACACATAATTGCACCCATTCACTCCATTCATATTGTCTTACATTACGCGAGGACAACAGTAATTACAGCACATATGTTGATATACACACGAGAGAGTATAATTCCTAGCTGTCAATGCAATTAGGTATGGTGCGCCAAGTTTCTGAACACATCTCATTACGTTTGTGTTATAAGCTGCCCGCATGTGATAGACATGTTATAATTTCACAGAAAGAAAATAACAGGAATAAATCCTTTAAGTACTATGCGATAGACACACCATACGGGTTGATATGGTCCAGTGAAGAGCTATGCGGATCTTTTGCTGGATAGGAAAGAATGTTTTAGCATTTTCTGAAGTAATAGGCATCTACTGTAGTTTACAATTACAGATAAAAGCGTCTATGTAACTATATACGTTTATGAGCAAAAGGTCATGTCGATTTTGTTCAATTAATGCATTTGGACTCAATTTGGTACCTAAAACGTATAAGTAGACATTTCAACCGTATTTACGTATGCCCATAAACTTTCTTAAACTTATAGCCTTGTTCTCAGAAAAAAATCTGTACAGGTGTAAATCGAAAAACAAAACATAGGTTCTTCCTATTTTTCCTAATTCCTAAATTAAAGGAAATAATGAGTGGTTTCGGATATACAAGTGCAAATGAAGCGGTTGAAGCTTTCGAAAACATGGTCTCTCAAGTGTCTCAAGAAGAATAGATTTTTTGCTTTAACGATTGGTTCGTAGTATGATCACGGTTTTAACTAAAACGCTGTTTTAAGAAATATCAAATTCAAATTTCAATGTTTCATTTCGCCCATATTTTTAAAGAACGATTTTTTAAAAAATATTTGTTTGAATACAAACTAGGTATGTTCTGCTTTAAAATTGTAGGGTTGGCTATGAAAAAGAATGACGATTAGAATGTAATAACAGAAATGTAATGATAGATATCATATGAGAAATATAGACATTAATAATAATATATTTGTTGTTATCGTACATGGTGTCAGGTTAAAAAGCAAGAGGACCGAAGCAACAGTGGCTGAACTACAGCAGCAGGTACAAAATCTGCAGACCATGCTTGTCAATATGCAAGTTCAGGGTTATGAAAGTAAAAATATAAACATGATGCATATAACGAAAGCACCAAGCAAATTTTCATTTGAAAAAGAGGATTGGTGCGAATGGATTACGGAATATGAAAGATATAGAAAAACAGTTAAACTGGAACAACAGGAAGAAAAAACTCAAATAAATCATTTGCTATTGCACATGGGCGCAAAAGTAAATAGATTATTAGCTACTTTACAGCAAAAAGAAGAGAAATTAGTTTCATATAAAGAGACAGTAAAAATCTTTGAGGATAATGTGGACTGCTCGTTGTTAAATTTATATTATACTCTTTACAAAATTTCCTGAATTCTTCACAATCAAATTGTCGCCCATTGTCGCTTCTGATTTGTTGTGGAATTCCGAACCTTGCAAATGTCTCTTTTAATTTGTGTATGATTTCTTGACTTGATGTTTCTTAGTTTATATATTTCAGTAAAAGCTGAATAATAATCTGTAATTAATAAATACATTTTAGATTTATATTTGAATAAATCTACTCCTACTATTTCCCATGGGTAATTTGGGTCTTGACTATCTTATAAAATCATACTTTGATAAATTTGACTTTATTTATTATTGTTATTAAATAATGAAAATTGAAATTTCTTAAAACAGTATTTTAGTTAAAACCGTGATCATACTACTAGTCAATACATTTATGCATTCGATAAAACCAATCGTTAAAGCAAGAAATCTAATCTTCTTGAGACACTTGAGAGACCATGTTTTCGAAAGCTTCAACCGCTTCATTTGCACATGTATATATTATACTATGCACTTGTATATACTTATACTACGAGCCATTATGTTAAAAAGACAGTATTTCGAAAAACAAAAAAATCTGATGTGGCCAACACAACACCTCCCGCTATTTAATTTTCATTAGTTTAAATATACATACTTACATATTTAGTTATACTAGAAACTGTATTAAAATCCATTCCATATAACTATGGTTCTATTTACTATTTTATTTTTAAAACGTTACAATTATTAATTTAAAATGATTAGTTCTTTGACAGTGACATTTATCTGTTACATACATTTGAGGTATGAACTGTATAATCAAGTAGTTATGTATGTTTAAAGCGCAGGCTCTGTGATTTAAATTATACATAATTTTATAAATTTATCTTTAAAATGTATAGAAAAAGTATTAATGCAAACCAATAGAAATTTTTTTTCGGGGAAAAACTATTTTCAACTTCAAGTAAAGTGCCTTTTCCGGTTATATGATTTACACCAAAATCTAATGGCTTCTTTCTATATTACAATAAGGTATAAATACAAGGTTTCATAATTTTCTGAATGATAGTATTTGAGTTAGAATAAAGGATCCACACACATGTACATATACACACACATACACACACATACACAGACGCACATACACACACATACATATACACACGCACATACACACACATACATACACACACGCACATATATACAGACATCATCGTGAAAATGTTAAAATTGAATTCTATGGATTTTAAAACGTAGTCATTTACCAAAATCTCGATATGCGATTTTAGCACGATCCCTATACCTCCCTTACCAAGGATAGCGGGAGGTAAAAATAATATCTAGAAAATTTTGTTTTCTATCAATAGTTTGCATTTCTGTGCTACCTTCGTATTATAATAAGAACCGTTCACGGGTCTGATTGTTACAATAATGACTGTATAAAAAACATTATTATTTATTGTCTACGTATAAACATATTTATTTATAATCGCCAACAACTTCGTTGATCCGATTTGTGACGTGACCGGCATAGAGAATATCTCCAAATGTATACACACGGTCTCTGAGATAGTATTTGCTTGGTACGGGACAGCAAATACAGAACTGTCCGGCCGGTGTGTCGATGTCGGTGCGAGGAGAGAAAGATACTAAACTGAGTAATGGAAAGTCAACAATTACCTTTCGATTGCATACATTGGCGTATGTGTGGATACAGGTTTGGCAGCATGCTGATTTTTGTTTAGATTTAACGGTGTTGATACAATAAGGATTATTTTATAATGGACTTCGTTAACAGGGTGGATAAATTTTTGGAAAGTCTGCTGAATTATATAATTTCACACCATAACGCATGTCACAAAAGTTTGGAAAAAAATTGTTAAATCTCTGTGGCAACAATTTATCGGACAATAAAAGATTGTGAAGAAGCTATAGCCTGTATTTATGTGCGCAAAAGTGGTTGACGAAAAATTTTGAGGCACATGAGAGAAGAAAAATTAATTGCAACCATTAAAGACAAAGTTGGAGTGTCACAACAAACTGTAGCCAGAAGATTCGATGTACCGAAGACCACTGTTTTTTCATTTTGACAGTTTAGTTTTTTTGATTTGATGCAGCAAAATGTTATATAATCTAGATATTCGTAAAGGAATTTACAATCTTATTGGGCGAATGCCTAAGTGTGATATTGTTGCAGTTTATCGCGAACACAATATCTGTGGCAACAATTTATCGGACAATGAAAGATTGTGAAGAAGGTATACCCTGTGTTTATGTGCTCAAAAGTAGTTGATCAAAAATTTTGGGCCACATGAGAGAACAAAGATTAATTGCAGCCATTAAAGACAAAGTTGGAGTCTCACAACGAACTATAGCCAGAAGATTCGATGTTTCGAAGACCACTGATTTTAGAACAGTTTCCGAAATAACGTGGTGTTTCGAAAAAGAAAAAAGGCACTAAAATATACCGTGGCCCAATTATAAAGAATCCTTAGATGTTTCCATGAATTAAGGCGCATTCATTTTTTTAATAAACTTATTGTAATGGATGACGAGAAATATTTTACTCTGTCCCATTCAGAGATGATAGGAAACGATGGTTTTTATACTAATGACATGGAAAACACGCCAGACAATGTCAAGTTCAAAGATAAATCTAAATTTGAGGATAAACTTTTAGTATGGTGTGCCATTTCTGAAGCCGTATATATCTCGTAGCCGTACATTGGTCGTGTTCGAGGAGAAACCTTAACTGCACAACTTTATATTCAAAGATGCCTCTCTAAATTGCTTCAATTTTTAAATACACATCACGCCAATGATGGCGTCAGAATAACTAACGAAAACAACGTGGACTTTGTTCCGTAATTGGACAATCCTCCCTATGTACCTCAAACTCGACCAATAGAAGAATTTTGGACAATATTGATCAGAAAAGCGTACGACAAGGGATGGGAAGCTGCAAATGAAGAACAATTACGACGTCGCATTCACCAAAAGATTCGAAAAATCGATCCAGATGTTGTCCAGAGGATGATGGGGCAAGTTAGAAGAAAATTAAGGGCCATTGAAGATAATGGTACATTATTAATAATTTAAATGTTAAATATTAATTGTTATACTTATTCTTAATTGTTGTAATAATTAGATTAAAAAATTAAAGAATTTTAAAAAAGTTAACAGTATCTAAAAAATTTCTCAAAACTTTAGGACCATACGTTATTATTGACTAGTGATGCACGACGAGGCGAGAGTACTCTCGCATCTCATCTCGTCTCGTTGCATTATGCGAGATGAGAACGAGAGCGACATTGCAATTTAAAATTCGAGGCGAGATCGATATAACAATTGCGAAAAGCGAGAAATCTCGCGAGAATCTCGCGTTTGCAACTTTATAACTTTGATTCATAAATTAAAAAAAATAATGCACCGTACAGGGAGTGGGGTCAACGGTAATTCGTGCATAGAACAGGTGAATGTGAAAATTATATGAATTGACTATTTTTTTGAGTCTATCTACAGTCGAATGATATCGGTCGCAGAGCGAGGAAATGCAAAATAAAGACTAAATCGGTTTTGCATCTAATAGAACTAGTTTTTCTCCAATATTTTAGCCTCTAATTGATCTCAGTTAAAACTACGATTAATAAAATTCTTGTTGTCTCTGAAAAGTAAAGGATTTTATATCAAGCGTCGATAGGAGTCAACACGGAGTGAAGCGGAGTGATTGGGTGCCAGCGGGTTCCCAGTGTACTGCTTTTCAATGAGTAAATCATGCTTAAATAGTGGCATATGATAAAGTGTAGAAACTTTTAGTTAAAAAAATAATTTTTTATAAGTTTAATTAGTTTTACTGATGGGAGAATATATTAACAGATGTTCGTAGAACGAGACGAGACCCAAAAAATGTGCGAGAACGAGAGCGAGGTCGAGATTGCAGATCCGAAAACGAGACGAGATCGATATTTTATATTTCTCGTCTCGTCTCGCCTCGCGTGCATCACTATTATTGACCAATTCCGAGAACAGTTTGACGCTACCTTACTTAAATAATAATTATCAATATAACAGTCCGACGGTTATATTTATTTTCCAGTTCAAAGCTCTGTCTATGTTTAATGTTATACATTTTTACAATAAAAGTGAGTAAACGCGGAAATCACCTCAGCGCCTATCTTTGCATTTGCTTAGCTAATATAATTTCGCATGTTTCCTAAACAAATATCACCTCAACTGCGAGTCAATATGACCAGTAACCAATCACACTAGACTAAATATTGAACCCCTTAATTATGAATTCAGTTCCTTCATGAGCGTTCGTTTGTTAATTCTCAATCAGCGTTTGATTGTCGAAGAATAATTGTCATTCCGGTGGTGTCTCTGTATATGGAACATGTTCTGTGACCAGGACCTGGTTAAATGTTTGATTTTCAACCGGGTTACCTGCCGTACAGTGTAATATTTACCTGTTCGGTTTGGATTTTGTGAATTATTCAAGTTAACAGAGCTGCGGAACTGTCACAGTCACGCAGACATACACTGATGTAGGTACATTAAGGAATTATATAATACAATTACATGCAGCTATGCTAGGACATACACATATCCCTATAATAGACAACGATGTGTTTAGTCCTTTAATACATTCTGGGGTGTTAATATTAATGTTACATGAACAGTATCCAAATCGACAACGAGAACTATGTGTGCATTTCTGATATATCTACTGTGCATATGTTTAATTATTAAAAATTGTTATTAATATATCTGTAGCTTAGCAAGAACAATGTCAACATATCATCTTCATCAAATAATTACCTTCCGTCATACCTTTAGGTAAGGAAGGTTTTTTGGTCAAAAAAAATCGATAATTGGTCGACCAGAAATACCCTCATTCGAAGATTTTAACAGTTTTTCTTGAAAAACGCTGTTAAATATTATTTTTCCACAATTAATGTTGTTATAAATATTAAAGAATATTTTATTCTCTATACGATTCAATTACATTTTATACTTCATATTCAATGAATATTCTGGAGTGGCCAACATAATACCTCTCGCCATTTACAGCCCGAGTTACAAAAAAGATTATTTTTGAATTAGCAAATTTTACTCTAATTTTGGCAGTTTATTTCTTAAAATCTAGTCTAATCTAACCCAAATAACTACTTTTTTTGATAATAAAATTAATATTAAATTTTAAATGCCGGGATAGAATAGAATTCACTAATCCAAAAAAGAGGATTACTTTAACTTTTTTGCGAATCTATAATCTTTATTAATCTAAATACATACCTACATATTTACTTATGCTGGAAACTGTATTAATTTCCTTTCCTATTGTCCCATTTACTTTTTTTTTTAAACTTTACTATTATCAATATTTCTTTGATAGTGACATTTATATGTCTGTTACATACATATGAATAACTGCGTAACCAAGAAGTTTTGAATTAGAGATAATTTTATAAATTTATCCATAAAATATGTACAAAAAGTATTAATGCAGATCTGTAGAAAATTTAATAATCTTTAATTTTTATAATAACAGTAATCTTGAAAAAATAACATTTAAAGGTATTTTTTGAAGAAAAACTATTTTGAGCTTCAAGAAATGTGTTATCAGATTTACATAAAAATCTAATGGGCTCTTTCCATAATAGAAAAAGGTCGAAATACAAGGTTTCAAAATTTGCTGAGTGATAGTATTTGAGTTAGAGTGGAGGATCCCACACATACACACACAAGCACACACACACACACACACACACACACACACACACACACAGACACACACACACACACACACACACACACACACACACACACACACACACACACACACACACACACATACATACATACATACATACATACATACATACATACATACATACATACATACATACATACATACATACATACATACATACATACATACACACATACATACATACATACACACATACACACATACACACATACACACATACCTACACACAGACAGCATCGTGAAAATGTTAAAATTGGATTCTAGGGACCTTAAAACTTGGTCATTTACCAAAATCTCGATATGCGATTTTTAGCACAATCCCTATACCTCCCTTACCAAGTGTAGCGGAAGGTAAAAATTGTAAAGAAATTAAATTTCATAAAGTAGCCAGCTATGCACACTAGAAACCGGTAGTATAATTTAAAAAATTCTAATAAACATGTCAATGTCAAGTGCAATTAACATAGTATGTTTGTGATATAATTTCACTGCAAATATAGAATCAATTTTAAGAAACTTTCTGTATGGAATTTGTACAAAATACACAGAACTGAGGGAAGGTAATGTACTGGAAATGAATCTTTCGCAAGAAACTGTCTGTTTGGAATTTGTATAAAATACCTAGAACTGACGGAAGGTACCTAATGTGCTGGCTAAATAAGATTTTTTTTATTTTCCCTAGTAAACTACTAGTATAACAGGCAACACAAATATTTTGTGAAACAAAATACTAGTAATTTTTGTCAAATACATTAGTAAATACTAGTTGGCTTATGACGCTCATGCACAGTCGATTTTTTCATATTCTCATTTCCGTATGTTCTCTTTAGCAACGGGAGGGTCTTTTAGCGATTTCTTTAGCAGCACACAGAATTCGATATTTACACGCTGCACTGAAGACGACATTTCATAATCCGACGGACGAAAACAAAAACGCATTGTAAGAAACAACCTGCAGCTTTTGTAGATGGTAACTAAAAGGGGTGCCGAACAGCTCGACGCTATCCCTAGTGAGGCTGCTAACCCAAGAAAAATTAATATCCCTCCAGCGATCGCCTGTTTGGCTCTAGACAACGGTTTCTTGTACTTTTTGACCTCATATAACAGTACAAATCGAAATAATTATAGGTAAACACAATTATGAATATCATCCCTATGAATAATATAATTTCAATATGAAGAATCCACACAATTCATAAGAAACTCCTCCATTTCTTATCAAGTCAAACAAAAACTAAATAAAATGTAACACGCCACGCCATCAGAAGAAACCAATTAATTCATTCGATTAATAATTAATAATTTAAATAAGAACGCGAAGCCCAAGTGAAATAAATTCACGATTGTACAAACAAGACGAGCTGAACGTAGACATTACTGCGAACGCACAGAATTCCGAATCTAAATTAGTAATTAAAATTAATGGCCACTTTGTGATTCGGTAAAGTTTATATTGCGAGAAATTATCTGCCTTGTACAGATACAACGCACGCTCACGGCCGGCTTAAGGAAAATTGTCTAATGCGATTATCGCCACTGTTTCAGTTTCATACTGGCATGCTCATGGAAATTCGGAACGGGGGGAAATAGTTACTGATAGATGGATTTTAAGTAAATACTGCCTCATTTGATAAATATATTTGTTGTTGTTGGTACTGGGGGCCTTAACGCATTTAGAACTTAGACCTGTGTAGGCCCATTATACGCTTATTTCTAAACCAGAGTTCCGCTGTATAGCATTTTCATAAAATAATTTCTATCGTTATTAAGCATGAAAAATGAATATTGCTTATAGATTCAGATACATAATTTAATGCTCTACAACATTTGAAACTTTTTTCCTTCCGTCACCTTAAGGTAAGGAAGGTATTGTCTTTGGTCAAAAAATTCGTTGATGAGTTTTTAATGAATAAACACGTTTTAGGGTCCCTACCACCTTTCCAAAAATTATAATTCTTTCGTATACCTTTTCCTTAAATCCATGTGAAGAGATGATTAGATTTTGGTTATAATTGCTCAACCGGAAGTACCCTAATTTGAAGATTTTAACAGTTTTCCTTGAAAAAATGCTATTAAATATCACTTTTTCACATTTAATGTTATTATGAATATTTAAGAATATTTTATTCTCTATACGATTTGATTACATTTTATACTTCATATTCAATGGATATAGAGTTAAAAAATTATAAAGAAATTAAACTTCACAGATCAGCCAGCTGTGCTATAAACATGGAAAAATCTACTACATTCAGGAAATTCTAATTGACAAATGTCATTGTCAAAGTGCAATTTACATTATGTGTTTGAGTTATAATTTTCCTGGAAATATATAGAATCTTACAAGAAACTTTTTGTATGGAATTTGTACAAAATATATAGAGGTAATGTACTGGAAATATGGAATCATTTGCAAAAAAACTGTCTGTGTGGAATTTGTACAAAATACATAGAACTGACGGAAGGTAATGTCAGATATAAAATTTTCCAATTCAAATATAAGTACTTAAATGAAAAAAATTTTTTCGGTATATATATATATATATATATATATATATATATATATATATATATATATATATATATATATATATATATATATATATATATATATATATAAGAAAATGGAAAGTTAAATTATAAAAAAACGAGCATTCTCGACATATCCTTTTATTTGAGTTGAACAGAGAAGTTAAAACTTTCTGTGTGGAATTTGTACAAAATACATAGATCTGACGGGAGGTAATATGCTGGCCACATCAGATTTTTTACTCATATTCGGGTACAAGTCACCACCTTTTATATATACAGGGTGTTTCTATAATTATACACATACAAACGCTTGTAAGGTATGTGTCTGCTTCAGGTGACCATTAAAGCCGTACATTCACAGATATGAGAAACAAATATGACCAAGGTAGCTATGAAAAATATGTGTATGGTACAACAAAAGTACATCCTTAGGTAGCATGGCAATTTTTGTTACAATTCGTTATCTGTTATCAATAATTTATCATGCAGTTTTAAAGTACGCACGTCGTACTGAATATGCAGTTAACAAGAGAAATTTCCTAGCCATGATATTTTACGATTTTAAAAGTTCGCTCTCTCCAAAACAATGCATCGAA
>OY720454.1:1877500-2177500 GCA_963082715.1 Harpalus rubripes | reverse complement strand
CATTATGTTGGTGACATCAATTATCATATAATCTGCGAACAGATACACCGTGCAATTATGCGTCCAGATATCAGCAATGTCCACGAATGAAAAATCAACATAGAGTGCATTGGTTTTTTTACAATTTTTCCGTCATGCGATACAATAAACGGCCCCGAGTGCGTTCGATTTTTAAAATATTAATCAAATCGCCCGCGGAACAACTGCAATTTCAAAAAAATTCATCGCTATGTTTTAGTTTGACAATGCAACGGACTGCAGTGAACAAACATATGCCTGGCGTAATGTTTATAAAAATGTACAAATAACATCGTTTTATGCTGTTTTCTATGCTGGTATTTCTTTGATATGTAAAATACAGATCTAGAATGCTTTGTTTATTTATGCAGTAGCATACAATGCCAATGTATACATTTGATTAATCATGGAATATTTTATTTATTTATAACATATTTTTATACCCACACGGCTCAACCACACTATTATTCTATGTATAATATTTTTATTTTCAATTAAAGTAAATTCTAAATTATATATTATTATTCAAATTAAATAGTTTAATGCAAATATATGTCCGGTAAGTGGAAAACGTTATTTTTACAAAAATAAAGAATCATCGTTTATTATAAAATTTGTTCAAAAATAAGTGTATGTTTAACTGCCTGTAACTTTTGGAACAGCCTATATACAAATATGTCTGCTGATGTATATTATAGAGAATTTCATGTAGATTTTAAATTTTCAACGTACACGTTGCTAGCATTAACCGTTTAGTAGCTACAAGCAAAAGTAAAGAAAATGAACCAGACAAAAATTCGATAATAAAAATCTGATGTGGCCAACACATAACCTCTCGCCAGATATTTTACCTGGTTGTACGCATAAAACGAAAAATATTTTTAAATACAAATACATATATTCATGTCTCACTACAAAATAATTCTCACATATATTTGCAAAATCTATGGATTATTTTAAAATAAATTATGTACAATACATACATTTTCTTTATATTCAATATCCTGAAATTTTCTTTTTCTACTTTCCTTCTCTTTTTCTTTATATTCGTCTTTTTTTGCGCAAATTCCTTTTATATTCTTTTTTGCGTATATTCATTTGCGTTGTTGACTTTTTTTATTTTCATAATCTTCATAATAATCTACAAATATTTTTGACAGAGGCATACAAATATTTTTGACAGTGACATTTATGTGTCAATTACAAACATTTGAATTTCTTGCCTTGCAGTAGTTTGATCTGAGATTTTTTACATCAAATTATTTTATATGCCTTTCTTTATCTCTAAATCTATAGAAGATATAATAATGAATTTATATTTATCGAATAAAGAATTTAACGTTCTTTAATGTATTTACATAAATTTTCGATAAATAATATTTAGATGATTTTTTTCTTGTAACTACTACTTCCGGTTATCCAATTGTTACCAAAACTGACTGGACTCTTCCCATTATTGTTAGATTGAGGAATCCGTAGTTAAAAATGTCTTAAGTCTTATAGTATTTGAGATATAGTGAATCCAACATCCACACACACATCCACACACACACACACACACACACACACGCACACACACACACACACACACACACACACACACACATACGGACATCATCGTAAAAATGTTATAATCGGATTCTAGGGACCTTAAAACGTGCTTATTCATTAAAATCTGGATATGCGATTTTTAGCATGAATACAATACCTCTCTTAGCGAGAGGTAAAAATTATTTAAAAATAAGTGTATTTTACTGCCTTTTACTTTTGGAACAGCCTATATACAAATATGGCTTCTGATGTATATTATAGAGAATTTCATGTAGATTTTAAATTTTCAACGTACACGTTGCTAGCATTAACCGTTTAGTAGCTACAAGCAAAAGTAGAGAAAATGAACTAGACAAAAATTCGTTGTTTATAATAAAAATTATTTAATAATAAGTGTACTTTTAACTACCTGTAACTTTAGGAACAGCATATATACAAATATATCTGCTGATGTATATTATAGAGAATTTCATGTAGATTCCAAATTTTCGACGTACATGTTGCTAGCTTTAACCGTTTAGTAGCTACAGGCAAAAATGTAGAAAATGAGCTAGACAAAAATTCATCGTTTATTGTAAAAATTGTTCAAAAATAAGTGTATGTTTAACTGCCTGTAACTGTTGGAGCAGCCTATATACAAATATGTCTGCTGATGTATATTATAGAGAATTTTATGTAGATTTTAAATTTTCAACGTACAAGTTGCTAGCTTTAACCGTTTAGAAGCTATAGGCAAAAGTAGAGGAAATGAACTAGATAAAAATTCGTTGTTTATAATAAAAATTATTTAAAAATAAGTGTACATTTAACTGCCTGTATCTTTTGGAACAGCCTATATACAAAAATGAATGCTGATGTATATTATAGAGAATTTCATGTAGATACCAAATTTTCAACGTGCAAGTTGCTAGCTTTAACCGTTCAGAAGCTAGAGTCAAAAGTAGAGATCGGACCAATGTTGATTAAGCTTTTTTACTCATTTTGGTCAGTACTATATGCCCTTAAATTTTTTTAATAATATTTTTGAAACAGCCTGTATATCTTTTTCTTCTCATTGAAATTTTAATTTATTTATTCTCGTAACACATAACAGTACCTAATTTAAATTGCAATACATATTTTAATCACTTCTGTCCGTCCGATATGAAGTGCGTATCCAGTGAATGGAGTAAGAATAAAAGCATAATTTACCAGTTGAGAACTTCGTCAAGAATCGGACTGATTCCATTTAATTCACTGCGTGAATGCCATTCACAAATTCAACTTGAGACAGCTCAAGATGACAGAGAGGCTTTACTGTTCACTGTTTATAAGTTTCTCGGATGCCTTTACATCGAAAAAAATACAAAATTTAATAACCTGTCATTGGAATTCAGTCGGTCAACCGTATGTAATGCATGAGGCTAAAATAATCTGAGTAACTTTTTTTGAAATCTAATTTTTTGCTGTTTCGTTTAGGTATTTTCATAATCATTCGATATTTGATCTGGTAGCAATAGCAATATAATTTTTGGCAAAACAACTATTAATGCCCAGTTTTATAAAAGATGGATAAGTAAATTACTAGCAAAGTAAAATTTACTCTTAAAGTAAAATAGTTTATTCCAGAGATTTTCGTTTTATAAAGCAAGAATAAAAATACTAACTAAGTAAATCTACAGAATAAATTACTCCACCGATTTTCGAGGAAGTAAATTTTATTCTGTAGAATAAATTTGACACATCAACATTAATTAAATTAAATTCATTATAAATTTCATCTCTTGCATTATTTTTTACATTTATTTATTTATTTTATTTTGGAATTATAAACTTGTTCATCCGCTCTAAAAAACGGGCGCAATTTGGCATTTATCGCCCGAGAGCTTATAAAGTTGCCCAGCAACAGCTATTCAAACGTCAAAATCATCGTTTTTAGGTAAATGTCAGACAATATAATGAATTCGATAAATCACATATTTTGAACACCGCTGCTCGTAAAACTATTCGTATCCTTTCTCGTATACATCTTTTCTCTTCTGTGGAACCTACTTGCTCTTGGCAACGTCAATTTCAATCCATATTTCTTTTGAATAATCGATATCTTCCATTTTCATTTGACAGTAAATTAAAATTTGTTATAAACAAACAATATAGCGAGAAACCACAACATACTTAAAATTCACAATGCCAGCACAACGATACCGAATATATACCCATTGTATCCTTGAATTTCGAGAACCAAAATAAAATAAAACGTTGTATGTACCACGGGCATAATCAAGATTGTAGCACTCGGGAAAATTAAAGCTCTCCGCTGCGCGTCGACCTTTAAACATTCCCCCGTGCTACAATCTTTTGATTATGCCCTTAATACATAAATAACTATTATACGCAATATATTTGCTTTGTCTATTTCTGTGTATCTTTCCCCGTTCTCTGTTTTTTCCATGTTAGTTGACACCTGGCTCTTTATGACAAGCTTTATTTTCTATTTTGACTTTTGGATTAATTTCGTGTCAGGAACATACAGAATACAATATTATTAAAACATTCTGCGGCACATTGCTTGTAATATATCCTCTTCAGTTGGAGATTAACATTATCGTAAGTAGTGATTTTAAGGGATACCGTCTAGTAATGTTTTATCCTGGTTTTATCAATCTCTCTTATGCTCCAGAAGTGGAAAGATTAGCCGGTATAAGAAACCGTAGCCTGAGTGTACTATGGTATTCACACACTCTTCATGGAGGTTCTTTATCTTGTCCCCAGTTAAAATTGTACTTGCAAATTCATAAAAAAATAAAATTTTATTACCACTCTGGCCTATAGGTTCTTAATATAGCGAAAAACAATTTCGATGTATATAATTATAGAAAATATTAAAATATTTACATGCAAAAATCACAAAATAATGACAGATGCCATGTCTCTGTCACTAGGATAAAATATTTACTCTGCAAGTAGTTATTTTACTCTGTAATTTGTTTTATAAAACATACATTTTTATTTACTCGTCGATTAAATTTACTTTCAAAGTAATAACTCAGCAGTTTATTCGATATTTATAAAACCGGGCATAAATATTGTAAATAATAAATATGAGTTATATGTATACAATGACATTCTAATTCTAATTATTATTGCTCCTCTTAACATCCAGTACATAATTTTCTAATATTTAAACATGATCTTGAATTAAATTAAGTTGTAGGAATCTATAAAGTTTATTTTTTATGTCAAATTCAAAAAAATCTGATGTGGCCAGCACATTACCTTCCGTCAGTTCTATGTATTTTGTATAAATGTCATACAGAAAGTTCCTTGCAAAAGATTTTATTTCTTATACATTACCTTAAGGCAGTTGTATGTATTTTATACAATTTCCATACAGAAAGCAAAAGATCCTATATTTCCAGGAAAATTATAACACATACATACTGTCAACTGCACTTGACACTGACACCTTTCAATCAGAATTTTCTTAATACACCAGCTGTTTCCAGAATTATAGCATAGCTAGCTAATATATGATAATTAATTTCTTTATAATTTTTTAACTTTATATCCATTTAATATGAAATATAAAATGCATTCAAATCGCATAGAGAATAAAATATTCTTTAATATTTATAATAACATCAAATGTGAAAAAATAATATTTAACATCGTTTTTTCAAGAAAAACTGTTAAAATCTTCAAATGAAGGTACTTCCGGTTGACCATTTCTAACCAAAATCTAATCAGCTCTTCACATGGATGTAACGAAGAGGGATACGAAAGAATTATAATTTTTTGAATTGTAGTATGGAAGTTATCGTAGACGAAAATTTTGTTACACACACACACACAGACACACATACACACATACACACATACACACACACATACAGACATCATCGTAGAAATAGTAAAATCGTGTTCTAGGGACTCTAAAACGTGCTTATTCATCAAAAACTCACCACCGATTTTTTTGACCAAAGACAATACCTTCCTTACCTAAAGGTGACGGAAGGTAAAAATGGACTAATGTTTATGCGAAATGTTAGTTGTCAACTTAAATCTCTATAAATCGTTTTTGCATTATCCAATCTGTACTTGATTAAGACTCTTTGATCTAAAGGTTCTCATACCAATGCTCCTTGGCTGACACTGGCAAGTATGCGTTAGCAACTTTGATTAATAAAATTAAATTAACAAAATATAGTTTAGCCGTTTATTAGACGATCATGTATTCAATAGGCAGGTAATGAAGACTGACAATATTCTGAAAAATTTTAACACAATATCTAGAAGTGAATATATAGTTATTGGTATTTCTTGACTGTTGGTATGATGTTAGGGAAAAAATTATTGGAGAAGCAGTTTTGTTTAAAATGACTTTATTACAAAGTCATATATTTAACAATTCCGACATTTCGGTTCCCAATGTACTATCATCAGGGCTATGTTAATGTATAGTTGGAAAACTGACATACATCAGTGATACATAAATTAAACTGTTTTTACTTCCTTTTACGAAGTAAAGGAAGTATAGTAATCGCGAAAAATTTCGGTTTTCAGATTTCAACGGAAATATCCATTTTGACCATCCCTGAATCCATTTTGACTAATTTCGTTGTGACGTCTGTACGTACGTACTGCTATAACATCTAGTTGTGTACCTCCCTTTTTGGTTATTACATAATTTCTAGAAATGGTACTTTATTTGAAACCTATAATAGATTTTAATGAAAAACTATTTTAAAATATAATCTAACACTTTTCAAATTTGGTATATAAGACTTTTATGTCAATTGGAATAACATAGTAGATTTTGGTTAAAACAGGCTAACCGGAAGTGATATATTACCTGAAGTTGTTAACAGTTTTTCTTCAATAAAATGGTTTCATTTTGATTTTAGAAATAAATGCTTCAAATAAAAATATTAGAGAATTAAATTCTGTGTCTAGCACATCAAGTATTATTAAATTAGCCCTTTGTATAAGCGAGATATGTATATTTAAAACGTATATACTTTTTGGTTTTTGCAATGAAGCTTGCTATGGATTAGGACAAAAAATTACAAAAAAATAAAAAATAGATGCTAATGTCAAATTACGTCAAATACGTGGAATTTTATACTTGGGTCTATACTTCATATTGGTCTTGTGTACAAGGAAGTCGTGTGGTGTCCACATCAGATTTTTTTATGTATCACTGATGTATGCACGCATATTATCACTCTATAAATTGTATAACGATACTTTCATCTTTGTATTTATTTCATTTTCGTAATATAATTGTCAGTTTTCCAACTATACATTAACATAGTCCTGATGATGGGTCATTAGGAATCGAAACGTCGGAGTTGTTAAATAAATGACTGTAATAAAATCGTTTTAAACAAGACTACTTCTCCAATAAATTTTTCCCTAACAATATATAGAATGTTCACAATAAAACTTTACTAAGAAATATAATTACTCTTGACGACTTCTGTCACTGATTAAATTTAATGTATTTATTTCTGTTACATCCTGTATGTATCCAATAATCGCTTAGAACCATGATCTGTACTTATATAATTTAAAGTTGCTAATATTCTTGATTGTTTGATTTTATAGAATACCTGTAATCACCCACAAGAGGAGAACCAGGAGGCGGTAGGAATCCTGAGCGGCAATAGAGAACTGGGCGACGGGCAGCTGGGCGAGTCACACTGGGCTATAGTGAAGTGGTCTGATACGTCAAGAAACTTGAAGAATATGGATGCTGCTTAGGAGCTTTGGATTTCAACACAGGAGATCTTCAAAGGCAGCTTAAGTTTGCAACTCTACAGAGATCTTTTAAGGATACCTGATCACAATACAAATTTACCACGTAGACGACCATCGATGGGTGAACTGGTAAGAAACTTTATCTTTTTCACAATTATTATACAGTTCATAAAATATTATCTTGTTTTCAAACTCAACCATGAGAAATTATAGTCAAAGAAATATGACTATTATTGTCTAAATTTTATCTTGTACTCAAATTCAATTTTGAGTACTAGTTAAGGGAATATAAATTTTATAAATGTCTGTATAATAATCGACAAATTATCAATAAAATTAATATCTGGGAACATATGATTAACATATATATCTTTCAGGAATCGGACATCAAGAAGACTAGATTAATATATTAGATATTAAGTTAGTTTTAAGTTCTTTGAAATGTATTTTCAAGTTTTAATTATACTTTTGCTCATCGCGCCGTTGAACAAACGCGTTTTCTATAAAAATGAAAATAAATTGATAAAAGTTGAAGTGCATTCCTTGTCGATTCATCATAAAATCGTGCGTCATTCTCACTTTTTGTCTAAGCTCATACATATCTCTCTCTCACTTTAGTTTAGCATAGTCTAGATATAAGATAGCTTGCGTAGACATAAGATAGCTTAGTTATAAGATAGTTAAGGGTTGTTTTTGCTTTTTGAGAGAGAATAATAAACGTAACTTACCATTTTTAGATTTGCTTGTCTTTGAATGAGATATTAACGTAAGATAGGCTATTTTGCGCACTTCACGAACCTAATTTGGGGGGTTCAACAATAGATTCTTAGATTTTAATGTATTATTGTACACGGATTTGTATCTTTTTAATAAGTAGTATATATGGGGAGCGTGGGTTTTGGTATTTGAGGGCGGTTGCGCCCTATATATACAATTTATTAAATAAATAATTTAATTTTAAGGTAGTTTTAAGTTTGAAGAAATCCCTACTGCCCTGACACTGTCGTCGAGATTGCAGTGCCGATTGGTGACGCAGACCATGGCTTCCTCTTCATAAAGACCTGTTTAAAATGTATGTAAACAATAAAACAATTTTTTATGTTCAGCTTATTTTAATTTAAACCAGTTACATTAGTTGTACAGTAGGTAGTTTTAGTAAAAATTGTAATTATCATTAAGTATTTAGACGCGGTCAGGGTAAAGTTAGATTTTAAGTATTTATTGTAAACGAAGCTATGTATTAATCAATATTATATATTTTGGTAAGTGGGCCGTTGGGTGGTAACACCAAAAAAATATATGTTCCCAAACGGTCTTTAACTGAATAGGAAATCTTGTACCTTTAACAATGGGAACAGGAAATCTTATTTAGGGACTCCAAGATTTAATTTGTTAAATAGTCTGTAAGTATTGTAAACGGAACTCTATTTAATACGTTATATATCTGGTAAAAATATATAAATAGAGCTTCGGATTGGTTATAAAATTAAAATGTTTGTTACCAAATGAAATTATTATGGTTGTATTATTTGTTATTAAAACCACAGTAATGGTAATTTTATTTGGTAACAAACGTTTTAGTTTTATAACTAAACCATGTTTGACACTGTCATAAATTGTTATTAGATTTGTTAACAAATTTAGTAACAATTTTTAACGTGCCAAACAGGATTTAGTTGTAAAATGTTAGTTACCAAATAAAATAATCATTATTGTAGTTGTATTTTTCTATTAGTCATTTTGCACCCTTATTTTGTAATAAAATAATGGTATTTTTATTTGGTAACAAACAGTATGAAATAATTTAGACACAAATGTACGTTTCATTTGTGTTGTGTTATACTTCTGCTTATAATTGTCACTATATAAATAAAACAAAAAAGTTTATTTAAATATTGTAATAAAATGTTAATGTATATTTTAAATATATTTGTAATTATATATTGCTAATAAAACTGTAAAATTGATTTAAAAATGACTTATTTTCTAATCTTTAGTTTTAATTTTTATAATACATTCCTCAAACACACGTAAGTATATAGTTTCTAAGAGTTGTGATCGTATTACGTATATAGTTCTTAAAATAGCCGCCAGGGGGCAGCACCTGTCGGAAACAGCGTATACCTACTGGGAATTTAAACTCAGTAAATCGTGCCTGGATGCTTCTTTCATATATCTATTGGGAATTTAAATTAATTAAAAAAGAAGTATCAATGCACCAAATTTTTGAAAAAATGGTGTATGACTACTTCGAGGTAGCATCTATGCACCAAATTTTGTACAAAAATCGTACATAGATGCTACCTTAAAGTAGCATCTATGGACCAAATTTTGTAAAAAAAATTGGTATAGATGCTACCTTAAAGTAGCATCTATGCACCAAATTTTGTAAAAAATCGTGCATATGGTTGCCTATTTTTAGGCGCAAAATTTTCCAACAGGTGCTGCTACATGGCGGCTGTTTTAAGAACTATACACGTAATACCTTCGCAACTAATGACTCTTAGAAACTTACGTGTTTGAGGGGCGTATTATAAAAATTAAAACTAAAGATTAAAAAATAAGTCATTTTTAAGTTTATTGGCAAAATGTAATTACAAATATATTTGAAATATATACATTAACATTTTATTACAAATTTACAATATTTAATATTTCTCTTCTACTGCCTTTGGGGTCCTTCACGTTCACATGTTGATAACCTGCACAGAAAAATATTAAATAATTTCTATATTATTGAAGATACAATAAAATACTATAAGACAATCTTATAGAAGACCAGGGGGGACATCCGAATACAGGGTAAAATATTTTTTTAAACCAGTGGTTCTCAAGCTACACAGAAAGTTACATTTTTTTAAATGGGGTGCTACATATTTTTTATTTGTGGTAGCTCGTTTAGCTGTTACACCCTGTATATAAATACAAAATAAGAGGGCAAACCAAAAGAAGAGATTTTAATTCTCCAATTAAAAATTAGCCAAGATTTAAGAAAGAATTAAAAATTATGACAAATATGAATAAAGAATTTGACTTACATTGTATATTTTCCAAATGAATGTTATCGCAGGTGCGCTGGAAGTTGATGCCCGGAGATATACCAAGTCCGAAGAGATGTTGCACACTCAAGGTCGTGACCTCCAAGTCGCTATGTCGTCGGCCATTTGGCTGCCTAGGACAGAAAACGTACTTTATAGAATCATGAAAATTTAACTTATGTAATATTTCTTTATTACACTAAAATAAATATTTAGTTATGTTTATATATGTGTTCTGTATTCTATGTACCCTACATTACATTATATTAATATCCTTAATTGTTTATCTTATCTTAGTTTTGAAGCTATCACACCTAATAATGGGTAGTATGTCTTTAGAAATTGTCAGAAGTGAATATTTGTTGACAAAATTTATTACACTAAAATAAATATTTAGTTATGTTTATGTATATGTGTTCTGTATTCTGTGTACCCTATATTACATTATATTAATATCCTTAATTGTTTATCTTATCTTAGTTTTGAAGCTAGCACACCCAATAATGGGTAGAAAGCCGTTATTTTGCTTTGAATTTTGTAAAAAACAGAGTACGTGGCTCGACGCAGGGTCTACCACCACCTACCACTATCAGATCTGTGGAGAGCAGTTATGGGCCTTGGGGTAAAATCAAATTAGCGGGCCTCTCCTACAATACTGTCCCTTCAGGATTGAAGATCAGCTGTGTCTTCTTCAGGATTTCTTCAACAGATCCTGGACTTCTTCAATTTGTCTAGGACATAAAGCTATTCGTAATTTATATAATAAAGAATTTGTAGGGCAGATATAAACTTGTAGTCGTCTTGAAGGCTTATCAGATTAGCGCACATTTCATAGCTCGCAGTGACGTCACCCGAGCCATCTTCCGTGCGTTGTTGCCTAAGGATGTACTATTGTTTTGCTATTCATTTATTTTTCGTAGCTACCGTGGTTATATTTGTATGCACAAACTTTCGGTGCTAACTATATAACTATAACCAAAATTATTATAATTACCCCTTAAACTTAAAATTAATTTTAATAAATACTAAATACGTATTTCGAGAACTAGGTTCTCATCATCAATAGTACAAAAAGGGAAAGTTAAACAGAGTAGTCAAGATTACTCAACATGTCAACCATGCCAGAGGTCCTAACAACTCTGAAAAACAAGTGAGAGAACTGGGATTATATAGGGACGGGAATCACATGTGAATGTTTATCTAAAAACTAAGATAAATTTCGTCCAATAATAATGAGTCATTAAATTTTAAATTTTGCACTAAATCGAAAAGTTTTGGGTTTGGTATGGGACCAAGATTTGTATTCATCAAATTATTTTTAAATTTATTTATTATTAAACTCTCGTATGCATATAAATATCTATCATTATTAATGTTTTAAAAGTTTAATATTAGAATTGTTAACTTTGTGATTATTAATGAACATATGTTGAGCTACGCTAGATTTTTCTGGATTACCGCTTTTTAGATGATAAAAATGTTCTTTAAACCGAGTGTCAATTTGTCTTTTAGTTTGACCGATGTAAACTTTATTACAATCATTACAACTAATTTTATAAATACTGGATTTTTTGTTAGTATCTATTTTATCTTTAAGTTACGGATAAATTTTGATTTTTAACAATTTTGTTTAAACTTTTGGAAGCTTTATCGTACGGTAGTGTTATGTATTTATTATTTTTATTATTAGATTGTATTAACGTTTAAACTTACAAATAGATAGGCGATTTTTAAATTTATGAACTAATTTATCGATAGTTTTTACCGGGAAGCCGTTATACTTAGCTATTTCTTTAATATAGTTTAGTTCAGTTTTAAATCGTTTTTTGTTTAAAGGAAATTTAGTAATCTGTTTATTAAGAAATTAAGTGAAGCTAATTTTGTTAAAAATGATTTGAGTATTGAGTCAGCAGTTATAAATCTGTTAGTGTTCGTGGACTTTCTGTAGATATGAAACTCTAGTTTATTCTTATTTCTAATAACCAGTACGTCCAAAAATGGTAACTGTTCATAAATAAATAAAATAAATATATCATCACGGCATATTAGCCATTGCTGGGTGTGCCAGTCTGCTATGTTCGCAGATATCGTTAATGATGATGACATATTTGTACCGTGCGGGCGTTTACCAGGCGTCACCTCACGGGCACTCAATGCTGTTCATTGGTTTCTTTTTCGATCGTAAATTTAATTGATGGGAAAACTGATTTTAACTGTCTCGAAACATTTTCAAATCGCAGCTCTCGAAATACGTATTTAGTTTTTATTAAAATTAATTTTTAGGTTAAGGGGTAAATAATAATAGTTTTAGTTTCGGTGCTACCCTCGTATCGTTTATATCGGTATAAGCAATAATTATTAACAATTGATTTAACGAAATATATTTAATAAATAACATTTTTTCAAATCCTGAAACTTCAGTGACTATTTTTAAGAGTACTTACATATGTAGAATTCAAAAAACAAAAACTTCTGAAAAAGTTTAGGCCTAAAACTCTCGCTTTAAACCAGCAGTACCAAACAAAAGCTGTGTCATGGACCGTAACTAATTACCACGAAATGTTAAACGAAACAATTAGCCAACAGGGCGATAGGGGTACGTCCCCCCCCCTCTGCTAATTAATTTAGCGGGCGTAGAACAACACCCCGTATAGAGCGAGCGTGCAACGCTCTCTTGGATCTCGCCAGTTAATTACCCGGAATTTTACAGTCTCCGGGCGCGCGTCGCATAAATTCCCCCGGATTTCATTGCTTGTGGTTAATGAATAAGTTCTGTCGGCCCACTGATTTGTTCTTCGTTGTTTATGTTTGGATTCGGTGATGGATTATGCGTGATTTGTTGCCATGTGATTCCGTGTTTCATGAATTTTTATTTAATGAACACAATGTTGAAAGAATGAAGAGATGAAAAGTAAATAGTCATGTATGAATGAGATTTAATCGTGATTGGATGAAAGAAACACAACGGTATTAAATGGATATTGTTTAATTGAATTTTGCTGTCAATCCGATGTGATTTCATCGTTGCGATTACAAGTGATTGTTAAACTTTTTCGACAATGTATACATAAATATATATGAACAAATTCAACCAATGCTTATAAAAGGTAATTATATTTTAGATACATACGTGGTAACGTCAAAAAGTACCCGGAATCCTAAAGCCTAGCAGGTGATCGTTGGAGGCAATTTTTTACCTCCCGCTTCCCTTGGTAAGCAAGGTATAGGGATCGTGCTAAAAATCGCATATCGAGATTTTGGTAAATGACCATGTTTTAAGATCCCTAGAATCTAATTTTAACATTTTCACGATGATGTCTGTGTGTATATGTATGTGTGGATCCTCCACTCTAACTCAAATACTATCATTCAGAAAATTTTGAAACCAAACAATACTCCTTGGCTGTTTTTCAAATGTATGTAACTGACAGATAAATGTCACTATCAAAGAACTAATCATTTCAAAATAATATTAGTGACGTTTTAAAAAGAAAAAATCTGGTGTGGCCAACACAATACCTCCCGCCATGTAATTAAGCTAATTTTTATTTTTGAGACCCCATAAGGTCTTGTAGTCGCGTGCCTGAGTGTCAGGTTGCGAATCTGGGGAACCGGGTTCAATCCCGATCTACGCCAAATATTTCCAATTTTAAATGGCACAAAATTGACCCCTGTGGTGCACTCTCCACCCTAGCAATGAGTGTCCATGAGGTGACGCCTGGTAAGCGCCCGCACGGTGCAAATATTCTATCATTACCGATATCTGTGTACAAAGCAGATTGGCACACCTAGCAATGGGTAATAAGCCGTGATGATTTATTTATTTATTTACTTAATTTTGGATTAGCGAATTTTACTCTAATTTTAGCAGTTTATTTCTTAAAACATAGTCTAATCTAATCCAAGTAACTACATTTATGATAATAAAATGAAGATTAAATTTTAAATACCTGCATAAAATAGAATTCACTAATCCAAAAATGAGAATTAGCTTAAACTTTTTGGCGAATCGTTAATTTTTATTAATCTAAATACATACAAATTTACATATGCTTAAAACGTGGTCATTTACCAAAATTTCGATATGCGATTTTTAGCACGATCCCTATACCTCCCTTACCAAAGGTAGCGGGAGGTAAAAAGTAAATAGAACAATAGAAAAGGAATTCAATACAGTTTCCAGCATAAGTAAATATGTAGGTATGTATTTAGATTAATAAAAATTAACGATTCACAAAAATGTTTAAGCTAATCCTCATTTTTGGATTAGTGAATTCTATTCTATCCCGGTATTTAAAATTTAATCTTCATTTTATTATAGCTCCGGTGGCTATGGGTTTGAATCCCATTAAGGCATGGATGTGTGCAAATGTGAACCCACTCTGTAATTGGGATTTAACCCTGTTGAGGATTAGATTAGACTATTTTTTAAGAAATAAATTGTCAAAAATAAGGATTAAATTAATCTTTTTCTTAATTACTAGGGCGTGATTTACTATGAATTCATTTCTCAAGGCCAAACTATACACAAATAGCGTAAGTGGAGATCCTTCAACGCCTACAAGATGCAATCAAACAAAACGTCCCGAAAATTTAACAGAAAACGATTGGGTACATTGCTTCCTGATATAATAAATATCACCACTCTGAAACACCCCTCATATTCTCCCAACTTTGCACCAGCCGATTTTTACCTGTTTCCACGACTAAAAATGAAATTGAAGACAACTTTTTGCTAATCCGGTAAAGGTAATGGAAAATTTGACGAGACGCTGAAAGCCCTTTCAGAAAATGGTTTTCAGGAGTGTTTTGGGCAGTTATACGAAAAGTGGAACAAGTGCGTAAATGCAGGAGGGGGTGGGGGTACTTTAAAGGAAATTAATGTAGAAATACATGTTTTCAATAAAATATTATTCACCAATTTCGAGAACATTTTGACGCAACGTCGTATATTAGAAATAAATCGTGGAAATATCATGTCAACCATCAGGATTTGAACCCGATCCTTACTTTGCCGGAGTAATGCTTTCTTGATTCTAATGGAAAACCGTTAACAAAACCATGCCGAAGTAATGAAATAAAATGAATCTAAATGATGAAGATTATGTAATTTGATAATAGTATATTATTCAATGAGCATGTAATGTATGGTATTACTCATGAGAATGAAGTTTGCATCACGAGCGAACGCGAGTGATGTAAATCATTCGAATGAGTAATAACCATTACATGCGAATAGAATACTATACTTTATCCACAATTGTCAAATAATAACATATCAGTGACATATTGGTTTTGAAAAATAAGTAGAATTTTCTCACTGACAAATGCAAAAATGTTTTTGTTTACATAGACAAATCTAGTCATCGGTGTAGTTGTAACAAAATTATGAAGTGATTTGACATTTAATATAAAATCTTAAAACCGACTATTCAGCTACAATTCAAGCTTAAGAAGAAAATAAAAGTATGAAAAATGACAAAACTAGTGTAATTTTGGCTTTTTATGTGGAAAGAATTACTTATTAAAAGTAATTTTGTGTGTACTCTTTGAAAGGTAGGATTTGAATTTGGCATAACGGTTGAATAATATTATTCCATTGAACTGTCAATATTATTCAATTAGTAACAGTAACGAAGGTCATTAATTGATAAAAATCGGTAGAATTATGGGTATATTATTTGACAGTTGTGGATAAAAGTATATATTTTCAGTACACTCGTTTGTTCAAAAATACTAAATAAAAGTGCATAAATATTCATTGCATTTCTAGTAGATAGGTCCTATTAAAATTTCATCAGCAAACCGTGCAATCTAGTTACCTATGCACACTCAAACTAAAACTTAAACAAAAAACACGAAACATCTAGTGTCAGTTTATTTGGTTCGCGAAAAAACTGACAGGCGGAAATTTATCCATATTCTTTTCGCTTGCAAAAAAACATGAGAGAAGAAACAGTTACACAACATGGCCTGTCACATTCGGAACATAAAGTTAGTAATTCCGTATATTGAGGGCGGTTCTGTTAAACTGTCATACTTTGAAAATTTGCCAATTTATTATTTAACGTCAGGTCGCTCAGCGAAGCTTCAGCCCAGGGGACCAAGCCGGAAAATTGTAATTTCTCTAGATGGTCTCATTCGATATTCAAAAGGGCGTAAATGCATGTACAACATGCGGATTTTTACCAGCATGATTTATTTTTAATAGATTGCTACCTATAGAAAATGAATATTCTGACAAAAAAACCATCGCTTAATGAATTTATTTAGTCACCGCAGAACATAAATAAATACATTTTTATTATTCTTTCACCTAACGTATATAACAAAAAATTTCGGAAAATTTTTACTTTCAAATTACTAAATGTAAAAATCTGATGTGGCCAGCACATAACCTCTCGCCAGATATTTTACTTGGTTGTACGCATAAAACAAAAAATATTTTTAAATACAAATAATACATATATTCGTGTCTCACTACAAAATAATTCTCACATAGATTTGCAAAATCTATGGGATATTTTAATATAAATTATGTACAAACATACATATTCTTTATATTCAATAACCTGAAATTTTCTTTTTCTATTTTCATTTTCTTTTTCTTAATATTCGTCATCTTTTCGCAAATTCCTATTATATTCTTTTTTACATATATTCTGTTGCGTTGTTGACTTTTTTTATTTTCATAATCTTCATAATGATGTACAAATATTTTTGACAGTGGCAAACAAATATTTTTGACAGTGACATTTATGTGTCAATTACAAACATTTGAATTTCTTGCCTTGAAGTAGTTTGATCTAAAAATTTTTACATCAAATTATTTTATATGCATTTCTTTATCTCTAAATATATAGAAGATATAATAATGAATTTATATTTATCGTATAAAGAATTTAACGTTCTTTAATATAAGTATTTACATAAATTTTCGATAAGTAATACTTAGATGATTTTTTTCTTGTAACTACTACTTCCGGTTGTCCAATTGTTACCAAAACTTAATCAACTCTTCCCATTATTGTGAGGAATCCGTAGTTAAAAATTTAAATGTTATTTTTTCGAGACTTATGTTATAAAAATTAGAGATTATTAAATTTTCTATTGGTTTGCATTAATACTTTTTCTATATATTTTATGAATAAATTTATAAAATTTTCTATAATTTAAATCACAGAGCCTGTGCTTAAAACAAACACTACTACATGATTAGACAGTTAATATCTCAAATGTATGAAACTGACAGATAAATGTCCCTGTCAAAGAACTAATAATTTCAAATTAATAATAGTATAACGTTTTAAAAAGAACCATAGTTATATGGAATGGATTTTAATACAGTTTCTAGTATAACTAAATATGTAAGTATGTATATTTAAATTAATGAAAATTAAATAGCGGGCGGTGTTATGTTGGCCACATCAGATTTTTTATTTTTATACCTGTAATAATTAAACATCAGCCCAGCTATAGCGAATCTAGCGATGCTACAGAGTATGTATTAAGGAGCCAGAAACCCACCATTTTATAGAAAAAAGAGGAAGAGTATAATCCCCAAAATGTTTCTCAGATGAAACTGATTGAAGACAAGAACATTTCTGACGATCCGAGAGATAAGATTTAACATCGTCCAGAGACAAATGAGAGAAGGTATTAAAAAACTACGTCGTAATCAAGATAATGGCCCCCTATAAGTGTTGTATAATTAGATTTCTTAACCCCTTGCTTTATGGAACAACCTCCTATGTCAATGTTTCATTAAAAAAATTCTTTCTATTTGATGAAGATGTCTAACTTTTTTTATTTTATTTTACCTTTTATCAAAAATGTTCTACCGAGTGTCAACAACGTTTTCCATTCAAGTTATACATACGTTATTTTTCTGTGCTCTTAATTCATCAACTATTACCAGCAATTCCTATATTTTATTTCCTTATAAAAGGAGGCTTATGCCTTTCATTTGAATACCCTCTAACGTGGTGTATGCATGCCTATAAGCCTCTAATAAATACAAAATATGAAAATAACACGTGGGAAATAGCAAACAGCCTGGTTACGAGTATCAAAGAGCGAGATGCTTTGGCAAACGAGATTTCCAACGTTAAGACGCCTTTTGTGCCGCAAGTGCTTCGCGTTTCGCGTCTCTCAAAACGGCCCATTCAACCGAAGACCGGGAATCGAACAGGTGTCTAAGCTGTGGTGAATAGAAATCGCGAACGACTCAATTTATTTTTGCTTTAAATGTTTATAAATGTATTAATTTTGTATAATCAAATGGAAATATGGAATTATTTGTACAATTATTGACAATAATAAAGCATTCAATGTAGAACGTATAAAACCAACAGTTAATATTTTTATATTTCATTTATATGGTATTCATTTTATTTCTTTTGATAAATTCAATGTTTGTAGGTGTGACAATATTGTCACAATTGATTTATTTGCGACAATACTGTTGACATTTATCACTTATTGAGTATTCCCGAATATTTGCCTTGAATTTTGTACCAGATTTTTGCATTGAGTAAAGAATAATTGATATTGATGAAGCCCCAAAGGTTACTGCATCGAATTTATTATTCACTTATTATCACAGTATTGTTCTATGTAAGAAATGAAATATTAAGTTTCACTCACCATTCGAGGACGATTTTGGCATTGAATATACTTACATTTCGTGTTGCATATAAGATATTTTTCCAATTGATGATTTATTTTTTAGCAGTTCATTTTTATTGCCAGATATGTCAAGGAATACCGTTGAATATTGATACATTAAAAAAAACTGATGTGGCCAACACAATATAATTTTTAATGCTGAAAACTGTATTAAGTCCCATTCCATATAACTATGGTTCTATTGACTATTTTCTTTTTAAAACGTTACAATTATTAATTTGAAATGATCAGTTCTTTGACAGTGCCATTTATCTGTCAGTTACATACATTTGAGATAAGAATTTTATAAATTTATCCATAAAATATATGACTTATAGAAAATTTAATAATCTTTAATTTTTATAACATAAATCTCGAAAGAATAGCATTTAAATGTGTTTTTCGGAGAAAAACTATTTTGAGCTTCAAGTAAAGTGCCATTTCCGGTTATCTGATTTACACCAAAATCTAACGGCATCTTTTCATATTAGAATAAGGTAGAAATACAAGGTTTCAAAGTTTTATGAATGATAGTGTTCGATTGCGTGGCCGTCCAGTGTGTAAGTGGATGGATGTGATTGATAAGGTACTAAAAGAGAGAAAGTTTCCGAGTGGGAAGAGAAGAAGAGCGTGTATGAATGCGATTATGAATGTGGCCGAGGCGAAAGAAGTGTGCTTAGACAGGAATGTGTGGCGAAGGATGAACTATTATTGTGGTCCGGTTGAGGTATTTCGCTACCGAAAATCGGTCACTTTAATATGTTAATATGATATCAGGTTAGTAAGAATGTTGTTGAAAGAGAGACTGATTTTTTTTTTTTGGATGATGTTATTTTTATTCTTTCGGGTTTGTGCTAACCCACTAAGTGGGAAATGCGTGATTTTATGTATGTATGTATGTATAGTATTTGAGTTAGAGTGGTGGATCCACACCCACAAACACACACATATATACACACATACTCACACATACACACACGCACATACACACACACACACATACACATCACCGTGAAAATATAAAAATTGGATTTTAGGGACCTTAAAACGTGGTCATTTACCAAAATCTCGATATGCGATTTCTAGCACGATCTCTATACCTCCCTTACCAAGAGTAGTGGGAGGTAAAATGTCCTAATAGCCTACTTACGATACCAGGACTGAGAAAAATGGTAAACAAATGTTATGGACCAATTACGTGTTTAGTAATAGTAACTATGGATGAAATGGACGTAGATGAGTCCGACCATTTAAGTTAAAAACAGAAACAGAAACCTATACCTAATGCTCAGAAGCATTACGGCTCATATTTGTTTACAGCTACATAAGTTTCGTGGACGAAATCGTATACACCGGATGAAATACATAGGTACATACATTTGTAGCTTGTCATTTTATTTTTGCGCAAAAGGCAACTAACATGGATGATGACTTATCCACAAGCACACCGTTGAGTGGGATAAGAGATTAAGAGAATTTAAAATTAATTCAAAAAAAGAAAATGCGTGGGTACAAATTGCCTTTGAAATGAGCGAAAATGGTAAGTTATGTTTTCACTTTTAATTGTGCAAAGTTTATTAATAGGTCTGTTTATTTATATAGCGCAACAGCCGGCAACAACTGATACACACAACAAAATGATCTTTTCTATTGATCATTTTATCAGATGCAATCAAAATTCACATGTCAATAAACGTCAAAAAAATTAAGCGGTAGCGGTAGTGGCAATGTAGAAGTTTGGAGTTTACAAACTCCTACCGCTGCCGTTGCCACTACGCTACTACTAATTTTCTTAATTTTTGGATGTGAACGAATACGTTTGCTACAACGCATTCAATCTTCAGGCCACTACCACTGCCACTAATTCTACCGCTACCTTAATTTTTTTGTTGTGTATGATACTTTACTTTTTCTCTAGGCAATATAAAAAGATAATTCAATTCTGGAACTCGTCATAAAAGAAAGTTGGTTTGGTACGCAACAAGTCCATTCCACATATCTAGTGCCCCTGTCACCACCCATAAATACATAATCCCCATCAAAGTGACAAGATCAAATTACGGGGTCTGGAACCTGGAAACATTGCAGCAAGTGGTCGTGACTCGGTGGCTCGTGACTCCAGCGGCGTCCGTCACTCTTGGGCACGCCGTGTATACTTCATGAGCTGTATCCCGCATGTGAATTATTAACGAGCCGCGCATGTTGCCTGTCTCCTGCCTCGAGCTGAAGCTCAACTTGCCATCCTGCTGTCTGTTTGTCACAGGCACGGGAGGATGTGTTTATTGAGATGCAGGCGAAATTGCAGTGCGATCGTCGAGAGATCATTTTTCAGGGTGGAAATTATACATTAAGGATTAAAATAGATTGTGTCTTAAGACGTTTTTCATGACGACTTTTGAGCAAATAAGATTCATTGTGTTATTTATTTAAAAATACACACTACCCAACAGACAAGTCGAATTAAAGCGTAGCGAAAAGTAAAAATACAATTCAACAAGACATAGTTGCAATATTATTAATTACAAAGATTATAGATTTCAGAAGCTCTTAAAGTCAAGAAGAAAGACATCTACACTAGAAAAAATATTATTATAAAGACTGCACATGCGATAAATTGGAGAGGACATTAAAGGCCGTCGCGCACTTGAGCGAGGCGCAGCGCGGCGAAGCGAAGAGCGGCGAAGAGTCATTTTTAGAACTAACGCGCACTTGCGAGCAGTTTTCAACAAGAAACCTCCGCGTTTGCTTCAAAAGATGGACAGCTCGGAGGAAACGCAACAACGCAGGCACTATCAATACGAGACAAATTTATAAATTATTTTGTTTCATCCGTAGGTTCAGTGCAGTGGCAAAATTCTATGGTACAGAGAGACCGAAAAAATGTTTAAATTTTTTGATATATTCTACTACATTCTGTAACCAAGTAGTTAATCTCCTTTTTTGTTGAGTCTGCAATACTATTTTGTACAATAGAAATCGTTTAATATGTAAGGAATTTTCAGAACTAAATTTTTTGAAAAATTCTTCTACATTGTATATCTAAACATATAATCTCCTTTTTAATTGACTTCATTCTTATTTATAATAATATATTTAGTTTTTTTTTTGTTTTAAGTAGTAGTACATATTCAGTTGTCATATCCATATCTATTGGATTAAATATTTAATGAATTGCTTAAAATTCAACATTTTGTAATGTACATTGTTATATTTACAATTAATAAACTTAATATACATAGCATATATCATACCGGTTATATTCATTTCTTCTGCTACTTCTAACCAGCAGTTGTCTTTCAATGTCTGATTAGAATACTCGACACATCCTATATCGCACAGATCTTTATATTTTGAAACCAGAAGAACTAATTTCTCTTCTGTGTTTGACATTTTCATAGAACCTATACGTATTGTTTTATATGAAACGTGTGAAATTTAATTCTAAACCGGCTATTTCCAATGTGTCTCGGGCGTATTCATTCTGATTTAGGTAGCTGCTGCGCTGCGCTATCGTACACTTCAGCTCAGCGAAGCGAAGAGCAGAGAAGAGCAGAGAAAAATATTCTCCCCGAAGTATTCCGGCAAGTCGCTTCGCTGCTCTGCTCTTTGTTTCGCCAAAGTGCGCGTATACACATAATAATATATGGAATGAAAAAACTGCTCTTCGCCGCGCTTAGCTTCGCCTCGCCCAAGTGCGCGACGGCCTTAAGAGATTTGTACGGGCTGAAGGAAGATAGAAGGTAAAGTAAATCTTGTTTTAATAGTAGGAGCATGAAAAGAAAGACAATTAGGATCATCAATTAGACCATTAATTAATTTTGAAAGATGGAATATGAGATTATATTCCCGGCGTTCCAGGAGGCTATGAAAATTAAAAAGCTTAAAGGCCGCCACGCACTTGAGCGACGTGAATAGTCGCCTCGTTGCTCTGCTCTTCGCTGCTCCAAAGTGCGCGTATACACATAAGAATACATTGACTGAAAAAACTTCTCTTCGCTTCGGTCGCTGAAGTGCACGTTGGCCTTTAAAAGACTCTCATAAGTAACATTACGATCCGGATACATGTTATGCATTCTAAAATAAAGGTATTTTAAGAATTTTTTCTGGACCGACTCAATTAGGTTCTGATGGGTCTCACAAATAGGGCTCAATACAACACTGCAGTATTCCAGTTTAGTCCGAATAAAAGAATAGTAAAGAGAGGGTATAGCAGTGGTATCTGGTGGGGGGGGGTCTCTGAAGCTGACTGACAATACTACTACAGGTACTAAGGATGATGATTTCCAACGATGATACACTTACTGACTGGTGGACGCTTTGATGGCTGGCGTCCACGGCTTGTGAGAAGGAAGAACACACAGACACTTTACTTTTTACACTTTACACTGATGAACACTACGGACATGAACACAACTTGTTGATTAAATAACTAATACTTTTATATTTATACGGTTACATTATTATTAATTAATACTAAGCCTAACATACACAACTAACAAGTGTTACATTCCGTAACCCAGCTGGCGAGCGTCACCCCAAAAACTCAAGGACACTACATGTCCAAACCAAAACACGTCTTTCTGACGCCACGTACTAATTTCGACTCTCCCATGTTTATCCCATGGCTAACTAATACCGACTGCCTTAAAACAAAAACGCAATCTCCAGGATAGGATTATCTTAAGGGGAACGGGGTGCATAGGCTTAGGGCACGTATACATAATAATTTCCAGACTTAAGATCAACAAATAAATGTCGTGACTGTCATAATATGATAACAATTTCTAAACTGAATTTTGACTTAAACAGATAAACAGAGTTAAAATTTTAATATTGAAACTATAATTTAGAAGAGTTTATAAAAAGTTATTTATCTGTTATTGTGCTTACCCTCGCCTTGTCACACTGGGAAGGTACGAGTATTCCTGATTATGAAGCCTAGAAGGCGTATGGCCGCTTTGTAAATGTCTTGAATGTGACCAATAAACATCAACCTGTCATCAAATTTCACGCCTAGTCTTTTATAACGAAAACTCTAGATATGGAGATATTTTGTATTGAGTAGTCCAAATTCAGTGGCGATAATTTTCTAGTGTAACATGACATTTTCTTAAATTTAAACTGAGATTATTCAGGGTGCACCATTGTGAAATTCTAATCAAGTCATCTTGAAGCATTTGACAGTCAAGCGATGATGAGATGCGATAAAAAAATTTAGATCATCTGCAAATAGTAATTTATCGCATTTAATGACATTAGTAATATCGTTAATGTATATTAAAAAAAGAAGGGGGCCAATATTTGAACCTTGGGGAACGCCGGAGGATGCCAGAAAATTAAATGAGCTTTGGCCATTATATTGAACAAAAAGTTTACGTTGATAAAGGTAAGAGGATAACAGTGAAATGAGGATGTCAGAAAGGGAGAAAGAATGAAGTTTGTTGAAGAGGATACCATGATCATTCTGTCGAATGCCTTTGCAAATACTGTATAAACGGCGTCTACTTGTCCTCTGGCATCAAGAATTGAAGAAACTTTATGCGTAAAATACATTAAATTAGTGGCTGTGGATCTTTTTTCAATAAAGCCGAACTGACAGATCGATAATTTGTGTTTAATGTTTCTATAAATTTAATTGTATATTATTTTTTCTAGAACGTTACTGAAGTTAGACAGCATGGCAATAGGACGATAGTTTGCAATATCAAAGATGTTCAATAAAGCTCAGCTGTATCTCTCTCATATTTGTATTAAGAAGAACGCACGATACTGATGGATATAAAAAGATTGCCTTTCAAAAGTATTGAGAATGTCCAAAGAAAATTTTTGAAGTTCATTTGGTTCAAAATCTATAATAAATATCCAGAGAGAAACTTTAGTCAGAATACTTTACTAACATCCCTCGGAGTAACAAGTATTGAAGGTCGTTACATATTGCAAAGTCTTTCTTTCTTATACAAACTGTTACACAATCATATAGACTGTAGTACCTTACTGTTCGAAATTAATTTTCATGTTCCAACATTCGCTTCCCGTAAAGTTTGTACTTTTTATAATAACACAGCTAAGACTAATTTGATGCCCAAGTCGCCCATTTCCATTTGTTGTGAACACTATAATCAAATATGTAATTTATGTGATATCTTCTGCTGCTCAATTTTGGAGTTATGCAAAATTGGAACATTTTTCTTTGAACCAATTTGTCTGTCTACATAAAATGTTTATTTTTATTTATGTATACTTTATATTTATATTTGCTTTGTAAAGGGATTCATTTCTGTTAAGCAATAAATTATTATTATATTGAATCTGTTTATTCCTACAAAAATTAACATAGCTTAAACTAATTGTCACAGGGGCACTGCCCCCTACTACATTTTTTGTAGGGGGTACCCGCCCCCATGACCCCCATAAGTCGACGCCTCTAGTTCAGCCATATTCATGAAACATGAAAATAGCAATGTTCTGAATGTCAATGACCGATTTAAGGGTTCATAACCTCAAAATTAGGGACTGAAAAAAAATTTTCATCCCAGATTCGAAATCTATAGACATTTTTACATAAGTAAACCTAATTTTCAATTATTCCAACAACTAATACAATTATTACAAAAGAAAGTTTGTATAATGAAATAACTAAATAAAAAGCAATAAACATATATTAATTGTTAGTGATGTTTCTGGGTTCATAGAGCCCAAATTAGGGATTGGATACTTTTCTACCATGCAGGGTTGGATTCTCCAGACTTTTTACTATAAATGTGCAAAGTTTCACTCAAATCCATGAAGAACCAATTTTCATAAATTAATGATAAACAATTAATGTAAGAAAACGTTGTTTATATAGGTCGTTAACCCAATTTAGGGTTAATAACCCCAAAACTAAGGGGCGGCAACTTTTCTACCCCACATATTTCAATTCTACGGGCTTTTTTACATATATCCATCAAGTTTTACTCAAATCGATGAGGGACCCATTTCTGCTATGAAGCGGTAAAGATAAAAATTTGTTTAAGGGTTGCCATCCCCTTTATAGGGTTGTAACCCTGAACCCTGTCGAAATACGTAAAATTAGTGAGCGCCATTGAACTCAGCACTCTTTAATTAGCCTGTGTACCAATTTTTATAACCATTTAAAAATTGGTTCAAAAGTTATGCACTCTTAAAGTTGAAATTTATTATAAGAAATTTATTAACAAATTTTGTCTTAGGGAATCCAGGGGATTCCGTGTGACGTCAGAGGGAATTCCCTGTGACGTAATAGTTCCCACGGGGGTTTCCCAGTTATTGGGGGTTTTCCCGTTTTTAATGGTACATTTTTGTCCAACTTTAAAAATTCATAACTCGGGAACGGCTTGAGATATCTAGATGAAATTTGGACAGTATACTTTAAGGACCTTTGGGTATCGACTAGTAATTTGGATGATTAATTAATTAAACCAGGGGTATTAAAAATGTTGAGGTAAAGTGAAAGTAGCATAACTTTTGAACCGTTTGAGATATGAAGATGAAATTTGATATGGGTGTAGTTGAGACTTTGTAAATTAATTGGGTATTTGGTATATACAGTTTCTGTGCCAGCGGTATTAAAAATGTGGTACAAAATATATAAAATGTAACGTTTGTGCCATTTAACTTATAGATGTGTAATTTGGTAAATATATTTAGTATATATTTCTAATTAGGGTAAAATATTAATTATATCAGTGGTTCTAAAAACATATAACTTACCGTTTGAGATATTAAGCTGTAATTTCGTGTATACAATACTAATACATTTTATTAATAAAATATACCAGTGGCATCAAAATTGTTATACAAAACTTTTTTTTATTAAAAAAGGAATACGTATTAAGTATAAATATACAAATATTTTACGGGCAAAAATATATATGTCAAACAACTAACTTTGTATGACAGTAACATTTATTTATAGGTTGCCAATAATTAAGCCACAGAATATGTAACAGATATTCCTTTACATGTTTGGTGATAAAATTTCTTGAATTTTGTGACGAATGCCAAAGTGTGTTATATAGAGCTTATAGATTATTAAAATCCAATTTGTTAAAACTGCCAAAAAGATAAAGATAAAATATGTTGACACTCGCGACGACAAAATATTTTAGTAGTATAACCGTTACCGTTATTACTCACCAAGGAGCAAAAAAGTAAAATTTATACGGGGTAAAATTAAATTCAGCTAGTGGCGACTTCTTTATGCACCGTAACAGTCGTGGCAAACAGCTCCGTGTGGTGACGGGCGGTCAACTCAAATTTATTATAAGCGAAGCGCAGGGTATGTCTCCCAGTAGCAGTGCTAACCGCCCGCCGTCGTTATGCTGTGTTTAAACCGCAAAACGGAATGTTTTAAAAATGCAACGACCGTTGCACTATTCACGTTTTGGTCTTTCACGTTCTAAGCCACCTGCAATATATTTTAAAATTGTACAACTCTGTGGTTCACCTCAAACTATTTACTGCTAAATGTTGGGAGCGCAGCATTGGGAACTACTACCAGCAGAGACATCTAGACACTCTTAAATATTTATATTCCATAGCTTTTTCTTATTTCTTTTATTGAAATACACTCTCAAAATATGTTTTTCGCACTCCCGAGACTAAAGAGCGATTCTAATCACTCATTTCAGGGACTAAAGTTCAAATTCAGTCCCAGAGGGATTAAATATGAAAAAAATCCCTGGAGGACTAAAGTAAAAATAAACAAGATTTTTCCATAACATCATATAAGCCGCTTTCTTTTTATCAAGAAGATCAACTCCGAGTAGCGCACAACTTCCCTAAATCGTTCTTTTTAAAAAGGGATAAATGATCTTGTACAACACATTCTCTTCGTCCCGCCCCCCTGAACTGATCCCAAATGTCAATGTCACGTCCATATGACTGCTATGTATTTTGTCTTTTTTGTAAGTATTTGATATTAAAATGACATGAATAGAAGAAATAAATTAGTTTGAAACGTTATATCATGTTTCATTACCATAAGAAATACATCCATATTTAAATACTACTCACAGGTAAAATTTAATATGTCAAAATCAAATCACATATACAACAGACTAACCACAAGAAAATTCAGCATACTATTATATTATAAATATAATGCTATATACGTTTTTATCTTCTACTTCTTATTTTAAAAAATATACTGTGCTTTTTAGGAGTAGTTCAGTTCAGTTCAGTACGAGGTAAGATCAGTTCATTTTCCCCCTAAAAAGAAAGTAATGTTTTATCTTGGATTTATCAATCTCTCTTATGCTCCAGTAGTGCAAAGATTAGCCGGTATAAGAAACCGTAGCCTGACTGCATTTATTTAATATATATATATATATATATATATATATATATATATATATATATATATATATATATATATATATATATATATATATATATATATATATTTACATCAAAATGATCTTTATAACAAAGAAGTTTTGATTTTATATTTTTATCTTTACTTGCGACAACCATTTCATTCTTCTTTCTTCGTTTTGAGGCACTACTAGAAATATTTTTCCTATTATCAGTTCTATTATGGCACACTGCACAAAACACTTTTTTAAAACCATGTTTATTTCCAAATATAAAAATCAGTAGTAGTTGACAGCTGTCATGACTGTCTGTCGGTGGCAAATGTAACCTACACCCTCATTGATTAGGTCCTTTCTAACGTCATCACTACTGACGATAATGTCAATCTCCAACTGAAGAGGATCTGTTCCAAACAATGTGTCGCTGGAATATGTTTAAATAATATTGTATTCTGTATGTTCCTGAAAGGAAATAAATCCAAAAGTCAAAATAGAAAATAAAGCGTGTGTGTGTCTCATAAAGTGTCAGGTGTCAATTAAAATAAAAAAGAGAGAACGGGAAAAAATTACTCAGAAATAGACAAAGCAAACATGTTGGAGATATATAAATGTAAAAATAATACATCCATCTTTTATAATACTGGGCATTCAACTATGAAATATAACTCTATAATTATAAATAACTAAGAACTACGCTAAAGAATGAAAAATCACGCTGCACTATAAGTCAGACCTTATGTCACACAGTTGTCATTAAAGCGATCATTGACGTTGATGTATGATACATTTGTGTTTTTTTCATCATCTTTCCATTTTTGTCATTTGCTAATGTCTCTATCTAAGATATGTAAATTTTTTTGCAACACCTCATTGTTTTTTGATAGTAACAGTTACAAATACTTTTGTTAGAGGCTGCATATGCCACCTCATGTATTTCTTGAGACCTGTTTTAAATGAAATTGTTTTAAATTTATTACACAAAATTATAAACTAACACATAATACATTTGTAATTTGTAATATAGTGCTGACCAAAATGATTAAAAAAGGCTTAATCAACATGGGTCCGATTTTCAACTTCACTTAAATAATACAAAATCAAAATTTCATTTTTATTTTTAATTACGTTGTATTAAGTTCATCTATAAGTGCAAGCACCCTCCGCTTAAACAGTCTAAATCCACTTTCATGCATTTCGTTGACTTCTGGTAACAAACTCAACAAAAAACACCTTCTTGGCTCATCAGGATCAACACTTAATTTTCCCTTCGTAGACTGGAGATAATCCATAAAAGTTTCATCAACATTCGACACAGGTGTAGTTATATTTTCAATATTGTGATGAGCCGTTGACTCTTCGATCATCATTTGGTTGTGATTTGTATCATCATTGAAGGGTTCTTCCTTTACGAATACACCGTTAACATCAGCATTGGAATATTGACTTTCTGAAGTTTGCTCCTGTTCAGAAGAAAATGGTTGGTCGGTTTGGTAAAACTGATCGTAAGAAGAAGAAGGTTTGTTGTTGCTAGAAGATTTCGTGGGTAAATTTATATGTGGTATAAGAAACTGCATATATCTGTTCAGATAGTATTCTTTTTTTCTAATAGGTGTTTTAGTTCTTCTACGAACATAAACGGTACGGAGATTCATCCAACGTTTTTTGCAAATTTCACCTAGAATTTAATTTCTTTAATCTTCTAATACATGGTGCGACATAATAACCTCCCTAATTTTACTATGGCAATGTGAAGCGAATAGACGCCATAAAAGATGGGGGTGGTGTCTATGATAGCAGGTGGATCGAGGCCATACGAGAAATACAGGCCTGAATGTTTATCCGTGCTCAATGCGTCACGCCTAGGTAAGAGGCCCGAGTGCTAGTCTAGCCTCTGACTTCTAGCAGTCAGCGGGAGCGGACGCACGACACAACGCGGGACAGAACGTCAAATTTCTATTATTTCTCGTTGTAAGAAACTATAAAAATGGTTTTCAAATGTTGTGTGCCAATGTGCAATTGCAATTACAGTAACACAAATAAATTCATCAATGTTTTTAAATTTCCACGCGATAGTGAGATGCAGAGAAAATGGTCAAATGCAATACATCGACCAAATTATAAGATCACAAATTCCTCAGCTGTTTGCATATTGCATTTTGAGGAAAATTGTATTATTCGTGATCTCGAAGTCAGTAGAAAAGATGGTACATGTTTAATTTTACAAAGAAAACGTTTAAAATTGACGGTTGGCGCAATACCCACTATATTTAAAATCCAGCCCTCAATTTTATCTGAACTGTATGTATCCCGCAAGAGAAAAAATGCAGACATTTGCCAGGAATATATGAAAAAACCAAAATTGGAATTTAATTTAAGTATTGCCAGTGATAAAATTACTGATTTTCATGACCTCGCAAATTATGAAACAAAGTTAAAATGTGTAAATGATTTCATATTTAACCATTTAACAATTTTTAAGATAAAATTGTCTAACAATATTCCCCAAATATATATCTCTCTAACAATAACGGAAAATCTGAAATGTAGCGTTTATTTCAAAAATATTAAAATAAATAATACAACTCGTATACAAAATAGCACCTAAATGTCTTTCATTCATCATTTTTGGTTTCATTATTATCATTTTCATATTATGTTCTGTGTTATATAATTTTCATTCGTTTTTACCTTCCGTCACCTTTAGGTAAGGAAGGTATTGTCTTTGGTCAAAAAATTCGATGATGAGTTTTTAATCAATAAGCACGTTTTAGGGTCCCTAGAATACGAATTTACTATTTTTACGATGATGTCTGTATGTATGTATGTATGTATGTATGTGTGTGTGTGTGTGTGTGTGTGTGTGTGTGTGTGTGTGCGTGTGCGTGTGCGTGTGCGTGTGCGTGTGCGTGTGCGTGTGCGTGTGCGTGTGTGTGTGTGTGCGTGTGTGCGTGTGTGCGTGTGTGCGTGTGTGCGTGCGTGCGTGCGTGCGTGCGTGGCGTGCGTGCGTGCGTGCGTGCGTGCGTGCGTGCGTGCGTGCGTGCGTGCGTGCGTGCGTGCGTGCGTGCGTGTGTGCGTGTGTGCGTGTGTGTGTGTGTGTGCGTGTGCGTGTGCGTGTGCGTGTGCGTGTGCGTGTGCGTGTGTGTGTGTGTGTGTGTGTGTGTGTGGATGTGTGTGTGTGTGGATGTGTGTGCGTGTGTAACAAAATTTTCGTCTGCGATAACTCTAATACTACAGTTTCAAAAATTATAATTTTTTCGTATACTTCTTCGTTACATCCATATGAAGAGCTGATTAGATTTTGGTTACAATTGGTCAACCGGAAGTACCATAATTTGAAGATTTTAACAGTTTTTCTTGAAAAAACTATGTTAAATATCATATTTTCACATTTAATGTTATTATAAATATTAAAGAATATTTTATTCTCTATACGATTTGACTGCATTTTATACTTAATATTAAATGGATATAGAGTTAAAAAATTATAAAGAAATTAAATTTCATAAAGTAACTATAGCTATGAAAACAGCTACTATATTAAGAAAATTCTGATTGAAAGATGTCAGTGTCAAGTGAAATTAACATAGTGTGTTTGTCTTATAATTTTACTGAAATATAGGATCTTTTGCTTTCTGTATGGAATTTGTATAAAATACATACAACTGCTTTAAGGTAATGTACAAGAAATAATAATAATAAATCTTTTATTTCCGCAGATACATTACACTGTATATAGAAAACGTCACAAAATAATAATTTAAGACATAAATTTTCTGTATGAAATTTGCATAAAATACATGCAGCTGCCGGAAGGTAATGTACAAGAAATAGAATATTTAGCAAGGAACTTTCCGTATGAAATTTGTACCAAATACATAGAACTGACGGAAGGTAATGTGCTGGCCACATCAGATTTTTTTTATATTCTTGTACAATTGGTTATGAATATAAAATAGGTAATACATAATATTTAAATAGTTATTTAGGAGTTGTGTATCTTTATAAATCACAATCGCCAATCCTATTTATTTAAAATTTCCTATATTTCCTATGCGTACAATGCTAGCGTTCGAGGCGTGGCGTGTCAGCAAGAGGCTCGCTGTGACGTCACGAACTGAGAATTCAGGCCTGTATTTCTCGTATGGCCTCGGGTGAATGCGAAGTTTCTGTTATAAAATAATATAATCGTAAACAAAATGTAGACGAGCGAGCAACGTACTTTTGCTATGGAAACCTACATTCGCGAAAATATGGGTCTGTAGCCGCTGTCCAGCGCGCGTTTAGTAGTGATGCTCGACGAGGCGAGAGTACTCTCGCATCTCGTCTCGTCTCGTTCCATTATACGAGACGAGAACGAGAGCGAGATTGCAGTTTAAAATTCGAGATCGATATAACAACTGCGAGAAGCGAGAAATCTCGCAAGATTCTCGGGAGAGTCTCGCAATAAAAATTATTTGTAACCTTATAGCTTTGGAAAATTGGGAAATGATCGGACACGCAGTCTAATGTAAGTAATTTATTTCCTGGTCTACGTTTCGACAGTTATTACAGTCTTCCTCAGGGCTTGTTATAAATTTTTCTTACATCTGTGAGTACACGTTTTTTTCTCAAATTCAGAACGTTTCAAAATATTTAGTAAAGTTGTTTGAGTTTTCTCTGAGTTCCAGGTTAAAATTATTTGACTTGATATATTATATAAATACAATATATTTAATAAATTTCAATTTGTTATCTCCATTGGGTCATATGGGGGATCCCCACGTTACCGTTTATAATCATTGACCATTTCTAGCCCTGAGGAAGACTGTAGTAACAGTCGCCAGGATATAAATTATTTACATTAGACTGCGTGTCCGATCATTTCCCAATTTTCCATTCTGCTACCAGTCGATCATCGTACTCCACACTTATAGCTTTGATTCATAAATTCAATGAAAAATGCACCGTACAAGAAGTGGAGTCAACGCTAATTCTTGCATAAAGCACGTAGATGTGAAAATTATATGAATTCACTATATTTTTTGAGTCTATCTAGAGTCGATTGGTATCGGTCCCAGAGCGAGGAAATGCAAACTAATGACAAAATCAGTTTTGTATCCAATAGAACTAGTTTTCTCTAATATTTCAGCCCTTAATTCATCCCAGTTAAAACCATGGTTAAAAATTCTTGCCGCTTTTGAAAAATAAAGAATAAACGTCGATGGGAGTGTTTGGTTGTCGGCGGATTCCCAGTGTAGCGGTTTTTTATGACTAAATCTTGTCTCTTGTAGTAAAACTGTTACGTAAATACGTAGTACGCAAGCGCTTATTTTTATAGCGAAACTCTCGCGAGACTCTCGTGCGAGAATGAGACGAAACCCAAAAAATATGCGAGAACGAGAGCGAGATCGATATTACATATTCGAAAACGAGACGAGATCGATATTTTATATTTCTCGTCTCGTCTCGCCTCGCGTGCATCACTAGCGTTCAATACACGGTTCCAAATATTCCGTCGCCTACGCTATGATAGCGTAACGAAAAATACCCCTTACGTTTCACCTTCCTTTCTCTATAAATTTCCCTAACAACCATAGAAATTAATAGTGAAACGTAAGGGGTATTTTTCGCTATCATAACGTAGTCTTGGGATCCCACCCCTGGTCCGAAAATCGATTACGTACTAGCTAACAAAATTTAGGGAAACAGAATCTTTGTCAGGAAAGGACTTTGATAACCATGGAGTGCTCAAACACCCGAAACATCAACGCATGGAAAACAAGCAGTTACCACCAATTCTGAAGGTGTGTGAGCCAGCCCCAGAATTTTATTTGCCCCATATCTTGAAGAACTTGGTTCGGAGAATCAGTGGCGACTTAACGGGGGGGCTTTAGGGGTTTATAGCCCCAGGTGGTAGATAAGTAAAGGGCGGTACACCGAGCAGAGCACGTTCTAAAATTATTGTACATTTTATAGCAAAATGAGGTACTTATAGATTGAAGGTAGGCGCTTTTAAATAGTATGTGTAAAGGAGGCAAAACGGTAACAATCCTAAGACACAGGCCTCAGAAATTGTGAGACAAGATCTAAAAAGGTTGACGGTCCAAGCGTCAGGGTACAAAAATATGAATGTTCGACAGCGATATGCGCAAATTATAACTTGGTCAGCCGATTTCTGTTCAGTACTCGTATTGAACAGAAATTTGTTAAGCTAAGAGCGGTGTCAGTGGATATCTGATGAGATTCCGTAACTCAATAGTTAATTTTTAGAAACTGGTTAAAAATTTAACCAATGTTGACAATATAACAAACAATTGGAATACAATTTTTAAACAGTTACTAAAAATTAACCACTGAATTACACAATTAATAAAACCACCAAACGACGTAAAAAGTTTGGACGAGTGACTGATGTAGCGAAAAAGCTCCGACTGCAAAATCATGAAACTGGTGAAGTTTTTTCCTTCGAACATTTGAAATGTTCTATTAACTAACCAACGTTTCAGAATCAATTCCAATAACTTGTCATTGAATTTAAAAAATATGGGAGTTCATGGACTTTCATAATTTCTACCTATAGTCTATTCCACGAGACCTTTCATTAAACCAGGTCTTCGAACCGGAGCTGAATCGAAAACCGTAAACCGGCAAAAATAACGGAGAAATTCTGTTAGGTCCCACATAAGTTGAAACTTGACCCATCTGTGGGTATAATAATTTTAAGAAATGACCAATTTGAGTTTCGAAATAAGATTAATACACTTTGTCATTCCAAAAGCATTAGATGGAGTTTCAAACTTTAAAATTCGCGTAATGAAAAAATAAAATTTGTAACATTTATCTTTTTCCTCTGGCTTTTGGCAGTTTTATGTCGGAAAAACGATTTTTTCTTTGCTGAGAAAGGCGGGTTTTAAAAATTAGCCCCGGGCGGCAAAATGTCTTAAGTCGGTATTGCGGAGAATGTCTGGTTTCAGCAGGAATTGACACCGTGCGACTTTTTTGTAGAACAATCTCAAAGCCGAGGAGTCTGCAAACCCTAAAGGAGGCAATCCGCACAAAAATTCGCCATATACCCCAAGAAATACTCTAGAGATTTATTCAAAAGTTCAAGATGTGAAAATATTTTTTTATCTCGAGTTTTTTTTTATTGACCTTCAAAACTAGGGAGGCTATTGTGCTGTACAGATTTTATGAGTAATTAAAAAAAATACAAATTCTTTTTGTATACCTGATACTCCCAACTTCTTTCCAATATCCCTCCAAGCCTTCTCAACAAGATAACGTTTGGAATGGTCATCCAAAGTCGAATCATATAAATAAGGTAACTTCTCTACCTCTAAACACAAATCTATGTTCATTTTGCGTTCTAATGCACAAAATAAGTCAGCCATGTTGATACACTATAACGAACCACACAGTCTCTACTGAACGTACGACTCGTTTTTGTGTCGGGAAGAGTCAAGGACATTGCCCGACCGATCGGTTGGAACTTCGGTCGGGCTCGACTAATATCGCAAAGTGAATGAGTGTAGAGTTGCGATATGATCACGCGATACGTTTTACGTTCGTACGTTGGGTCGATCGTTCACTTACAGACTATTAGGAGTTATAAAATTTGTAATTTTTCCGTTAGTATTATTATTCGGACTTAAACGTTTTGTCCACCATGACTCTCCTAGCCGATATTTACTACGAATACGAGTACCTATGAAATATCTACTTTTACGAATTTTCTGATTTTAGTTGTATTCTTTTTGAAATGTCTATGCTCAACACATTTGATAAGTGAGTTGAAATGAACTGAGCTGTGATGCATATAAAAATAACAACGTTTCACATATAGACAGAGTAATTCTAATTCTTACTGTAAAATTCATTTCCGTACATTAAATATTTGTTTCCAACCACAAAGACTCAACTTTCATAATGCATTATCCCTTCTACTGAAATGAATGGCTCAGATCATTGTGAGTTTATTTCCCTAGTGACGCAGCATCGGTAAGGGGGGATTTCTGCTCAGCTCAGATAAGACATAAAGAACAACAATTTGCTGAGATTATCTGAAGTTAGCTGAGACGAACTGAGATTTGGACTAAAAAAAATGCAGCTATTATCTGGCCACATCTATTTATTGTAATGTTTCGTATAAAATTACTAAAGTTAATGTCTGAATTTGTTTCATTCGATTATTTAATGGGGTCTAGTGGCCGTGTGCCTCAGTCTGGTCGCGAATCTGGGAACCCGAGTTTGATTCCAACCGACGCCAAAACTAGATTTTAATTGGCACAAAAGTAAACCCTGTGATGCACTCTTTACGCCAACAATGATGTGACCCATGGTAAACGCCCACAAAGTGCAAATATGTCATCATTATAATCGATATCTGCGTACAAAGCAGATTTGCACACCGAGCAATGGGTAACATGCTGTGACGATATTTTTTTAAATTTAATTTATTGTTTACACTTGTTCAATATTATTCCTAAACTTATTTTGTGTTATTAAAATTAATTTATTGCTTAAATAAAACGCGTTATTATCATTAATAAATGTATAGATCCCTTGTAAGTTAAGAAAAAGCATGTAGGCTAATTCTATTGGCGCAGGGTTGGATATTCGATCATATAAGATATAGTCATAGCTATCTTACCTTTTTACCTTCCGTCACCTTTAGGTAAGGAAGGTATTGTCTTTGGTCAAAAAATTCGGTGGTGAGTTTTTGATGAATAAGCACGTTTTAGGGTCCCTAGAATACGATTTTACTATTTTTACGATGATGTCTGTATGTGTGTGTGTGTGTGTATGTGTGTGTGTGTGTGTGTGTGTGTGTGTGTGTGTGTGTGTGTGTGTGTGTGTGTGTGTGTGTGTGTGTGTGTGTGTGTGTGTCTGTGTGTGACAAAATTTTCTAATGCGATAACTCTAATACTACAATTCCAAAAATTACAATTCTTTCGTATTCCTCTTCGTTACACCCATGTGAAGAGCTGATTAGATTTTGGTTATAATTGGTCAACCGGAAGTACCCTCATTTGAAGAATTTAACAGTTTTTCTTCAAAAAACGATGTTAAATATCATTTTTTCACATTTGATGTTATTATAAATATTAAAGAATTATTTATTCTCTATACGATTTGAATGCATTTTATACTTCATATTAAATGGACATAGAGTTAAAAAATTATAAAGAAATTAAATATCATATATATTAGTCAGCTTTGCTATAACTCTGGAAACAGCTGCTACTTTAAGAAAATTCTGATTGAAAGGTGTCAGTGTCAAGTGCAGTTGACAGTATGTCTATGTTATAATTTTACTGGAAATATAAGATCTTTTGTTAGAAACTTTCTGTATTGAATTTGTATAAAATACATACAACTGCCTTAAGGTAATGTACAAGAAATATAATCTTTTGCAAGGAACTTTCTGTATGACATTTATACAAAATACATAGAACTGACGGAAGGTAATGTGCTGGCCACATCAGATTTTTTGATTTAGTGAAGATCTCAGTAGTATCCAATGGCGTTCCCAGGATTTTGATCTAGAGAAAAATTACCTATCTGTGTTTACTTTTCGCATATTTTTATAAATATGTTTACATATATTTTAAACAATTTCATGTACGTATTTTCTCATATTTAAAATAAAAGCAAATATTTTTAAAAATATTACGGTAGGAACGTTACATTAAAAATATTAGAAACATTAAACAAAAAAATCTATCAGTCACTTAATAGCACAATTTATACCGCAATTTTTTCATCATGCCAATTTTTTCTTGATAGCAAGTTGCAATGATCCGCTACCATAATTTATTTTATTGTGAACGACACTTAAGTTAGATTTACTTAAGTGAGGGGACAGTATAAGAAGAAATTTCGAGATAAATGAACAAAACTTTCAGCAAATTTATGACAATATTACAATTAACTCGAAATGTCACTGATATAAAAAAATATGTGTAAGTATAAGGGAAATTCGGCGGAGATTCAAATAAATTGTTCCTGTCTAGAACTATTAACATTTTAAAAAATTCAACACACGACAGGCATACTTCCGATATTTTGTTTGTAACCATTAAAATCAAAATCTAGTCTAGTATTAATACATTAATATCGGACCCCTGTGGTGCACTCTCCACGCCAGCAATGAGTGCCCATGAGGTGACGCCTGGTAAGCGTCTGCACGGTGCAAATATTTCATCATTACCGATATCTGTGTACAAAGCAGATTGGCACACCCAGCAATGGGTAATAAGCCGCGATGATATATTTATTTATTTATTTAATTTCGGAAGAATACCTGTCGAGTGTTCAATTTTTAAAACAAGTTAATAGTTTTAGTACAGGGAAAATTTATTTAAATTTTCGCTTCATATTTTAGTACAGAGCTAACATTTTCTTTCAAACCTCGGTATTGTCATTTCTAGTAATGCTGTTAACTTAATAAAGAAAAAAAAACCAGCATCATATTGTAGCATAAACTGTAAAAGTACATTTGTTTCATTTTTTCAAAGCGATATTTTTTTGCAACTGACAGTTAACAAACAGTTTAATCAGATATAAAAATAAATAAATTGATAAAGGCAGTCAATCATAATTAAAACAATGAAAACTACTGAAAGGAAGTGGAATAAAATATAACGTAGCAACAAATTGATTTTATTATTTCGTGAAATTATTAAAATCTCATTAAATAATTAAATCGTACATAATAAAACTATTTGAAGTTTATACAAATTGTATTACAGGTGTCTCACAGTAATAATTAATTAATTAATATAGTAATAATCAATAATAGATAATCGATACATTTACATTTACAATGTGCAAATATTTTACCTACTTATGGTATTTCGCTTACATATGCTCGATTTGTATTTTTTTGTTATTTTGTTTGGAAACGCGCGCGTTTTGAACTTATACTCTTCGACGCATGCGCATCGCAATACTCTTTATTACGTACAAAGTAGTCTATCACTTCTCAGAGTGTACACTATCTCGTATAAAAATCCGCTATGGGTTGCTAGCCTATACTTATACACTCATATAGCCAATTCAAACTTTCCGATTTCACTAACGGAACGAATAGATGCCGACCAGGGAAAATAGTGAAATTCAAAATCACAGTTGTTATACGATATTATAAAGATTCAAACTACATCAACCACCGATTAACAATGAAATTTTGTAGTAAAAACATTCAGGATACGCTTTATTTATTTTATACTTTAAGCTACAAATCGTTGCGATATCCGAACTCACTCCCGCACGCGCAAAAACAATCTCGCATCTCGCTTTCAGTCACCAATTTTTTTGCGTTATTTTACAGCGCCCATATGCAAGATAAACAATATACAGCCGTCTGATTTTAATGCTCCTATATTTTGGATGTATGCTTTCCATCAGTTTTTTTTGGTATTTTTAAAAAGCTCAATTGGTAATTGAATTAATGAGCTTTATACTCTAGAATTATTGAGACATATACAAACAACCATTCTTTATGTACTTTCCACTTAAAAGCTCCCAATCAATGTTCTTTTGGAATGCTTTCAAAATAAAATTTTGTAAACTTAAAAACAATCAAATTAATTTCAAACTGATTTAAAAATTGTCAAATCAATTGTAAAGCTAAAATGGTTAAAAGGCCCATCGTCAGGGAGTTTGGAATCGGTTTACGGTAGGCATGATATTTGGAGAAAATTTTGGCGACATTTTCGGGCTTTTACACCTCATAATCGATGGAGTATGGTCCCTGCAACAGTTGCAGTACAACTTACAAACCAAACGGCTTGCTCGAATTGACCATACTCTACCGATTATGAGATGCAGTCACACGGAAATGTCGCCAAAATTCTTTCCAAAAAAAACTAAGTGCTGTACAAAAGAAAAATGGATACGTTATATGTCACAGAACCAGTCGTATGGGGCATCTTCAGGAGCAAGGAGGATAATACTGTCTTAAACAAGGTTACCCGACGTGTCAACCACGCTAGAGGCCGAGTTTAAGCAACAAAGGGGGAGACTCAGTTTACAAGGTTACCCGACGTGTAAACCACGCTAGAGGCCAAATAAACCAAGTGACGAAAGGAAGGCCGAGAAGACAGTTATATACTAATCTAAAGATACGGTAGATGAGCAAACCTAATGAGGACCAATGGGAATCGAGTTCGTAATGGTAGATTGGGCGTGTCGTGTTCCGAGACTCACCGGTTTCCACATGTGGCTCAAGAAATAGCCATCATCCCGATTGATGTTATTAGGATGTTTCCATATTTCTAAAGTTTCTCTGTATTTACGTCTGTAAAACTCAGGGACAGGAGCTAAAATGCGGGAATTTTCAAATAAGATGTTATGTCCTATGTTGTGTTGGTGTTCTGCGACCGCAGATGTTAATACCATACCATTACGCAGACAGCGTTTGTGTTCTGACAATCTAGTGTGCACACTCCTTCCTGTTTCACCTATGTATACTGTGCCGCAAGAACAAGGAATACTATAAACACCGGGTGACGACAAGGGTTCGCGTTTATCTTTAGTTTGGGGGAGTATTTCTGATATTTTTTGTGGAGGTTTAAAAAAGACCTTAATATTGTTTTTATTAAGAATTCTATTTTATCCGAGAATACTTTAATGTAAGGGATATATGCAAATGTTTCGAACGAGGTATCCACGGGTTTTTTGGGTAAAGGGTTAATTGTCTATGAATTACATTATTGATTAATTTTACGTCATAGTTGTTCTGGATTAAACTATGTCTGATGTGGTCAAGCTCCTGCTGTAGGATATCAGGTTCAGAGATTTTGATGGCACGGTGTACGAGAGCGTTGACTACTGAGAGTTTCTGCGAGGCATGGTGGTGAGAATTAAAATTGAGATACCTATCAGTGTGGGTGGGTTTTCTATAAACAGCGTGCCCTAACTATCCGTTGGGTTTACGATTAACCAGAACATCAAGGAAGGGGAGAGTTCTGTTATTTTCTACCTCCATGGTGAATTGAATATCCGGGTGTATGCTGTTTAAGTGTTCGTGGAACAAAGTGTTAACTCATTGTAAATATTAGATCAATAACTGTTTAAAATAAAATTGTAAAATTTTGTTTTTCAATTAAAAAATTGATTAACTTAGTTCTCACTAAAGTTTTGCAATTTAATTTCAAATGACGGATAAGTAACTATATAAAATGGGAATGCATTTTTTGTTTTCCAATTTAAAAAAAATTGATTAACAACATCTAAATATCAAATGACAGTTAAATAATAGTTTTTATGGTCTACCTCATTTTCCTCGTCTCAATAATTCTCATAATAAATTTATGAAGTGTGCTTTTTATTCCCGCCAAAGCATAATTCACAAAATGCATAAATTCAAAATAGTGTATCATTGAAATCATTCAGTTATATATTTATTAACTAGCAATTTCGACGTCTTTTCGAATCACCGTTTGAATACCGCAATACGAGTGCGGAAACCACCAATTTACATCATCCAATTTTATTTTTTCTTTATTATCTTTAATAAACACTTAAAACTGACAAACAGGTTTTGCTTATAAGTAAATTTATACTTTTTGTCAATTTAAAATTACAACAACTATATGTGATTTGTTATAGAGCAGTTTTTGTTCAATAAATGACTTCGAAATAGATTCTGTATATATCTCTGCATAAATTTGTAGGTAATTTGTACTCGATCATACCTGATACCGACATGTTTGTACATACGCAGGTAGTACCTATTAGGTAAACACGTAATATGTGTGAAAGTACGTGTCGAAGCACAGGGCTGGACTACTAAAATTTTCCAAATAAATTTCTAAGCTAATATTCACTATTTATCATCACATTTCAACAACCGATATAGACTATACAAATTTTAAGAATCTAATTATTGAATTTTTTTATTATCCAACCCTGTACGTTGCTGTGTAAGTGTACGTGTAATAATTGTTGCTTTGTGATTGTGTCTTTAAGGTACATGACAGGTACATTAATACAAGATACCCAACTCGATTGTAGTTAGTATACAACAGTATAGAGACAGTGAAAACGTTAAAAAAGTTTTAGATACACTGATAATAACATCCATCTTTATGCTTTTTCGGCGAGTTTCTGTCGCATTTTTTAACAGAGAGAAAGAAAGAACATTATCCCATAATTTTCTATTTTCGCCTTAAAATTAAAGACGCAACAAAAGGGGCCTTAAGGTGACTGTCTGTCACATTTCTATATTTCTTTCATATTTAATCAAAAATTAAACCTTTTTACCGGTTTCAAGATATTAAGCTTTTGTTTACATATACAAAACTAGGCTGGTAACTAAGTAATAACTGTATCTGTACGGTAATATTATTACCATACTGACATCAACAACAGTCTACAAAATGAAAATAAAATAAAATAAAAGTATAATTCTCTTCATTAATACATACAGATAACGTTATTGTTCTTAACACGGTTTACTTTATTCTAAAATAATAAGAATTAAGAATACAGCACATAATTTGAATATTTTCCATATTGACATTTGTCAAAATAATTGTACTGTTTATCATAGAAATCCGAAAGTACCATTAATGAGAGAATTTCAAAAAAATATATTTATTAATAATGTATTTATTTTCCGAAACCGATAAACTATTGAACAAACCACGGATGTTATGAATCATTACAAGCCTTAGATGTCTTACAATCCGAGTTCCTATCTGCGGCAGTTATGATATACATAACATTCCTAGGTATATTAAACTATAAACATTGTATATAGTACTGACCAAATTGAGTAAAAAAAGTTTAATCAACATAGCTATGATCTTCAATTGTTTCCGAGAAATACGCACTTTTTACTTCCTTGTACATAGTAAAGGAAGTATTGTAATCGCGAAAAATTTTGGTTTTCAGATTTTAACCGAAATATCCATTTTGACCATCCCTGAATCCATTTTGACTAATTTCGTCGTGACGTCTGTACGTACGTATCTCGCATAGCTCAAAAACGGTAAGCCGTAGAAAGTTGAAATTATGTATTTAGGACTGCTATAAAAATATCTAATTGTGCATTTCCCTTTTTGATCATTACAAAAATTCCAGAAGTAGTACTTTACTTGCATATAATAGATTTTAATGAAAAATTATATTAAAATAATCAAAAACTTTTCAAATTTGGTATATTAGACTTTTATATCAATGGGAATAACATAGTAGATTTTAGTTAAAATCGGAAGTGATATATTACCTGAAGTTATTAACAGTGTTTCTTGAATAAAATGGTTTTATTTTGATTTTAGAAATAAATGCTTCAAATAAAAGTTTTAGAGAATTAAATTTTGCGTCTAGCATATTTAGCCCTTTGTATAAGCGAGATAGGTAAATTTAAAAATTATATATAAATAAAAAAAATTAATGTTAATGTCAAATTACGTCAAATACGTGGAATTTTATAAATGGGTCTATATTTCATGTTGGTCTTGCATACAAGGAATTCGTGTGGTGTCCACATCAGATTTTTTATTAGAATCTAAGAAAAACTGTCAAAGATAGCGATGGAACAAAATTTTGTATATGCCAGTAAATAGACTATAAAAATGAAATAAAATTTTATATTAAATCTTTATCTCTATTTCTAATTGGTCTAGGTAGCCACAACCTTTAGCTTAGTATAATAATTAAACAAAAAGTCTCATTTAGTCTCAGTCGTAAATGTTTTGAAGATAGCGGACGTAACTCCGTAAAAACTTATTTCTTACTTGCCTTATATCTCGGAAACTATTGAAAATCGAACCTATGTTAATCCTTAGGGCGAGATAGCTAGACAAACAATTACATAAGACCCCTCTTGTACATTTTTAATTTTATACACTATCAGATAATTATGGGACAAGTTTCATACTTCAACAAAAGAATCGACAAACATCAAGAATTTAGAGATGAACAAACGCGCAAGAAACTGAGCCATAGTGTGATGACGTCCTACGTCACCACACCTTTTTTGGTAGATACTGTCCAAAACTACGGGATCAGTGCCCGGGGTTAAGACTAACCATCTAGATTTGAAAATTCGTATTTTAACATTGAGTTGTGAACGATGTTTCATGATATAGATATTGCAGTTTTCGTTTTGTGCATCCTATTCTAAATGTTACTTCGTAATTTACAGGGACTGGCTAAGTGTTTTTCACATACAAAATAGTTAATTTTAACAGACCCTTTGAGGGTAATGGTTGTTTGTAACATTCATCTTATTGGGTAAAGTTATATGGTAAATACATTTCGTTCGTTTTGCAACCTGATTAGATTATGATATAATTATCAAATATCAATTACTTTTTCTACGAATGTATGATCATATTGAATACAACTATGATGTCTATCTCAAATTAAATTGGTGTTGTACATTTACAAATTTTAAATATAGATACACTTATTGTGAACAAAAGTTTCAACATATTGAACCAGAGTTTTCACTCATCGCATTCAGCTTTATTTGATCACTGAACAAATTGTGCTGTTGACGCTTAGAGTATGAACAATGAACACTGCACACTGATGATCAGAATGATTAATAAATTATTAATTGATATTAATAAAAAAATGTAAATTTCCAATGTAGATAAGTACCAGCAAATAATTTAGGTAGTAAAAGTAAAATCATATGAAACAAAAATTGGTCTTTTCGACATATCTCGGCATCAGTCGGTATAAGAGCTAAAACTACCAATGGATGAAAAATAATAGACCCGTATTTTTTATTTTTCCTCAAATCGATCTTTAATACTGAAAAAATTCCAATTAAAAATGACATTGTTTACAACGCGGCTGATTTTTTCCACCTCGTCCCTTGCCCAGTGACGTCAGCGTTTCATCAACGCGGCCATTTTTATTGTCACATTAGGTTACGTCAAAGTGACCTTTAACGATAGCCGGAAATTTACGAAAGTAAACATATCGGTGAAAAGCTGTTGTGCCATCGTGCCAGAATACTAACGAAAATAGAGAGAAAATATTTTTAATAGTACCGCGTGATACAAAAAAACACAACTCGAAAAACAGTTACTGTTTGTATTGAAAAATACAGATTTGATATGCAACAAAGCAACAATAATGAAATTCTGAGAATACACAACGAAGAACGTAGACAAATGTTAATCAGACGAAAAAGTAAAAACGAATGACGAATGACTAATGACTAATGACCAGCAGCTGAGTGATACGTGGTGGATAACTTCAGATTTATTACATTATAGCATTTCTATCAAATATATTTTTTTAAAAAAACCTCTCAACAGGATTAAATCCCAATTACAGAGAGGTTTACATATGCAAACATCCATGCCTTAGTGGGACTCGAACCCAGAACCCCTAGCGTACTCATGACTACTAAATTTATAGTCTGTATATATTTTTCTTTTAGAAATTCTGTGTAGATATAATAAGGCTGTATGAAATGAGTTTAAACTTGCAGTGTGAAACGCTGACATCACAAAATGGCTGGTTTTTTGCAACTTTTTAAAAATGTCATACTTTAAAACGATTTTATGCAACAAAAAATGTAAATAAAAAATAATTTATTTGTACAGATCGATAAATTAGACTATTCTTGTTTGATTTGAACAAAAAAAAACCAACATATTTTTTTGCCTGACCTCGTTTGGTAGAAGATAATATTGGGACCCATTCTGTAACTCAGTGGTTAATTATTAACCACTGGTTAAAATTTGTATCCAGTAGTTATTGAATTGACAACTAAAAATTCCTTTTTTTGTTATATGTCAACATACTTGGAGGCCTATTCTGTAACTCACTGGTTAATTTTTAACCATTGGTTAAATTTTTTAACCAATGTTGACATACAACAAAAAGAGGGATTTTAAGTTGTTAAATCAATATCTATTGGATAAAAATTTTAACCAGTGGTTAAAAATTAACCACCGAGTTACAGAATAGAGCACTTGATTGGTTAAAAAAATTAACCAGTGGTTAAATATTTACCACTGAGATACAGAATAGGCCCCATTATCTACAACCAATAGATAGCCTATTGACAAAAAATATGAACTTTAATTTTTGCAAGAAACAATTGTGAATTTTGGTTTGCACTTCTTGTGTGCCAGAAGAACAGTCAGATATCGTTGCAATTTTTTTGTAAGTTCTCCCAAGCATTGCTGCTGATTGCCATAACGGAAACAGAACTTCATGTTAACAATTTGCTTTTTAATGTCTGCCATTATAAAATCGCCGACCATGTCAAACAGCGCTTGTGAAAAAACTAGCGCCTTATTACCCATCAAAAACAATTATCGAAAATTTTGGCTAGCATCTCGTATTCGTATATCACGTAGGACAGAATTCGAGAATCCGTTAGAAACCCAGTTCTTCTCCCAAAACTCCAAAGTGGTATAAGTTTACTTGACCAATACTTTGTTAATTTTTAAGTTAGCCAACTCGACTTTTGATCGTGGAGATTCTCTCCTTTTGTCTATCATATTATTCGTTAAATTTTTGTTCATTGACCAAAAGTCTGCTGAATTAAACAATAATATCAATGACATAACTACACAATTTGGTCCAAATTTGAGATGTGACCATAATTGTATCCAACAAATTGTAAAGAAAACATCAAACTTTGATTCCTTTGAGGACTCACAGTTTACGAAATTGACTTTCAATGTGAAACACCTACGTTAATGCTTTATATAGCAACAAGATGAGATGAAATTATGCAAGAGTAAACTTTTCATCTTAGATCCCTCTTCTCAAGTCGTGATTTAAAAACTGCCCAAACCTCTTGCGATTTTTACAATGATGGACGGGTTAATTCAGTGAGACACGGCTCCAGGAAGATTTTGACACCCAGCGATGTACTTATTGCCCATGTGGATTTGGAAAGTCGGCAGTGCTGGTATTTTGTACTTTGTGATTTACATCTACCTGGTACCGTTTACATGTATAGTGTGACCAAATAATTGTATAACTAAGCTAGGGAACAACTTACACTAGTTCAATAGTTGTCTTACAACATCCATTAACACACAGTTTCGAACATGGTTGCTTACAATATACAATTTGTGTCATCGTATGACTATGGGGGTATGGATAGAGAAGGTACTTTGAGGTGAATTTTTTTAGTTCGTTTAGAAAATAAAAAAGACGATGAATTTATTTGTAGTTGATTTGCTTTTCGCATATTAAACAATGAATTCAATTTAAAGAATTATGTTTTGTTTGTATTCTGTTGATATTTCAAAGTTTGTCTAAACCACTAACACATAACCGGATTATTGAATAATGTAGTAATAATTTTTTGCACAATTGTTTTTTTTTTATGTTTACCAGTAGGGTTTCCAAGGTAATATGTTATCTTTACAAATTACTTCTCGATAAGTGATCAGAAGGCGACGAGGCGAAGAGATAAATACAATGTGTTAAAAAATCTAACTTTGAGTAGTGGACAGAGTAACCGATGCATGCTTATTATTTCATTCAAAAACCAAGACTTCGAACAGAGCTGGGCAATACTTGCAAGAAAAGTACTTTTTCCGACGACCACTACGAAAAGTACATAAATTCACACGCTAAACTATTACTGAAAGTTGGTCATTGCACATCACTAGCAATGCCGTGTGATATGAAAGCTCGTTAGCCAATCAGATGCGTCCGCAACTGTGTGATATGATTTTATCACACGCTGCGATAACTGAGCGAACTAACCTAAAAAATTGTATTTAAAAGTTTGACAGTTGCAAATAATTTTCTGAATTTACACGGATTAAGAACGTTGGATCCTGATTTATCAAAATTTAAAATAATTTTTGGTGAATTCTGATAGCAATGTTGTTAACATAATCTGTTTTAATATGTATATACAGTTATGTCAATTCAAGAAATTGTGGTCGTCGGAAAAGTATCGTGTACAACACCTGCTGAAAGGGTATTTCACACTCATGTGATTGAACCACTCGCCTTCGGCTCATGGCACATTCGTGTGAAATATCCAACTTTCAGTAATAGTTATACAATATACTATATTAGGCTTGCAAGTACTTTCAGTACTTCAAGTACTGTACTTGAAGTTACTTTCTATTTATAGTACTTTGTACTTGACAAAATAAGTCTATTCACATGTACTTGGTACTTAATACTTGGAAAAGTACTTGAAGTATTCACATGTACTTGGTACTTAATACTTGGAAAAGTACTTGAAGTATTTTAAATACTTGAAGTACTTTAAATGTACTTGAAGTATTTTAAATGTACTTGAAGTATTTTAAATGTACATTAATAAAAATAAGGCCTTCAAGTTCCACTATTATTTGTTTAAATTTATTTAGGACGTTTCGAGCAAAATCCGCTCGTCTTCAGCAACTATAAAATTCAAGTTGAGAATTAAAAGTAAATACATATAATGTTGAAGCAGAATTACAATGTTGTACATCAGCGAAAGTTGTAAAAATTACATGAAAATTATACTCTACGTAGTCAGATGGAGCATGGGCCCCCAATTCAACGATGCAACACGCCGCTGACACGGCCTATTAAGTTTAAATATTTTAAATGTGCTTGAATTACTTTAAATGTACTTCAGCAACTATAAAATTCAAGTTGAGAATTAAAAGTAAATACATATAATGTTGAAGCAGAATTACAATGTTGTACATCAGCGAAAGTTGTAAAAATTACATGAAAATTATACTCTACGTAGTCAGATGGAGCATGGGCCCCCAAATCAACGATGCAACACGCCGCTGACACGGCCTATTAAGTTTAAATATTTTAAATGTGCTTGAATTACTTTAAATGTACTTGAAGTGCGATGAATAATTTAAAAGTTAACAATGTTATGAGAATTGTTTATCTGTCGCAATGTTTCTATTGCAGTGGTGTGGTGTTATTCATGTAGTACATAATTTTGTGAATTTCATTAATAAATATATTTTCAGCGATAACATGAAAGTTAATATATATTAGCAATTTTTTTGGCATAAATAAATTAATTCTAATCTGCATTCTGCATAAAAAGTTTATATTACCTAACTACAGTGCTGGGACTTTGACGGCTTCTCGTATCGCTTGTCGATCATATGACGTCAATTTTACGTCATGCAATCGCTCGGTGATACGGCAGTCCCAGCGAGGAACTCTTTTTTTAAATAACCCAATAAATATCGCATATTGAAATTTTTGTCAATAATCACCTTTTAAGGTCCATATAATCAGAAAAATATCGATTATCTGAAGAAGTACTTGCATCCAAATTTACAAATACTTTTACTTGGTATTTTCAAGTACTTTAGAAACTAAAAATGTACTTGTACTTCAAGTACATTTAGAAGCATTAAGATACTTGGTACTTGTACTTCAAGTACTACTTTCCGGTGCTTTGCCCAGCTCTGGCTTCAAAATAATAGTTATTGCCATACGCCGAAGTAAAGCATTGATTTCTTTAGATAACATTCAAGATTTTCAAATTAAGACATACCTGTCTGTTCATAACCAATTCCGATAGTATGTTCCGTAATGCAACCGGTTCTATTAGGTTTACGGTTTAGTGTTCCGTAACCTCTGAAATTATTTACCGGTTTCTATTCGGAACGCTATTCCTATAAACGGTTGGTAAAAAGTCGGACTACGATAACCACAAAATAATCCTGGTTTCTCTTGTATTTTAGTCCTTACTACCGCTATTTTCAAACATCATCATAACAAAATCAAACGATATACATCAATGTGAAATTTCTAAACCGCATTAGTGGTATTACTAATAATTATTGTAGATGTAAGTATGAAAACATTCTTTATATTTGTTATATTGTTGATTGTGTTATTATTATTGGCATTAAATGTAAATATCTGTCACTGCTTGCTTTTAGATTGAATGCTAACATGCCATTATTTGTGCTATTTTTGTTTGAAATAATTTTTGAAACTGCAGTGTTTATTTAAGACAATAAACATTTGTAATATTTCATCATAGAATACATACAAGCAAAATTTCCTTTAAATTCATATTATTGAACATTGCGAAAAAAATCTCATTTATGAAAAATGTAATCGTCAATTTTATTTTCGTCGAACTAGAGAAAAACGGATATAAAAACAAAATGGATATGAAAATAAAATAAAACAAAAAATATTCTTGAAATGTAATTCTTAATTAACGATTATACTCATACTTTTTCTTAATATGAGTTTGTACAATATTTTAATTATGAATCTATGTATTTCCTCAATACAATAAAAAAACATTTCATGTATGTTAGTATTTGTGTCGAAGAAATGTTTGAGACTGAAAAATCCTCAATTCTGAAATAAATTTATCGAAAAAAGAATCAACATTTTGCAGTAAGGCGTTGAGCACATCACATAGAACAATGTACATAAATATTGTGCACATAAAGACATGCAAATAAGTATGGTTCACACACGCAAATTAAATATTGAGATGGATGAGACCTGAGCAGAATATATGACTTTTATCTTTTAAGATGTTTTGTTCACAAAACACAATTTTATAAACAAATATTTGATTTTATATAACTGTTTTTTTGTGATCAAAATATCTTAAAAATGATTTTCAACTGTTATGGGTTTACCTGAGTCTATGCCTTATTGGTAGAATAGAAAAACAAGAGAGAAACAATGCATATGAACAGACACGGCGAAAAATGATGAATGTCAGTTTTCTAGCAAAATTAGATGATTGGTCCTAATGATAGATTGAAGTTGGAGCTTTCAAAATGTATATTTAATGAAGGCAAAAACGATAATAGTCCTAAGATACAGGAGCTAAAAGGATGACAGTCCGAGCATTTTTGCTTAATAAAATCTGTAGTGCAACTGGTAAAACTCTATTAGGACCCACATAAGTTCAAAGTCGACCCATATGTGGGTATAATAATGTTCAATATGATTTTGGACTAAAATTGAATACAAAGTTGTCAAAATTTAAAATTCGCGTATTGAAAAAAATAGTTATTTATGATTATGTGTTAAAATTTTATTTTGTGATAACGTTTGGAACATGTCGCGAAATGGATGGTTCAAATCTTCAAAAAAAAAAAATCTTTTTTTCTACTATAGGCGTTTTTTATTCAGGTAACCGGGTTACATACGGTTAACCGTATGTAACCAATGTGAATGAAATATGCCAGGTTACTACAGACGTTTCTGTCAATTTAATTATTTTACATCTGTCAAATATTTATCTTGTTGATAGTGTGGTATATTTAATTTAAAGCGTAATGATGTAATACAGTGTGTTCAAAAAAATTCCTAACTCGGAGTAGGCTATGAACAGTGAAACGTGCGTCTGATCATTATTTAATTCAAAAATCAAGTTGTCAAAATTGATTTTAAAATGTAATTTTAAGGAGAAAAGACAAAAAACAAGGATACAGTATATTTACATTCGCTATTTCTAATTTATTTCCATTTCTAAAATTAGATTCAAGAAGAGAAGCTTTGATTTCTTTAGATAACATTTTTGACAATATGTCATGTCAAATTGACAACAAATTAAATATTTTTAAATTGACATACGTTTCTTTGTTCAAAGCCTATTCTGAGTTAGGATTTTTTTTGAACACACTGTACAACATATGTTGACAAAAATGTCACAGTTTTGACACTAGAAAAGGATAGCAATAGTAACCTGATATGTAACCACAAGTATGCTAAATAAAATGCGGTTATCATGTATGTATTTCTAATATTTTTTTGACAAAAATGTAATTTGTCGTTTTCGCAACTAGTGTTAAAAGTAACAATGATATGTCACTTTTTAACACTGATAATAGATTTGCATGAAAACACATTTTTGACATTCATCTTTTTTCCCCCTTCAATTGTCTTTGATAATTTGTGCAAATGTATTGAAAAAACGTTCAAAATATTGTTTTTGATAGTTTTGTAACAATTTATGTTCTCTCTAGTTTTTAGTATCCTACGGAACTATGTACGTAAATAAAAAACTGTATGGAGATTCAAAACTCTATAAACATTAATTTTGTACCTTCAATACCTGAGAATGGTTATGTACAAAAAATAAAAAAAAAAATATGAAACAATTAATAATATATAATAATAGTTGCGGTATGAAACCTGAGGTAGTTCATATTTGTACTATTTAAGTATTTTATACTTTGGCTACAACTAGAAATCATGATAATAATGATTCCTTAAAAATAAATAAAAAAGTATCTACAAGACTTGAAACAAAAAATGAGGAATACATTACAAGCTAATATATATTAGTGATGTTCTATACTTTCGAAACGTAAATTGTTAATTTTATGAAAATCATTCAAAATTTTAACAAACACTTACTCCTGAATAAATAAATAATATATATGGAATGTTAAAACAATGCACAATTAACATAAAATTGTAAAAATGTCGAAAGTACTGTAGTGAGGGAAAATGCAAATCTGACATACATTTCACAGTGTAAAACAGATGAGCATAACACATATCCCTGATTTGTTAATACCTGAGTAAATAATGGCTTCGGTTGATTATACCAAACGCTATTTTCACTGGAATTAAAGTGCCACTTTACTGCCCATACTACAAAATATTAATTCTTGGCCTAAAATTGTAGATAAATATTTTTTTAACATCAGTGAATCTGATTCACCACATACCTCAATTTGTGTTGGATAATTCAGCCGTATATCGCAAATTTTTCAATCACTGATTTTCTGTACAATACAAACTAAAATTACACACTAATACAACAAAAAAAAAACATGTTAAAAATATTTTATAGTACATAATGACAATTTTTATAGTCCATTAAATTTCTTGGACTTAACAGCTTCACATAACGAATTTACTTACTAATACCATGTCCAATGAAATTTTAAAAGTTCAGATGAATCGATTGAAATATTGAAACAGCCTAGCATTAAATGCTACGATACTTTAGCATGTATAATTTATGTAACTAAAAACTGGTCCAGATACTGTACTCGCTTTTACCAAAAAAGCGACCAATTACATTTTGGTGTGTGTAAATGCTTCTTGTTACAAGTCTATCAGTAAAAGATAGCACAGTATACGAACAAAATATGCATTCATATAATAAGCATAAATTAAATTTAGTTTTAACAAATAAAATAAGTTTACACAGAACGGTTTATCCGATACTTAAAAAAAATATATTTGAACACAGCAATATGTTAAATTTTTATTCCAAAAAGTACAATTCGAGTACTCTAATAACATTCATTATAGTACTGAGTTCCATAATGAATCCATTGAAGTATTCCGTACCATAATAACTATGTATGTAGCTATGGTAACGGCGTATTTGTTTGGCGAACAAACAAAAAACAGCATATCTGTTCTTTAGATTTTTTTTATTGCTTTAAGCCACCAAATAAAATTTTGTACGTATGTAATACGGGTCGTAACCAGTCATTATAGTATGGTATGACTAGCGAATGAAAGTTGACGTTTAAATTATTTTATAGAAGTGCGGTTTCTTTTCACAAGTTTTCCGTATCATTTGGTTTGAAAGAAAAATGTCCTTTATGTATTTCGGTAGAGAAGATTAGAATTGAACGAAACTTTAAGGCGTGAACATTTTTGCAAGTACTCAATCAAATACTGGACTAAGATATCTCAGAAATACATTATCTTGTCTTGCTCAAAATAGATGCATGACTTCTAAAAGACGAAATATTTTAAATGCACGCTTGTCTTATTATTCTATTATGGTGCAGGTACCGTAGTTATCCATATATTTTGAACAAGACACGCTAATATATTTGCGAGATATCCTAGTCCAGTATTTGCATGAGTACTTGCAAACCCTAACGAAATACATAACGGTCATTTTCCTTTCAAACCAAATGATACAGAAAACTTGTGAAAAGAAACCGCACATCTATAAAATAATTGAAACGTAAACTTTCATTCGTTAGTCATACCATACGCCGTGTTATCAAACTCGACTATGTCGTCAAATAAGTATAGACTGATGCTCATGTTTTTCGCACCTTGTCCTTGTCCTGTGTAGTCGCATCTATATAACTTAGCATTTTGAACATGGCCACTGAAATGGCAACAGTGTAGAAATCTCCTGTCCATACTTATTTGACGGCAACTATAGTACCGTAATGATTAAATGTAACCAGTTACCATCCTTATAACACAAATAAGTATTATGGATAATATATGAATGATTTAGTTGTTTCGGACAAACCATTCTATGTCAACTACGCATAAAATTTCAGAAAAACTTGCTTTAGTTACTAAACGTGAATAAAGTATGGCTGTCATATTTGCATCTTTTCATCTGATTACTTTGCCAATAAAAAATAAAACAACAAAACTAAAAATAGAATCCTCAATACACTATCTTAGAAATTAGGTTAGAAAAAATATAGGTATGTTTAACATATTATAATGAACACTAATGCACTTAAATTTAGGAAATAAGTTTCTCTTTCTTAAACCATTCACCGTACAGAACCAAAACTCACTCAAATCAAGACTTAATCACACAGTGATACCAAACTGACAGGTACAAAACCGAGGCTGAACTTTGTTTGAACATCGGTTTTTATGAGGTAGAGGGTCGGATAACATTCGGCAACACTCAAAACACAAATCAACATTCTGTACTTAAACTGTAGCGGGCTATATTCAACGAGAGAACCTAACAGTAGAGACAAACCAGAGGAATACGTAATGAAACCTAGGTAGGTTTACACAGTGTCATGGCTAAAAGTATTGGACACTCAAAATGATTATAATATTATATTTCTCAGTTTTTCATCCGTAAAAATAAATGAATTTGATAAATTCTAAGCCGTCAATAGTTTATTCTTAATATTATACAAATAATTTTTAATGCATTTTGAATTAAAGGACGCAAAGTCTGACAAGAAGATAAAATCAAATCGTCAATAGATTAACCAATTTTGTTAGATGTACCTTTGAGTATCCAGGGCTTCACTTCATTCGATTCACATGCCTGGATACAGATACATCCCTTGTGGAAATATCTGCCAATTTGGCTTTTTGAAAAACCATCATTTCCCTTAATTTCGGAGTTATTCAGTGTCCGAGAAATCGAACTAAATATTGCCCAAAACCCAATGTAAGGTGTCAGTAGATAGTTGCGCCTTGTGGAAGAACACGTAGTAAATATATTTCTATATTACAAAAAAAATTGTTGAAATTTAGTATTAAACATTTCTCAAAATTATATAGCTAATGAAATAATGCCAGATTTCTCCACAGTAACTTAAGTTGTTGATTATTGAAGTGTTACTTAATTATAAGTAGGTCTTATATCCCAATTGCGTTGCATCAACAAATTTAAATGCGAACTTAACTTATGTCACAAATTACATTGGCAACAGCGTAAAATACGTCAAACCTGTCATTGTGTTTGTCAGGGTTTATATGCTTGTATTCGTTTCAACAGTATTCGATATGGATTTACCGGATTTCCTTAAATCTGACGACGATAACGTCGTGGATAATGTGGACGAAGTTGATTTTGTCGATATTTTCGAAAATGTTAGAATCCCGCGACAAATATATAACAGAATTAATTTGATCCAATTATATGACGGCTCTAAAATTTTTTGTAGGTGGACCACCATCAGTTCTATTAACAAAAGCCTTTTTCTTCGCCGATGTCTTCCTGGCGTCAGCCTTCATATTTGCCCACATTTTTCGTAGGTTTGCCACATCTCTGTATACAACTTCCAATAGCATTTTTTTTTTTTTTGAGAAATATTCTCCGGGAATGGACTGTGTCATATTTTGAGTCAGAGCTCAACGTTACGCCTGCAGTCTTATGGGGCATCTTCAGGAGCAAGGGGATAGTACTGTCTTAAACAAGGTTACCCGACGTGTCAACCACGCTAGAGGCCTAGTTTAAGCAACAAGAGGGGGAGACTCAGTTTACAAGGTTACCCGACGTGTAAACCACACTAGAGGCCAAATAATCACTTGGTTTATTTGACCTCTAGCGTGGTTTACACGTCGGGTAACCTTGTAAACTGAGTCTCCCCTTCTTGTTGCTTTAACTCGGTCTCTAGCGTGGTTGACACGTCGGATAACCTTGTTTAAGACAGTACTATCCCCTTGCTCCTGAAGATGCCCCATACGACTGCGCGCAAAACGTTGAGCTCTGACTCAAAATATGACACAGTCCATTCCCGGAAAACGAATATTTCTCATGACTCAGACTGTGGAAGCCTACGCATTTTTTTTTCTTTTTTGCTGTAATTTGTACGTTTCTTGTGCATATTGCTCAAGACTTGCACCGTAACTCCACAAAACGAAACAAATTTATCGTGAACTGATATGACAACTGACATATATGACACGTAAGTTACCGATTTTTTCGACTCACATTTTGACATTTTTGCGTGATGCAACAGTTTACGGTGGAACTTAGGTATAAGTCACCACTTAAGTCTTAAGTTGCTCTGGAGAAACCGGGCATAAATCTCATTAGTTTTAAACAAATTACTGCAAATAAACTGCATTAGAACCAAGGGAGCCTAATACTTTTGACCAAAATCGTACAATCCTCTTGTTATTTCTACTGGAAGATTCCACATGTTTTGTAAATAGTGTTAGTGTATATGGAAGTAGATTCGATTGATAAAAATCTAATTCATTGTCCTTCTGGCCAAATAAATACCTATATTACAAGTAAGTGAAAATAAAACATGAGTTCGAGGTAGTTAAACATTGCTGTAAACAATAATTAATCAGTCTTGGTTTTGAAATTTCGAATTTATGTCGACCAGAAGTCAAAATGAATGAGATTTCGACTGAAGACACCTTTATAATGTCTAATATACGTATGATTGAGAAAATTAAACCCGTTTAACAACATTTACTATTGTCAGCTAAGTTGCGGTATAAAAATATATGTTATGTTACCTTGGCTATTGCAATTATGAGTTCCGTTGACAATAAATATTTATATGAATAAAAACTGTAAATATATAATATATGTATATAAAAGTATCAATTATATATTAAGCTATTGCATTGTACTGTATGTTAACTGTAGCAAGTATAGTTAATACGTAGTATGGACCTGAGTTACATTTGATTAGTTTCAGTAGGCGTTTTCGTTTAATATCTCCGAAAGAGTACTCAGATAGACTGGTGACGTCATCAGATGATGTAGATTGTTCCAAGTATTTGTGTAATACAACGGACAAGAGCGTTGTACAGTGGGAATTTCAATATTCTAATATTTATTTTACAATTACAGATATAGGAGTTTATAATAATTGTTATGTTGTTCAATAATTGTTATAGATATTGTAAGTTTTGAAAAACAGAAATACTAAACTGACTTAAGACTTCTGAATTATATTGAATTGAAAAGCTAAAATATATTGTATCGTATTGTGACTTCTAAATTTATTCCGTTGACAACCTCAGAAGTGGGATTACCCAAAATTTACTAAATATTCTGATATCAATGGTTAACTGTTAAATTAGAATGTCCATTTCAAAATGTAAGGAAATAATGCTTTTTATACTTTATACTTCATTACGGCACATTAGATCATCGCTGATTACCGAGGTCAGCTATAAGCGAAAGACTGAAATTTGTATATGCGCTATAGGGCAACCAACCAGCCAGTCTAGGGGGTTACGTCCTAAATATAATATCACTAGAAACAATGACGTCATGTGTTAATAAATTAACATGAGCATGTAAAACGAATTAAAATATGATCTGTGGATTGCCTCCATACATATAAATCATTGTTACGGGGGAAAATAAGTTATTATACATTGATTAAGATCACTTAAGCTTCACGTCGTTGATTTCTGAACCGCAAAATAACTTACTTATCATTTCCTTCATTTTTTCTTCGATGGGTATGTCTAATAGCTACATATGTGTCTTATTAACACATTTAGTGCCCTTATGACTTATCCTGTTTATGTTAACTGTCACGAAATTTTATTTTGGACAACAAATGTGAAATATCTGAAATTTATATTTGACATTTTAGATGTGTCACTGACAATGTTATGTTCATAATTAATTGGTGATATTTATCTTTTCTTACAATGATTTTCGTTCGACATAGGTAAGTATAATCTTAGAAATAATCGTAAAATGTAGTAGTATTTTAGTTTAAGAATGGGATAATCTACCCCAAAATTATAAAAACTTAATCACAATACAGATTGAGAAGTATATTGTAGACATATAATTTTTAGTAATATAAATGTTCAGAATTGACAATAATAAAAAAATAATCAAACGTCCTTTTACAAAAATGGACAAAATTTTATTTAATAATAATATTTTCAAATGTAATTATTTCTATTAAATTCAAATACATAACAATAATAATAATAGAAAAACCAATAAAATATCGATAATAAAATATATTTAAAAATGTATATAAATTTTCAAAAATCCCTAAACGATGACGTAAACCATTAACTGGCTGGATGCCCTATAGATTTGTATACTATTTTATTCGCAACCAATTTGTATCATTGGCTTTTAGACAATGTTATTAATATTTTTTGGAAATTTTATTTATTTACTTTAAATGTTGCTAGCTAACGACAAAATATTTATTGATTCTGTCAGTTATCTTAATGTATTGCGTACTTTTAAGTTATTTGTTAAATAAAGTGTTTTATTATTACTGAAATTTTTATTACAATTTCACTTGTCAAAATGACAACGATATTTTAACTGTTTGAAAATGACATTAGCTAGCCGGAACAGACTTTCCATCTAGCCAGGAAGTGACGTAGACAATATGTCCCTTCCCAATTGTTTGGTAGGTTAGTAACGCACATATTACTAACCGATTGTGAATAAATTATTTTATGAACATTTTAATGAGGAAATAGAAGATATAATTGTGAAAAAAAATATAGATGAATCTACTATGAAATAGAATGAAACGTTTGCTGTTTCAAATTATAATGTATTACCGACATCTCAGATGCCCGTGCATTTCGTATTCTAACCTTACAGATATGTCGGAGCGCTTGAAAGCTCTCGAAGGGTTCCACTCCGAGAGGTACGAGACAAAAACGAACGCAGATAGGTACGCTCTGAGACAATATCGAACGGTGACGATCCTTCAAAGTTCTCCGAGACAATAAACGAAAACGCCTAGCATGTCATGGCTTGGCTGATTTCACCAGTCATGTTTACTGACCAGTAGAAGTACTGTTACTTCTCTATAGAATTGTTGTATACACGGTGGCTACATAGGCAGAAAAAATAATAGTGCAATGAGAAAAGAAAAGTATTTTGAAGATTTTGAAGTCCGGTCCTTATTTTCGATTTATTTTTTGTGATAGATTGTACAGTGTTAAAAAAATAAATCGGAGTAGGCTATGAACAGAGAAACGTATGTCTGATTATTATTCAATTTAAAAGTCAAGATGTTAAAACTGATTATGAAATGTAATTTTCCTGAAATTCATTGTAACAGGCAGCAAAAGATGCCATTCGCTATTTAATAATTTATTTCCATTTCTAAAATAAGATTCAAGAAGATTTTTTTAGAAAACATTTTTGACTATATCTCCTGTCAAATTGACATACCTTTCTCTGTTCACAGTCTACTCCGTACTAGTTCTTTTTTGTGACCACTATAAAATCATGAATTTTAGACTTTGTTACAATTACCAAATATGTATGATTATTGAATTTCTTTTACCATTTCACTGAATTTCAAATATTTTAATTTTACATGATTAATGGCCAACTTTATTGAAAAATAATCATAATAAATTTGACAATGTTTATTATTAAATAAATTTTATCCAACCAAATTAACATAATGGTTATTTACGCTACAAGGGATGTAGGTACCATTTACCAATCGAAGACGATTTTGCGCCCGAGCGATAGCGACGGCTGGCAAATAAGTTCGAGAGTGGTCAAATGTACCTACATCTCGTGTTGCATATAAGATTTTTTCCACTCCCGATGATTTATTTTTTACCTGTTCATTTTCACTACCAGATATGTCAAGGCTGTCAAGGAATACAATTGAATATTGATACAAAAAAAGAATCTAAGTATTCCAAGGAAAATTTAAGAAGAAAAACGAGGTGTTAGTAGATATGTTCTATCGGTGTCAGAAATATTCCTACTAGAATAAGAATATTCTTAAAGGAATAGAACGCTCAGTAGCAAATAACTGTGAAGTGCTGTCAAGTAAAAAAATAAATACAATAGAACAGTGACAGTGGCTATGTGTTATTGTTAGTTAACAACTAAAGATAACTTTGTATGTTTATTTTGGATCTTCGAAATGTTGCTATGCAAATATTACAGAGATTATAATTATATAAAAATATATTAAATAATAAAAACGTAAAGGAGATATTTTTGTTGAGCACAGTCTACTCTAAACATTCACAAATGTGACAGAAATGTACGCGCGACAGTCGGCTAGTAAAATTTTGAATTTATCTCCACTCTATAGGTATATCTTCCTACCAACGCTTCCAACTCTGAAGTTGGAATGATTCGTAGGAATATTTCGATTTTTTTGATGCAAAAGAACGACCATTGATGTTCTACTAGAAGAAGTAGGAAGATTTCTGACACCAATAGAACGTACCTAAAGACACATTTGTCACGCCAACGGTAACTTTTGAATTGAAATATTTATAAAATGAGTACAAATTGATAGAATTTAAATTCAAAATTATAAGAATGAATAAAGATTTGATACAAGTTTAAAATATCTAACTGTTGGTATTTCATAAATAGGGAGGTAAGTTCAGCTGTAGGGAAGTAAGAATAATCATTATATCCCGTCGCTAATAGGAACCGATACGATATCGGGAGTGGGAAAACATATGTGTACCAACTACAAAAACAATAGATATGCGCGACCCCACGTTGGGCGCCAAGTCTACCGTAAATTTGATTGTTTTCAAATATAATCTTACCCAAAGCACTGTTCACTTTTTACTGTCCATGAGCCCCCCTGTACATATTCATGTTATGTAGTTTGTATATTGTTCAATACTGAGTTTATGAGGTATGTCTGGTGTACTATGTATAAATATACAGATTATGTATAAACTATTATTATGTGATAACGTGAGGTATTCGTATTTCGGTACTGACTAGCAGGTACATTGACTGCTGCATACAAACTAAAAAACTGTTTAAAGCAGATTTGTCAAAGTATGAAAAAGTTGAAACGGGAAACAATACTTATAAAAATACAAGCGCACTATGTTGTAACGGATTGCAAAGATATAGTTTGGCACTATGCTTACCCAATAGTGCTCAACTTTAAATAATTACCGTAACTTATTTCTATTTCATTATATGCATTCAATAATTCCTGAGTTTTAAAAAAAGGTGTGTATAAATTAATATATTTAACATTACTATTTAATATTATCATTAAAAATATTATTATTATTATTTAGTTGTGTTGCACTTCAATGACTAGTTTATGCTTAGTTTTTCACTGATACCAGCATTTGAAGTCGAGGTATTTTTTTTCTGATTCACATCAGCTAAGGAGCAAAACCGAATGGTACAAATTATACTTTTTCTGACGTACATTTAGCTTCGGACGAATCGAATAGGGACGTTTCACATAGCCCAAAACATTAAATCAAAATATTCTATGAACATTTTTGAAATAGATATAATATAATTTATTTTAAATTACTCGAAATCTCAGTCAAATACACTTTTTTCTGGATAGGTAAGATCTTATAAAATATTACACCTCATGTACACAAAATTCATTCGTTCTTTACATTAATTTTACAACCAGGGCCGGCCCCAGGGGCGAAATTGGTTTTAGGGCGACATTTTTTGAGACTATTTTTTGCAAAATAAATTAAGAATCAAATTATAAATTTATTGACTCGTTCAGTGTGTAGCTTTGATTATAATGCTGACAATGCCAGTTGCAGCAAACTTATATTTTTTTACGTTATACTAAAGGTGCATTCACAAATGAAAATTAGCTTTATGGTTTTTGTTTAGGTTTAAGGAAGTCATTCATAAATATAACTTTTAATTAACTGTAATTTAGTTTTGATACAGATCAGCAATTAAGTTGTGACATGTTCTTCTTGCATTTGTTTAAAAAGCCGAATCCATCAAGTGAATACTAAATAAAGATGGGTGTATATGTCTATATCGTTTCGTTTGGTGAAGTTTGTGACGTCAAACTAAATCATAAACCAAAAGTTTGGACCTTGCAATGTTTGGCTTTATGATTTAGATTTAGAAACACTAAATTCTGAAGTATGAATGGAGTTATTACATAACATGCGGCCAAAGTCTTTAAATCTAAAGTATACACAATAAATCTAAACCTAATTTTCATTTGTGAATGTACCTTAAGAAAGAAGAAAGCTTAAATTCGTTGGCTATTATATCAATTAAAAACATTGTCATATCAAATACTGAAGAAGTAATTGTTGCTCAGGAAATCTATTGAAAAAGAACCCCAACACCAAAAAAAAAAAAAAATTGCAACTAAAGCTTTTATACGGAATCCTGTACAGAAAAATACACTGATGCTACAGCTCGTCGCCAATTTGAAAAAAAGCGACATAATCTGATTTTTGACATTTTTCTTGAAAACGGAGTTCCGTATCGAAATTTTATACAAAACAATATTCTTATATTTTTTATTTAGGATGAACCCTTAAAGAGTTAAATTAAATTTTCCGAATTGCAAAATAACGAAATGTGTTATATACCGAGACTTATACCTACACTGAGAAATATTTTTTCTTTCTCTATAGTCACGGAAGAGTTATTTCGAAAGTCCATTTGTTTGCAACCCAAAATACTAATGACAACAAACCATATTTCATTGTTTAATGTCAAAAAGACAGAACCATCACTAGACAGGCAAAGCAATCGTGAATTAAATATTCTATTTTTTTAAGACAGGAAGCTAGACGCTGTTGTAAATTGTATTTCGGGTTGCACACAAACGGACTTTGAAAGTAACTCTCCCGCGACTAACCCTCTATGGTATTAGACAAAAATAAAACGACTCTGTAGAACCCAAAAGAAAAAATCTCTGTATTTTAAATATCCAAAATATTTTCAAAAAAATTCATTCAGATTAAGATTCTGTGATTGTTCGCGAGTTATATACACAAATCGCTTCTTTTCTAATTTTTGTACCTATATAATCTAAACAAAATTGTAATAAATGAGGGGCGCAATTTACAATTTTCGCCTGGGGCGCTCAAAAGTCTCGAGCCGGCACTGTCTACAACATCTTACAAAAATTCATAAAGAGCACACACACATCAGTCTCAAAATCGACAATTGAATTTTGCACGTTGTTGTAATACTGAATGTAAAGAACAAATGTATTTTGTGTACATTAAATGTAATATTTTGTAAGATCTTACCTACCCAGAAAAAGGTGCAAGTGTGCACCAAAACGTCGGTGTTGTAAGAAGCATTCCACAGCGTCTAAATATCATGGCGCCCATATTTCACACATCTAAATTTCACAGCGTCCAAAATTTGTCCTGCCTTACTTCAGACAAATTTAGACGCGAGATTTTTAGTGAGGAGGCATCATTTAGACCAGCGTTTCTTAGCCTATGGGACGCGACCAAAATTTGGGTCGCGACAGGATTGTAGTGGGTCGCGGAAATTATTCAGAATTTTGATTACTAAATACCAATCGTATTTTTCTAAAATGTAAATTTAACTCGAAAATGTCACTAAAATATTACTAATGTCAATGTTAGTAATATAACGTAGAATCGTTACTGCTATACTCGAGTTCATTTTGGTTAAGAAAAAATAAAAACCAATCTTGGAAAATAAATAATTTAAAATGTTAAACCTTTTGCTACACCAATCTATATGTGCATGTCTAGATTTATAATTACAAAAACTAGATTTTAGAAACCGCTTCCAACATGAAAATGAATGTTGTCTTTCAAATAAAACCGCGATTTGAAGAAATTTCAAAACTTGGGCAAAGTCAGGGTTTTCATTAATTAACATTATTTTTTGTAAGCTATTCGTATTTTTGATTTTAAATTTTATAGATATACATTGTCAATCGTGTTCGTAAGTCAAATTAGACAAATATGGGAAGGTAATATTACTGTTTCGCGTTTCGGACATTTGATTATCAGACAATCTTAGAATTGTGTCAAAATCATGTACCGAATTGCAATAAGTTTCGTTTTATTTGAATTTGTAGACATTATGGTGTTCAATTTATATTATTTTGTTTATAAATAAATAAGTATGTGGTATATTCGTACATATTCATTTTCTTATTCTAATAAATAGATTATTGTTTATAATAAGAAATGTATTTTTATTTTTTAAATAATTTTTTATATAGTGGTCGCGAGACCAATATAATAGTTAAATTTGGGTCGCGCCTTTAAAAGGTTAAGAAACGCTGATTTAGACGTTGTAAAATTTGGGAGCCATGAAATTTAAACGCATGGCACGTACTCATTGCAAACACCTAATCCAAGAAATTGTCCATATTTATTTTATCAAATTAATTTTATTTATTTCGAAAATACCAATAAGACTGACAAAAATATTTCGTGAACATCTTAAATTTCAATAGAACAAAATAAGGATATATTTGAAAATCAAATTTAAAAATTTGTTATCTTACTGAATATTTCTTTCAGCCAAATCTGTATTGTTTGACAATATTGTTTTTCCAAAGTTTTGTTTTTACATTTGCCGAAATATTTGGTTTTGTCATACAACCACACATTTATATTTGGTTATGTACTTGATTGAACAGCCAATCAATTCAGCCGAGAAATTTTGAATAAGTACACATTCAGTCTAAATAATATTAGTGACGTCACGGTTTTGTGCGGGGACATTTAAATTTTAACAATTATGATTGTAGCTATCATATTAGTCAAAAAACAAACGCTAGTAAATAGGTAGGCATTTAAATAAAAACCAATTGACCTTAGGAAAATAATGAAAATTTAGGAAACGTCCCTATCATAGATTCACCACTGAAAAAAAAATCAAAAATCAATTCCAAACAAAAATTTCGTTGTACGATTTATACTCTGATGATAATTTCTGTAGCTCCTCATATCCAGTGTGAACTTGTGTGTATCACATTCATTCATCCCCATTCAATCCCGCAAAAGAACGCAGCACAGGCAGACAACAATGGAACAACAACAACAACAGGAGTACGCACTTTTAGGTCACGCACACAACCACTAGTAACAACAAGGTGTGGATTCCGTTCGGAGGGGGAGGTGCATTTGGGGAGGGGTGTCTTCGTCTTTGTTGTTCGGCCAATCAAATATATACAAAAACAAGTGGCGCGCCAAACAACAAGGACTTGGTGGGGACATTACAAGACCAGCTTGTAGACCAAATAATTTTAGATGTTGTTGTGGTCAACACAGCAAGGATTACTCCTAATATGTACAAAAATTTCTTGCTGGTTGAATGTACAACATCGAATTTTGAAGAATCCACAACTTAAAACTATTCCTAATCGAAAATATCAAAGAATATATAACAGACATTTGTGGTAGTAACTATTATTGTTATATATGATTGTAATATTATTAATATAAGTGTATAAATAAATAAATACTGTTGTTGTTTATAAGGCCTATTGTAAGAGGTAGATCATTTTTATCTGTCATATAAAAATGCTTTGATATTAACGATTAGGAGATCCAAGGGTGCCTGGAAATTTGTAACACACTAGATCAGAACGAGTCATCAACAAATTATGTTTCTCGCACTAGCAAATAAAGATTTTTAGTTTGTTTGACAAGGCAAGTAAATGGCACATTTACTGCCGCTTTGAATTCAGCCTAAGCAGCAAATCTGTTGTTTTGCTGTATTCAACACACAAATAATTAAGAATTAATATAAATTTTGATCCTGGAAATGCTCGATTACAATTACAATAAATTTGTAACCATTGAGTTTTAAACAATTTTATTATAATTTTGTTTAATCTGCTTTAATATAACAGTACTAGGTTTACTGCCACGTCCATAAAAAGTATTTAGAAGCGGCAGTAAACCGTAGACGCAGAATAGCGGAACGAACAGACCAATTGTTGGGTGACATAATTTTTTACTAAAATTTTGATATTTAAGCAGTTGGAAAGTAATACGGAATTTTTCTAGCCAGCTGAAAAGTAAAGTAAACAATGACTCAAATCTCGACTGTTTTGAAACATATTACTAATTAATTTTGAATAAAATTATAATTTTAATATTAATTAGTAAAATTTGCAGTTATTTTATTGCAGATTTTGGTAATGACGATATTTTGTACCGTTGAGGCCGTATACGTGGAGCCTTACGTACAGGATGAAAATCGAAAAGTGGAACATGGGCGTTTAACATGGGAAATCAGTTTTTCTTTGCTCAAACCTTAAATAATTATTTTATGCAAAAATACTTCACATTAAAGTTATAGAGATTTAAATTCTGCATCTAAATCATGTGAAATTATTATTTTAACTCTTCATGTAAACGTAAAAATTAATTATAAAGTTACAGTTTTTATGACGACAAAAAATAAAGAAATACGTAATTATTAACTGTCAATTAAAACTAAATTTAGTTTACAACAGTATATTAACACAAAACATTTAGTTCAAATTGACAGTTAAAAACAACGCATTTATATATTTTTTGACATAAATCCATGGATGCCAAGAGTAAAAGCTCATGAAAATTGCAATTTTATAAATAATTATTACGTTTCTATGAAGAGCTAATAGTTAATTGTATATCAAGGCCGCAAAATCACTCTTTAGCGTACCGAGAGAAAAATTTTCGCCGAGGCCGCTTGAGGCCGAGGCAAGACAATCTCGAGGGCGTTAAAGGATTTCGCGGATAAGGTGTACACAGTATTTTTTGTGCAACCGTAAAAAATATGTAATTACAAATTTTATTAATTTTAAACAGTTTCATTGTAAATAGAACGTTAGCTTTCAAGGTGGCTATGGGATTGACATTTGATAAACGAAACCAAGCAATTCTCAAGTGTCAAAGTGATTGTTTACCTAATTTCGCGGCCGTTATCATAACAACGGTTGCGAAATCCAATTTCGCGGCCTGTATTGCGGCTGCGAAATGCTTATTTCGCGTCCGGTTGCACAAAAAATAATCGTTTCACCTGACCTAGATACAGAATTTACATCTGTATATATTTTATATAAAATAATTGGATAACGTTTGCACAAAGAAAAACTGATTTCCCATGTTAAAAACCTATGTTCCACTTTTCGATTTATACCCTGTACTTTCATACTGTTAACATTTTATTTCAAATCAATATTATTGATTTATTGCATAATTTTTTTAAAAATGAATGTCTAAACATTTCTTTCTAGTGTGTCACAATTTCCAGCGACAAATCCCCCGTTACAAAACTGAAATAATCAATTAACAAATCAACTAATCGATCAACAAATCAATACATCTTTGAAAGACGACCCATAGTACGTATCATAAATCGTAGTAAATAATAATAATAATGAATGTGTATATAAGATCAATAATGAGGTATATGTGTACGCACGGACGTAGTTATAGGTTATTGAGTGTGGTTGTGTACTTGCTGCGTCTGTTGGAAAGCCTTCAAACTGAGCTCTGCCTTGTGCTCGCGCGCAATGTGCCTCCGCACTGTGTTGTTGCGGGTGAAAGTGCGCGAGCAAAAAGGACAAGGGACTCTGATGCCTTGATGTCTCTGTCGGATGTGGGCTCGCAAGTTGGTTTCGTACCCGTACAGTCGTTCACAGAACGGGCATTTTAACTTTTTTCCTAGAAGGTAATTCAATATTGAACACACATTTTTGTGTGTACAGTAAGAACAACGAAACAAAAACAGATGACTTGGAAAGATGCAAAATAGGAAGATCAGTATTTGTCAAATGGATCAAATGAAGACCAAAAATAATGATCTTTATATAAGATGTAAAGATTGCAAATCATCTGTGTCATTTTCATGTGTTCGAATGTACTTATTAAAGAAATAGTTCTATTAAAATGAAAAGATGGTTGCTAAAGACAGATGATATTAAAAGCATAACAAAACCTATAAAACCTTTGAAGCACTGATTCAGAGTTATGGCATACATTTTTGACTTCTACAATCCCTGCAATTTCGAATACAGTAGTGAAAACCGCATATGGTAAACTTATAGCAATAGAAAATTGATTTTACTTACAACGACTATATAGAGAATTGACCTGAGAAGTAGTCATTGCAAAAATTTTCTTTACTTAAACTAACAGATTGTTTCACTGGATGCTGTTACTCGAGGACCGTATTCCACTATTTCCTGATAATTTTCCATGTGATAAAATTAGAGAGAAAAGGAGATTCCACCACTTTTTACCTTCCGTCACCTTTAGGTAAGGAAGGTATTGGATTGAGATTTTACTATTTTTACGATGATTTCTGTATGCATGTATGGATGGATGTTGTGTGTGTGACGATTCTTTCGAATCGCATAACTCCAATACCACCTTTCCAAAAATTATAATTTTTTCGTATTTCTCTTCCAAATGAAGTGCTGATTAGATTTTCTTGAAAAAACACTGTTAAATATCATTTTTTCATATTTAATGTTATTATAAATATTAAAGAATATTTTATTCTCTATACGATTTGATTACATTTTATACTTTATATTCAGTAGATATAGAGTTAAAAAATTATAAAGTAATTAAATTTCATAAAACAGCCAGCTTTACTATAAACATGGAAACATCTACTATATAAAGAAATTCTGATTGACAGATGTCAGTGTCAAGTGCAATTTTGTGTTATAATTTTACTGGAAATATAGAAACTTTCTGTATGGAATTTGTACAAAATACATAGAACTGACTTAAGGTAATGTACTGGAAATATTGAATCTTTTGCTAAAAAAAAACTTTCTGTGTGGAATTTGTACAAAGTACATAGAACTGACGGAAAGTAATGTGCTGGCCACATCAGATTTTTTAAATATAATTTCATCTGAACGTATAAGTCAACTAAGACTGGCGGTGAAAATCCGGTGAAAAAATAATTATTAATAAGCGAGTTACAGTCCCCCGAAATCCGAAATTTGAAAATATAAATGTGACATCACGAATATCAGTTTTTATGTCAAACTATTTTCTTCGTGGACCTAAATGTTCTTGAAATATATGCTGTTATTAAATTATATTTATAAAAAATAAATGCATATTATTGTACTATACAAAACTACACGATTTATAATTAGAAGTGTATTTAAATTATTAAATTTAATGCAAAACATTTGTATTCAAATAAAAACTATTTGAGAATTGTAGTAATGGACTGATAGTCACACCACCGCTATTTGAATTTCTCTACTTCCATTGGCGGTAGGCTCCTCCCCCTAACTGGGTATTCGTTATATATTTATAGGCCGTCTTTGAGTCGCCAATCAAAATGATATATATATATATATATATATATATATATATATATATATATATATATATATATATATATATATATGTGGAATTCATATGAGTGACGAGTTGTTATAACAAAAGACCTCTTATTTCCGAAGTATTACAATTATATCGATTTATTTCTTTATTATTAAGCATATACTTTCAATATTTTTTCTTAATTTCTCTTAATTCAATTGCGCTGAAGTCCCCTATTTATAGCGTTGTTTTTTGACAATGATAATGAGTGAAATGAAAAGCAGAATTATGTATATTGATACTGCAGTATTAACAAGTACGGCTTTTATAAGTATACCTAGAAAAATCTGTACGAATTGTAAATTTTCCAGGTCAATTCTCTATATATAGATAATCGTCGTGTAAGCGATTATGAACCGAAAGAGCTTGTAAGTAAAACCTATATTCTATTGCTATAAGTTTATCATAATATGCGGTTTTCGCTATTGTAGTCGAAATTGCAGGGATTATAGAAGTCAAAGAAATGATCTTGAACTAAACTATAACAAGTTATAGTTTGTGTCAAGATAAATAAAGATTGACTTCGACTTTTTAAGCTCGGTTAACCCATCACTCCAGGCTATTTTCTTACCTGTGCTGCCAGGGGCGGGTTACCAAATTTACAGTGCAAACCGGGAAATATAGTTAAAATCTTTTAATATATTTTGATTATATAAATTTCGCTAAACGTTGTATCAAATTATTCTAGTTTCATTTGTAAACAACTGAAGTAAAATGTGGCACCCATGGAGTGATTTTCCGGACGAAGAAAATAATCTAATATTGAAGGAGAACATATTTTTAAGATTTGTATAATGTAAAAAAATATATACATAAATTATTGAATAATAAACTGTAGTAATTTTATTAATAATTTTAATACCTGATTTGTGGTTACTATTTTAAATTTGGTAATTTGGAAAAATTTTGGATACCTCTGTGTGTGCTTACCCTTGCAAATCTTTTAAGCAAATACATGCTGTGATGGGCGTAAAAGTCAATGTGCATTTATCTTCACACAAACTATACATGTAACTCTGAATTTAAAGTAACCTGAAACAGTACTATAGGAGACATACATATATTGTTATATTTCAAGCAGAACCAAAAGAAAATTATGCTGAAAACATAAAAAATAGCAGAAAAAAAATAAACAATCAGGATATCGTTGACCATGCGTCCATCTCCCCAAGTTATAACCAAATTGTCTGCAAAGTTCCAGGAATCAATTTACAATTTACCAAGCAATTGACTTTGTAAGTTAAAAGGAAATGCATTTGAGCAAACTTCATTAAAAACACAAACACTGTACACCAAGCGAAAATAAATATGAAAGTGACGATTAGATTATAAACCAACCGTCCGGTGTTGTGACAGAGCCAGCCTTCCCGCCCAATTTTCCTTGCACGGACGTCCACATGCTGGCCGATATGATGTCCTTGTCTCTGTCGTCGTAGGGTAAGGATGGCGCCACTGTGCCATTCGCATTCGCTGAACCGTTGCTGCCGCCTACTGTGCTACTTAATGGCTCTTCTTGTACCGATGGTTCCATTTTCATGCGAAGATCTGACATAAGTTTTGCATTAACCAAGCTGTAATATTGTAGCATGCATGGTACTTAATATTCACACACGCTTTTCTATTCAGGCTTGGTATTTTCATCACTGATTAAACTGTTTGCTAACTTAAATGTCAGTTAGAAAAAAAAAATATATCATCGATATTATAATAAATATATATTCTTTGACTGGATCAAAGTAATTCTGGGAAAACTTGGAGAAAAACAGTCTGATGAAAACGTTTGAGAATTGTTTTATTATATAGCCGACGTTTCGACACCAAATATGCCTTCTTCGGGGAAATGTAAACTTACTGAGTTGATTTTTTTTTTAAATGTTGAGTTGCAAAAGTATATTGTCAATATTAATTAAAAAAAAATGTAAACCACACAAATTCATCTTCAGAAACAACTTATTCCTTAAGAAACAAAGTTGTTGAAGAAGGCATATTTGGTGCCAAAACAGACTGTTTTTCTCCAAGTTTTCCCAGTATTATATAAGTTGTATAATTCACAAATGGGTCAATTTTTCGATGCAACATTTTTCTTATTACTGACAGTTAAGCTGATAAACAGTTTAACCAAAGATTAAAGTACCAGGCTTCAAAATAACAGACATTCCTTCTTGCAACATGGAACAACAAAAGTTGAGACTTGTACCCTAAAAACTAAGTAAACACTAAACGGTGGAAATTTGCTGTGTCTAATATTTTATGGAGGATGCTAAATTTTGATTTGTAAAACTTTCTATATACGACGGTACTACAAACTGTTTAATATAGTTTAGGGTGACCAGATTTATAAATTACAAAACCGGGACAGTTTTCAGAGGATTCTAAAACCAGAGGCGGCTCAAGCACCAAAACTTTGGCGAATTTTTTTTCATCAAGGTCAAATGCCTTACTATTGAGAGTTAAATTCTTTTTCGGGATGTGAAGCTGCATGTTTTTCCCGTTTCATGTACAAAAATAAATTGCCAGGTCACAGAACACTTTAGAAAAGAAAATATTATTAACGGATTGTTGACTTAAATAAAAATAATAGTTATACATATAATATAATATGTTCTTTTTTATAAATTAAAGTAAAAACATTCCGAAACCCATACGTTTCGTAAGCACAGTACCAGTACCACAGACTAGAAATGTAGGCGGTGCTAAAATACGCGCGAATTTGAAGCTTTATTGGGCTGCAAAAATACATGGGAACCGTCTAGTAAATCGAAATTACTTGCTTCATAGAGAAATTTAGTGAAATATATATATATATATATATATATATATATATATATATATATATATATATATATATATATATATATACCGTGTGTCTGCCTTAAAGGTGTACATAGGAGATTAACATGGGAAATCAGTTTTTTAGAATTTCCTGCTCGCCTAATTATTTTAAGCAAAAATGTGTCAAATAAAAGTTTTAGGGCATAAAATTCTGCATGTAAATTAATAAACAGAATTACCTTTACATGCTTTGTAACGAGATAAATTAATTATGAAAATGTCGAAAATTACATTGAAAATATCGACAGCCATGGAATTTAACAAAAAATAAATAAATGCTTGACGTTTTATCAAATTGTTAGAAACGTCAAATAAGTTAACTTACGTTGTGACAGATAAAATGTCAAGCATTTATTTATTTTTTGTTAAATTCCATGGCTGTCGATATTTTCAACGTAATTTTCGACATTTTCATAATTAATTTATGTCGTTACAAAGCATGTAAAGGTAATTCTGTTTATTGATTTAGATGCAGAATTTTATGCCCTAAAACTTTTATTTGATACATTTTTGCTTAAAATAATTAGGCGAGCAAGAAATTGCAAAAAACTGATTTCCCATGTTAATCTCCTATGTACACCTTTAAAATAGACACACGGTATATATATATATATATATATATATATATATATATATATATATATATATATATATATATATATATATATATATATATATCAGTTGATAGATGATATGAAGTAATAAATTTGCAGTCGGGTATGAAAACCGGGATAACTACGTGTCCCAAAGATGTTCATCGGGACACCGGGACATACAAATCAAAACAGGGACGAATCCCGGAAAACCGGGACGTCTGGTCACCCTAATATAGTTACCTATTTGTAAAACATTCAGAATCGTGAATAATTTAAGTACTGAATACTGATGTAATACACAAGTATTACATTAAGCAAACTGTAATATTATAGAATACATGGTAATACAAGGGTAGCACCGTAAGTTTATGCAAACTATTGATAGAAAACAAAATTTTCCAGAAATAATTTGTTTATTATTTTTCGAAATCCTCTCCTTTTAACTCAACACATTTATGCATTCGATAAAATAAATCGTTAAAGCATGAAATTCATTCTTCTGGAGACAATTGAGAGACCATGTTTTCGAAGGCTTCAACCGCTACATTTGCACTTGTATATCAGAAACCACAAATTCATGGACTTCACTGGGACTTGAACCCAGAACCTCCAGAAGTCCATTGAAGTTAGAAAAAACAGGTGCAGAATTCACTTAATTCAAGGGATGTAATGAAATTGTCAAATATGAAAATATGCCACATGTGTACTAAGAACTATTCCATTTTGAGTAGTCAACCAACAGCCTGCCAGAAACCGACGCCTTACAGTGATGTCCGAATCGCTTTCTATATTCGTTAACAGAACAACGAAACAAAAAAATTCAATTGCTAAAGACGCTGACTATTCCAGACAATACTAAATTCCTTAACTGTTGACAACCATGTAACTCAAAAATACTTATACCTATTTCCCTAAATACTGGACTTATTCCAGTATCAGTGTAATTTAAAAATGCTTGTATTTCCCTAAACTGGACTCATTCCAGTTACACCTATCATTCGTCTCTACTAGTAAAGGTAATATGATATTTGTCTCTCTAGTTATTAAGTGTACATATCAGTGATTTTGTGCAAGAATAACCAATGAAATTGATTATGTAATTAGCTAATAAATATACAAGAATATTTAAATTCTAACTGCAACAGAATTAATAAACATTAATAGTCAAGAAATAATCAAATATACCCAATATTCCGAAATGTAAACATTGGTTTTTCTTACACTAGTGGTAAGGTATTTGAATATTTTCTTCCCCTAACAAGCCACTATTAAAAATTATCTATCTAATTAGGTGTGTTCGGTTATTCAGTTCTGTGCACACATTTTTATTAATTTGCACAGTAAGCGTTCGATTATTCATTTCTGTGCATTCTGGGTCACACAGAACGCGTTCGGTAAATACTGTGCTGCGTAGATTGTGCATACACAGTTCGCCCGAACTCTGGGCGTGTGGTCGGCTGTGCACCTTCGAGTTAGCGCGCAAAGTATAAAGCGAGAAGATCAAAAGTATAGTGACAATGGCAAGAAATGAAGAAATATTGATTTATATCCGAGCTATTGCATTAATTAGTAGGTATTTATCAGAATCTTTCTAGGTTTTCAAATTATTGCCTCTTTTTCGGATGATCAAACATTTTCCTCATATTTATGAACAAGATTAATTTTGAATAATAAATCTTCAAAAGTATTGGGATACATTCGAAAATGAGTTTTAAAATGCCCATCAGGCGTATTGTTCAGCGAAATTATTCACTGTTTGTCCGACTCATAGAAAAATATTTGAAAAAACAGGAAAAATCCATATTCTGCCGTCAATAAATCACATACGGTTAATATAAAATTGATATTAGTAATAATATTCTGAACTTACACCGATTTTCAATTGCTAAATCTGTCACGAAAATATCAAACGTACAGGATGCACAATTCGTTCTTTTAATTCCAATTTGCGCAGATACACAGTGGTCACGTGACGCAACTCATGCACAACACAGCTCAAGCAAAGTACAAAATAACCGAACGCACCTATTGTATACAGGGTTTTCTCTCACATATCTTCAATCAAACACATTCCAAAAAATCCTTTCGACAATGTATAACTTTAAAAATCCTACCTTCCGGAGTAGTATTCTCCGTGGACGAAGGTCCATGATGATCCCCAGAAACATTATTTTCATCCGCCGTAGAATTCGCCGCCCTGTCAAAGGTAGTCGTTGCAGCCCCTATTCCAGCATCAGGTTCATAGCGATGATCCGGCGGAGCATCTGCTTCTGGTTGAGGAGGTAACGAAGAACTAGAACTCGACGCCGGCCGATACGCCAACCCCATAGGGCCCTGCGCGCCTCCAGGGGGCGACCCTGGTTGCCCTTTACTCCCGTCTCGGAGCACACTCGCCCTTACGGATTCCTGAAGGAGTTCACTAGGACTTGGGAGGTGTCGTTTTCGGGGGGAATCATATACGGAACCGGATGCGGGGAGACGTTGCTCGTATTGTCGGTAGTGGTGGGGATGCATGTATGGGGACATTACAGGGGAGTAGCTAGGGGAGGAGACGGGATGGTGCATCTGGCCAACATCTCCGTCTTCTTTGTTTAGTTTGGGGTGTTTGGAGGAGCGGACAGTGGGGGATTCGGGGGGACCGTCCATTGATGAGGGCGCTTGACTGTGGGCTACGGCTAGTTTTTCGTGCTCAATGCTCAGACCTTTCACCTAGATTTGAGTCAGGAATCAGTACCTATCTACAAGGCTAGAAAAACAAGGGTTGCCATTTAAACAAATCAAAGCGAGACATTTTTTAATAAACCAAATTGTAAGGGAGGAAATTGATGGTTCCTAGGCATTTAGTTATTCTTCCGACCTTCCAACTAAGTCAAACTCCAGAAAAGATATTTTACTAAAACTAACTTCCAAGCATTGGCGGATTCAGCGGGGGGCGATGGGGCGATCGCCCTCTCCTTAGTGGTTGGTAAATTTTAATAAAATAATAATTTAAAAAAATATATTATCTCGTAAATATCGTCGTTTGGTTACTTGATATGAAATAATTCAGGGCAAGTTGACAACTACTATGCTCGGTACCCCGTATCGCCAGTTGTCAGTACGTCGGTCGCAGTTTTATTAATGCGTAATGTACTATTAGGTTCCATACGTTGTAACATAGTAAAATATTTGAAAACTTTGTATAGCTTATTTTAACTAAAGATACTTGTAAGTATTTTTCTTAGACAATTGTAAGTTATAAAAATCAATTTAATTTCATTTTTATTTGATTGCATTTCAGTATACTTCATTATAAAATGTCCAATCAAAAACGCAAACATCGTTATTGTTTTGCCACAACTAACTAAAAAACAAATTCATCGAGATAATTATACATCATGTAGTATAGAAGAATATTTTTATTCCTATGTTAGATTTTATGATAATCGATTTGAGGACTAGTTTTTCTAAAGATACTCTCAATGCATTTCATTTAAGTGTTTTACTTCCACATAATTTAACAACAATGAGTACAGAAGACTTGCAAACATCTACCAAAATATTGTGATAAAAATACAAAATTATATTATTAAATATACAAAACGTTAATTCACTGGAAATATTTGCTGCTGAATTAACTATGTGGCGCACTAAATGTCTACGTTTAATTCAATCTCCTTCAAAAGAAATATTTAAAAAAATGCTGTAGAAATATATTTCTCTATTGACTTTGATGTGTATCCAAATTGCCATACACTACTTGAAATATTATTAAAGTTGCGTATTAGCGTAGCCAGTGCAGAACGTATATAGCTTTTCCGCTCTTAGAAGGCTGAAGACATGGCTGCGAAATAGGATGATAGACGACAGGTTATTAGGACTGGCACTAATGCATGTGCATCAAGACATAGATATAAACATTGAAAATGTAATTAATCGTTTTGCTACTTCAAAAAAGAAAAGAACTGATTTTATAATTTAATTGATTTGTATGTATTAATTTATCCTTTGTTATGCAGTATATTTACATATTATTATATTTTTGTTGTCAACATATCATATTTCATTGCTGAAATAAACGAAAAATCTTAATTTTGTATTTCTGTACCTTCTTTTGAAAACTTATAAAGTCTTTATTCTGTGCTTTAAGCTTAAATTAATGAAATATTGCTTCTATTTTATAAAATTGTCATATTTTCATATTATGTCTTTTAATTCTAACGAAGTTAAAGTTTCTTAATTCGCCCCCTCCTTGGACATTTCCTAGATCCGCCCATGCTTCCAAGGGTGCGTTCCAAAATCAAGAGTAGAAGGTAGAGTATGATGACGTAATTTAAGAGTGTTTTGTGTTTTGGAACGAAGGAGAGTTATGTTGGCTTAAAAAATGAAACTAAATTAAAAATAGTTACTGGTATTTCTTAACTGTTGGTATGACTAAAACTATTATAATTACCCCTTAACATGTCAACCATGCCAGAGGTCCTAACAACTCTGAAAAACTAGGGAGAGAACTAAAACACAAATTGACACTCGGTTTAAAGAATCTAGCGTAGCTCAACATGTTCATTAATAATCACAAAGTTAACAATTCTAATATTAAACTTTTCAAACATATTAATAATAATAGATATTTAGATGCATACGAGAGTTTAATAATAAATAAATATAAAAATAATTTGATGAACGCAGATCTTGGTCCCATACCAAACTCAAAACTTTTCGATTTAATTCAAAAAGATGCGAAGAAAAGAAAATTGTGGCTGGAACAAACAGTCGTTTTCTGATATAAATTTAGCCACCATCCAGCTATCGACTTTCGGTAAACTGTCCGATTTAACTTGAGTGTAGTCTATTAGCCATTATTACTTTATTACTCATTTATAATGGAACATGTCAGCGTCAAATGTCAAATTAGAAGTTTGTTACTAAAATGTGACAAACTATCGCCTACGTTTATTTATCTAAATAACAAAAATATATGAAGGTGATCGAAAAAATGTTTTTTCGTACCTCCGTCCATTTTGACTAGTATTACAGAACTTAAAATCGTCCAGAAATGCGCTGTTGCTGACCTAGGCCGGCAAAAGGAGTTGGCATTACTGTTCTGGTGATATGTCAATTTAATATTATTTTCAACACAAGAATTAACAAAATGTTTATAAATTTTAAGGCTAAATCTTTAATTATTGTAACTTAAATAACTAAATTTTGTCATAAAAATAATAATATGCTGTCATTGCTGTCATCTCGTATAGATTAATTATAAATTCTAACTTTGGGACTAATTTGTTTCGTTTGTTTTGTAACTACAACTAACTTCACGTGACACAATTGAGTTTCCGCTATCTGTCATTGAAAATATGCGAAATTACATAAAATATATACGTAACTAATGTTTGTATAATATATTTTCAATAAATATAAAATAATCACGCATTTTTAACTCAAATGTAAGTAATTATATTTAAACTTGCAATGCAAAACCGATAAAAATATATGTTCATTTTTTTAGGTTATGTAAAATAGAATTAAAGTGTTGAGATATATACGAAGAATTTATGGAGATGTCGGCACAAAAAATCTTGTGTATCACACGGCCAGAAACTGTTTTGCGAGATCTCGTATTTGTAGGCCTCGCTTTCAGCTCGGCCTGTCAAAATAAACTCGTTCTCGCAAATATTCAGTTTCTGGACTAGTGATACAAATAACTATTCTAGTGGCTGTGAATGACGTAATGTATGTGCTTCTACGACACAGAAGTGGGTAGTTGCTTTTCTTGACTATTATTGGCGCCAATCTTTTTATTTAATTGTTTACGATAATAACAAATTATTAAAAAAATATTTATTAATAAGAAAAATATTGCATAAACTTTCATTTAAAATACTTTTTGCAAAATGTGAAACAGGCTCATTGAGATTTTAGAAAAAATAACTCAAATTTCAGATATAATTTTCTTACTTAAACAAAGTCAAATTCCCTGAATTGAATTTTTAGATAAACTAAGTCAAATTCCGGAAATTTATTTTTAAATAAATTAAGTCACAATCCAGAAATGAATTTTGACATGGGGTAGAATTCTGTAACTCGTCCGTTATCAAACGGTACCGTTATCACTATGGTTACATAGAAAATGACATTTTATTTGAAAACCATGACGTAGGTATGCCAATCATCTTATAAAAAATAAGTTGTTATAGCGATAACTGTACCGTTTGATAACGGACGGGTTACAGAATCCTACCCATGATCTAAATAAAAATTTTAGATAGTCAAATGATTGAAGTTATTTATATATAAACTTAGTCAAGCTCCATAAATGAAATAAATAAAGTAAGCTAGATTACTGAAATGAATTTTTAAATATATAGTTAAATTCTACAAAGGAATTAGAAAATCAGAAAGCTAGAAGACGAAAGTACAACTAATAGCAACCAACGTAAGACTTATAACATCGATGTCTCATCCTTTTACAAGTAAACCCTCTGGCAACCCTTAAAGACAATTCTTTCCTCCTTCTTACCTGGAGGCACTCCGCAGCTTTGAGGAAAGACGACAACGCATCTTGTGAAACATGGACCTCTCCTTTGTACATGAATTCGAGCAGGGCAGACATGTTGGCAGCCGACGTACCGTCTAAGATCACCAGCAGATTCTGGTGGAGGGGTGCTGTCTCGAATAAGTCCGCCAGGTGTTTGCTGCATGCCGCTAAGATCAACTTGTGTGCTTTAAACTGAACACCTGCAACAATAATACATTGGTAATTTGTTTGCTACATTCTGATGAATATTTATTAGATATGGGAGTTAATTCATTTAAATATGGAGTCTAGGTGTCATTAATTATGTACTTAAAATTACTACTAAAAGACAATTCTATATATCAAAAGATAATATTTCTCTAGAAACACTTAATTTTTCTGTAGAACTTATGATATACCTAGAGTGTACCAAATAGGAATTGCCTAGTAATACATCGTTCTTACTAAAGGCGATTTCGGGCGACAACCGTTCACTTGCGGTATGTTGCGTTCAGTTACGTTGACACATTCGGGCGCTAGGAACAATATACCCAGTATGCTTGGATCAGTGCTCACAGCTGAACGGGTTTGCGAGTCGGGTTAGCTCTCTGTTCACTATTTCTATCTCTTTTTATCATGTCTTCTTTTGAAATGTCCAAAGTCAAAACAGTCGGAGTCGTGGTATTATGTCAAACAGTGTGACATTATTTTCGTTGACTCTTTTTTGGACAAATATGGAAAAAACTATCTTTCTCCGTTAATGCATTTTAATTGTCAGACACTATTTTTGGCAGTTTTAAATGTCGCAGAATATACATAATCACCAAACACGGTGTCAACATGTGAACCAACGATTTTTGGCGCCACTATTAACCATATCATACCGTAACTAACCGTAAGTAATCCGAAGAAGTGAACGGGTATGTCGCTCGAAATCGCCCAAAAGTCAAGCATTGCCTATATCAGTGCTTCTCAAACTTTTTTTCTCGCGCCTCCTTCAGTCTTCAAAATTTATTCGTGTCCCCTAAAGGCTGATTTATGTAAGCTGTAGACTTAAGAATTTACCTTAGCATTAGCATTATGACTGTATAGTATGACTAGCGAATGAAAGTTGACATTTAAATTATTTAATAGATGTGGTTTTTTTTTTAAACATTTCCCTGTATTTGATTTGAAAGGAAACTGACCCTTATTTATTCCCTTACTGAAGATAAGAATTGTACTCCATACCAGGAGGCATTTAAAATTGTTGCTAACAACAGGATTCAGGGATGTATTTTAAAAATTTAGTACCACAAGTTCTAGTGCGTTCGTCTCAGGTGTAAGCAACCCTCGAGTCGGAATTACTGTTAGAGGAAATAAAAAATAATCCTATTTCGTAGAATTGCCAAACTAAATAGTTTTAAGATCAAAATATTTTGTTATAATCAACATAAACGAAAAATGTTTAAAATATTTTAAACGCACCCCTGTTTTAGTATTCAGTTACCCTAGTCGGCCATCTATTTCCAGCCAGATATAGTAATGTATTCTGTGCTTTCCTAGTCCAGTATTTAAATGGGTTCATGCAAAAATTTCATACCTGAATATATCGTACAATTACAATATTCTTCTCTAGGGTTTCAAAAGAAACCACTTCTATAAAATAATTTAAACGTCAACTTTTTTCCGCTAGTCATACCATACCATAGGGATAACTTTAAAATAATTTCCGAACGTGTACTATCTTTTCCAGAAATCGCTTTAAAATCTAATTTAAAGTGACATTTCAATTTTAGCAGATTAACAATAATCTATATGAAATACCTTTAGGGTGCTTGCAAATTTGATTAAATTTTTAATATTTTAATTATTAATAAACAATTAACATCGCCATGTTAGTCGCAGGAAATAAATTCATAACTGTTAAAAAAGTTCCGTAGGTTACAACTTCTTAAGCAATTTTTAATACAAAATTAATGAAAAGGAAAAAGTTGTAATTAAAATAATAAGTCATAACTTAATTTTCCTCTCGCTAAATACTAGTAATCATGTTTGAGTACAAAAAATTATAATCAAAGCAAATTTTCCTCCGGTTCTTTAGAGATTTCTAAATTAAAATCCGTTGTTTAATTTACATATCGAGTAATTAAACAATTTTTTCAGCGCTTACGTAGAAAGTGACGATTGAAAGAAAGAAGTCAGCGCTCGCGTATTTCTTTTCGTTATGGCCTCTGACACGCCAGGGGTGGAGGGGGTTGAAATTAATTTAAAATGCGCCCGAAGTTTTTAATTTTCTCGCAGTGGAAGTGTCAGGTTCAATTCATTTTTACAATACTAAGGTCAGGATTTGATCTAGGAGTTACTAAAATGTATAAATAGAATAATTATTTGAGATCCAACCTAAATGTTTACATCGTAGAAATGGGCTTTAGGATCCAGGACAAATTTATTTAAACGAAGAAAGAATTGTGAAAAATTCATCGGCCTCGCTGGGATTCGAACCCAGAGCCTCCCAATCTCTACCAATTGAGCCACGAGTTCATAGATTTCGATGGGAACTCGTGGCTCAACTGGTAGAGCGCCCGGCTAGAGATTGGGAGGCTCTGGGTTCGAATCCCAGCGAGGCCGATGAATTTTTCACAATTCTTTCTTCGTTTAAATAAATTTGTCCTGGATCCTAAAGCCCATTTCTACGATGTAAACATTTAGGTTGGATCTCAAATAATTATTCTACGTGTGTGTGAGCGCTTAAAGTTCACAACAATATAATATTTACTGCGCAATGGTAGCGTTGAGTATTTATCTCTCAAATTGTGAGAGTGTACTCGTTACGATTTGTAAAAAGACTTGTGAAAGATTCATAGATTTCGACGGGAACTCGTGGCTCAATTGGTAGAGCGCCCGGCTAGAGATTGGGAGGCTCTGGGTTCGAATCCCAGCGAGGTCCATGAATTTTCCACAATTCTTTCTTCGTTTAAATAAATTTGTCCTGGATCCTAAAGCCCATTTCTACGATGTAAATAAAATGTATAAAAGTAAAGAGAAGCATACGAGCAAATCTATAATATTTTGGCCAGTTACATTTTCAACGAACAAATTATAAAATTTCTTGCGACTAGTTTAAAATATATATTTCAAACTTACAAAAACTGAATGTTATTCCAGTATTCCGCCATTTAATATTGGGTTACATCGCTTTTATTAGTACAGCAGCTTTATTTTGTGCATTATATACCTAAGCCCCGCAAATTTTTCTGTGTGTATTATCCCATATGTCTTGCAATGTAGATTTCACTGTACGCACTGAATTTTTACGAAGTTGTTTTTCATTGTACCAAAAATAAAGAGAGTCCGCAAAAGCTTAATCTAAACTAGATAACCCTAAAAACGCCGGTCGAACTATCATCCGTCCACGATTTCTTAAAAAGTTTTAAAGTAGCCGAAAGAATCTTGTTGAAATTTCTAACCATTTGTGTAGATTTTAGAACATCAGCTCTTGCCCTGTCCTATTCATGCGCCGAGTATGCTGCTGCAGTTTGGGAGAGGTTACCTAACACTAAACATCTGGATCCTTTGTTAAACGAAACTTGCCGTATAATTACCGGTTGCTTAAAATCAACACCAGTTAACCAATTATACCTGCTTAGCGACATAGCTACACCTGTAGTTAGACGGTCAACAGCCAATATGGTAAAGCGCTCCAAACAGTTACATGATCCTCGACACCCAATGTTCGGCCAAGAATCACCTCGGTCACGTCTAAAATCTAGATACAGTTTCCTCTCTTCAGTGCATCCAATGACAGAGACCAAGACTGCAACAAGACGCTTAATGTGGGATGAGACATTAAAGTCAGAAGACAAAGCAATGGGCATCCTTCCAGATGAGAAACTACCACCAGGTAATGATCAGAAATGACCCATTTGGAAATCTTTAAATCGCCTAGGAAGTCAAGTAGGAAAATGTGTAGTAAACATGTTCAACTGGGGGTACCAAGCAGAACCCACTTTATGTCATTGTAGTCAAGAACAAACAATGGCCCACCTGCTCACGTGCGCCAACTTAGAAGAGGAATGTATAAGAGAAGATCTGGATAAGGCAACACCAGCTGCTATAAACTATGCAATTTGTCTGCCAGTTTTTGCGGACGGTTTTTCCTCTCGCATGAAGAAGAGAATCTTCAGAGAAGATGCATCCTCTCTGTCCTAGTTAATGCCGGGCGATGCATAAGGCCTATTTCCTAAATTTCAAAATTTGAGTATTTATATGGTCCTAACAACAAACTCAGCTAACATGTGGTCCGGATGCGGTATTTCGCTACCGAAAATCGGTCACTGCAGTATCTAAGGGGCAGTGTTGTGATAGATCAATTTATAAAGGATCTAAACCAAGATCAAGATCTTTACTATTAATATGTTCTAGATCAGATCATAGGTCAATTTCTGCGATTGGATCTTTTTCGTCAGATCAGATCAGGAATTTGGGATCTGTTTTTCTTAGATCATAAAAAAGATCAGTAACGATTTTCAAATGCTTTTTATTTCTTATTAATTAAATAGAAATAGAAGAAGTAAATTAATTACAAGGAATATACCTAGCCTTATGCTTTAGACACGGGAAGAAAAATTAGATAGATACATAACTACTTAGTTTTATTTAATACTAATTTAATGAATAATGTGGAAACAGAAACAAAACTTATAATTTTAAACATTGTTGAAAGACAGGCCATATTAAATTGGCAGAAAATTATTATGCCATTAAATTATAAAGTGAGTTAAATAAATTACAACCTACTTGTATTTAATTTCTTCTTGGATTTTCTCGTAAATTTTATCTTTTTTAAGATTATAGATCCTAGTTTTTAGATCTAAATCCAGATCAAGATCTGAATACATAAACGAATCTAGATCAGATCAGAAACAATACTAAATAAACTAGATCAGTTATTTAGATCAAATGATCTAGATCAGTCACAACACTGCTAAGGGGGTGAGAAATATTTGTTGTAATGTTTTATATATTTATTGTGTATCAATTATTTATATTATGTATATGGTTTGGACACGAATAATAATAGTAATATGTTGAAACAAAATAACTATTTTCGTGAGTGGATGAACGAACATCATTTATTTATTTTTTCTTGTTTGGTCGTCGTGACGGTGCACCGCTGTTTTCAGAACGATGATAAAAGGGGTAAAGAGTAAGGGGAAAGGGGTTGTAACCTTGTGGCGTCGGACACGGGTCAGAGTTCAAGGCCGCATCCGATGCTTCTCATTACAATAAGATGGAGATGCTGCTTCGGGCTGAAAGCTCGAGCTTTAGCTGCAAGTTCATTGTGCGGCTTTAAACTTTAATATTTAGAGGAAAATTTGCAAAATGCACAAAAGTTAGATAGTGTAGTAATTAGATGAAATAAGAAAACTATATCAACTTTATTAAATTTAAATGTAATTTGAGTAAACAAAAAAAATAGTGATCATTAACAAGATTTCCCAAGGATTTATTGTATTTCTGAAAAATAGAGGTGATTGTAATTTCATGGCTCATGTGATCAGACGATGATCTACGTTAGATTTATAATCAAATACTGAGAAATAAGAGAGCCTACTTTAAAATGACGCACATTCTACAGTATTATTAAGTATGTTTTCCTGTTCAAATTTCTGTATAATTAAACACAGTAGCAATTTAAAAGTATACTTTTTGAATTGGCACAAAATTACTCTGTTTGTGATGTCCAAAAATTACTAACCAATGACAGAATAGGAAAGACAAAAATTTAAAAAATAATTAATATATCTTATTTAATTGTATTTTTTTTAGATTTTATGGTTTTTTGTTTACTTGACAACTATTTTTTTTTTCTATCTTCGTTTTGAGGCACTATTAAAACTATATTTTACTATTATTACTTTTATTTGGAAACACTAGCACAAAACTTTTTTCTACAATTATGTTTGAGTCTTTACAAAATATAATAGTCAATAGTTACACAACAAGAGATTCGAAAATAATCGAATATACAGCTGAGAGAACGATATGTGTTGCCTAGGAAACACTACGATACCGTAGGTGGAGTTGCGTTTTCGAGTACCATATCGAGTCCGCAAACTGTATATTCAGTTGATTTTCGAAGCTCGAGTTGTATATGTTATGACTATACAAAGAATCAACTAACTATATTTTTACGAAATGTCAAAAATATTACTTGTTCATTTATATCCATGAATGATATGATTACATATGATTCATTTGCTTGCGACCGAAACACCACTAATTGTGTTTCGCGAAACACAACCTAGCAACGCAAATATCCGATGTTATACAGCATAACTAAGGAAAATTGAGCTATCTGATAAGTTATATAAACAGTAATATGTATATGTATAACTAGTAGCTAGTATCTGTCGATGGCAAATGTAAGCCCACCTTCATTGGTTAGAAATTTACGTAAATCAACAGGCGAACGGAGAATTCAAACAATTATATTTTCAAAGACAATTTTCTCATAAATAAAAAGTAATAAGAAAAAAATTTGATGTGGCCAGCACATTACCTTCTGTCAGTTCTATGAATTTTGAACAAATTTCATACAGAAAGTTCCCTGCAAAAGATTCTATTTCTTGAACATCACCTTCCGGCTGTTGTATGTATTTTATACAAATTCCATACAGAAAATTTCCAGAAAAAGATCCTATATTTCCAGTAAAATTATAAGATAAACACACTTATGTCAATTGCGCTTGACACTGACATCTTTCAATCAGAATGTTCTTAATATAATATGTTTCCATAGCTGTCTACTTTATGAAATTTATTTTATTTGTAATTTTTTAACTCTATCTCCATTTAATATTAATTATAAAATGCAGTCAAATCGTATAGAGAATAAAATATTCTTTAATATTTATAATAACATTAAATGTGAAAAAATATTTAACATAGTTTTTTCAAGAAAAACTTCATATGCATGTAACGAAGAAGAATACGAAAGAATTTTAATTTTGAAATTGTAGTATTAGAGTTATTGGAGTCGAAAGTTTTGTCACACACACACGCACGCACGCACGCACGCACGCACGCACGCAAGCACGCACGCACGCACGCAAACACACACACACACACACACACACACGCACACACGCACACACGCACACACGCACACACGCACACATGCATACATGCATACATGCATACATGCACACATGCACACAAAAACATATTGATTAAAAACTCATCATCGAATTTTTTGACCAAAGACAATACCTTCCTTACCTAAAGGTAACCAAAGGTAAAAGAAAAATATGAGTAAAATATTATTTTCTTATTCTTTCGATTAAAGCAAAGAAAAAAAGTCGTGCAACACCTCATTGTTCACTACACATTTATACAGGCTGTCTCACAACTCGCGCCCCAGAGCGAATGAGGAAACACGAGACTGCAATCGGGTGTGTAATTTCGAAGAAAAAAAATCTAGCTTGAAAGATATTCGAGAAAAGACGTCTTAAAATTGACCAATCAGAGACCTACATCTTTAACGTGTGTTTGCCGTAATTTTACGTTACTAGGGTTTTATACAAATCAAATCTTCTTTAAAATGTGTGGGCGACTGTAGTTTTCGAAAAATGTCAGTGTCAAATTAAATTTGACAAGGTGAATAAAAAAGGCAAATTCTTACCATGTATTCAGCCGCTGATTACTTAGAAATGATTATAATTTTCGGAGAATGTGGACGTAACGCCAGAGAGGCTATTCGGAACGTTTTCCGGATAGAAATCTTGCTAACCTAAATTTGTTGACAGTGAAAAGTCAACTCTAAAGTGTCAAAATTACAGTACGTCAAACAAATTTTGTAATTCACTAGGAGTATTTTTAAAAGCTAGCAACCAGTTTTATTTTGTAATAATATCACACCTCAAGATATCCTTCCGGGATTGGTGGATTAAAAAATCTTGTAACTCCGTTATGCAAGCAGCCGCAAACTATTTTCTTCTATTTGTTGGCAACCTATTGTCGTCGGCAAGTGTCAGTTTCGTCTGGGGCGCGAGTTGTGCGACACCCTGTATATTTTACTTTTTAGTCGAGCGGACATTCAATGGTCACAAAGTAGTCCAGTCATCTAACGCCAATTCCTCCATCCAGCGTTCATTCCCATAATATAAAATGTAATGGCTTTGCGTGATTAGTACCCCATTTCTAAATATAACTACGAAATCATCTCTACCTTCCCTGCAAATAATTTGCCGCGTTCCTTAGGGAACCTGCCACCCTCATCCTCTACCGTCAGGAATCACGCAAGAAGACAGTATCAATCTAGAACTATAAACTCCGTGTTATGCCAGAGGCAGGAGTAAAGCGTAAGACAAGAGAGGCAACGTAAGGCGAGGAATCTTACTCTCGACTCCAAGTATCTGACTTGTGGAAATTATTTCCATGGCTGCGGGTGTGAAAGGAAGAGTATGTGGCTGACAGACAGGCACAACGGGGCTCAGAACACGGAGAAGTTTTTCACAAGGTATACACTAAGGGAATTTCGGGGGAGATGATTTGATAATGGGTATTTTTGTGTATTTTGCAATGAGGGATGGTTTACAATTGCTATAAGCGATACGATCGCGATACAGGTATTACCTTTTTCAGTATGGACTGTGGAACCTTGGAAGTAAAGACCTGAACCTTCCTCCTAGGAGGGAAGAAGCCAATAGAAAAAATCTGTTGTGGCCAACACAATACCTCCTGCCATTTACAGCCCGAGTCACAAAAAAACATTAAGTTAATCTTATTTTTGGATTAGCGAATATTACTCTAATTTTCACAATTTATTTCTTAAAATATAGTCTAATCTAATCCAAGTAACTACCTTTTTTTAAAGCCCTCAACAGGATTAAATCCCAATTACAGAGTGGGTTCACATTCATACACATCCATGCCTTAGTGGGATTCGAACCCAGAGCCCCGAGGGCACTCATGACATGAGGCGTTGCTCAAACCATTGAGCCACCGAAACTATAATAAAATGAAGATTAAATTTTAAATACCGGGATAGAATAGAATTCACTACTCCAAAAATGAGGATTAGGTTAAATATTTTTGTGAATCGTTAATTTTTATTAATCTAAATACATACCTACATATGTACTTATGCTGGAAACTGTATTGAATTCATTTTCTATTGTTCTATTTACTTTTTTCTTTTTAAAACGTTACTAATATTATTTTGAAATGATTAGTTCTTTGATAGTGACATTTCTCTGTCAGTTACATACATTTGAATAACTGCGTTTTGTTTGTTCAAAGTGTAGACTCTGTGATTTAAATTATATATAATTTTATAAATTTATCCATAAAATATATAGAAAAAGTATTAATACAAATCTATAGAAAATTTAATAATCTTTAATTTTTATAATATTAATCTCGAAAAAATAATATTTAAAGGTATTTTTGAAGAAAAACTATTTTGATCTTCTAGTAAAGTGCCATTTCCGGTTATCCGATTGCCACCAAAATCTAATGGGCTCTTTCCAATACAGAAAAAGTTCGAAGTACAAGATTTAAAATTTTTCTGAATGATAGTATTTGAGTTAGAGTGGAGGATCCACACACACACACACACATACACATGATCCCTATACCTCTCTTACCAAGGGTAGCGGGAGGTATAAATAGTGAGGGAAATTGAAAGTACTGACATCATTTAAAAGATTCAAAAAATATTTGTGCTATTATACAAGCCGGATGAGAAAAAGATAGCCTAATTATATGTTTTTAAAATCCAATCCAATTTACTACTCCCAACACGAAAGGTGCTTTCTTGAAGTTCTGCAAAATAGGCATTTACTTCATCATCACTTGAAAATTTCTGCATGAAAAATTTTAGCTTAGAGAAAAAATAGGAATCAGAGGAAACCAAATAATTTGGTTGTGGAATCAAATCGTACTTTATTTCCTAATAGAGTTAACATCTGGAAAGAGCGGTTTCACTATATTTTAACCAAGGAACTGAACGTGAAGTGACGCATAGTAAGCGCCCGTATGGTACAAATACGTCATCGTCATTACCGAAATCTGTGTACAAAGCAGATTGGCATACCCAGCAGTGGGTAATATGCCGTGATGATTATTTATTTATGTTAATATTAATTTAAATAATAAGTTCCATAATGTTAATAATAAAATAATTTTGTAAAATTGCTTTTTATTTATATTAAAAAAAAAACACCAAAATCAGTAATAATTCCTCCGTGACTTCTAAAATATTATTTCACGGAGTGACTAATGTTGTACATTAGTTATTTCAAATAACCATTGTAACAAGTATATTTCCAGTCAGTGTTGGATAAAATATTTTAGCTATCTAAGTCAACTACATAAAGGCTAACTACTAGTCATATCGCCCTCTAAAACTGTGTAGAATGTTAATTCAACATTTTCTCTTCATACCCCAAAAGTTAGATTTATCTTAGAAACATCTAGATCATATATGCCCGGGCGTTAGCCTACGGGCATTCTCCAACCAGGTGCGGTAACTAGGCAACTTGAACCTACCCTAACGTCCCTCTCCGTCCCCTCCTTTTATTCCCCCTTGCCCCCCGGAGGGCAAACAGCGTCGCGGCGCCAGCAGCAGGCGTCGGCGACGTATTTCCTCTCGGCTTTATTGCGGACTGGAACGATAGATCTTGGTGATGGGAGACACACACATCGCTATCGAATGGACACGTTGGCACGTTCTCACGGAGAATAGACGATGCCGAAAGACCGACAAGGTGCTCTCGATTGGAAATTATGAATCGGGGAGTTTTATCGTGTTTTCTTTTTACGTTTCGGTTCTCCCTCTACGTTTTCAAGCGTTGTGTGTTTCTTTCCACACTTTAAACATGTTTTTGTGATCTGTAAACGATTTATTTCCGATTTTGTTTGGGGAAGTTTCAAGTAGGTATATCTGTATGACTTCCATTTCATTCATGCTTTAAGAGACGTTCAATATTTAGGAAATAGATGTTTTAAGAAGTTTCTTTTATTCTTTCTTGTTCAACAATAATTGTGTATAGTACAGAGTTTCCAAATAAGATTTGAGGTTTCAAAGAGCCCCGTTTGTTTACCTTTTAATTCAGTTTAAGTTTTGATGTCACTTTAAATTAAAGTCACACTATGATATTTATCCTGTTAACAGTTACACCCCAGTAGATACGAGGGGAGGTCCATAAATTCGCTCCCTTAATATCAAGTAGGACAGATAATAAAACAAAACTGAATCCGTCACAAGTGTAATTACAAATTTTGATCAGTTTCGTATAATTAGTTAAATTTTTATACTTAAAAGAGAGAGCAATAATAAAGTTTCTGACGACACAGGAAAAAAATCCGTCAACCATTCGGGAAGAAATGTTGGCAGTATATGGCTTGATTTACATTAGCGGTACAATGACGGTACAATAACGGTACGATACTTCTTGGTCCAATGTATTTTAATGGACCCATTTACATCTACGTTCTCAGTACGATGACGGTACGATGACGGCCCAGTAATATTTACTGATTTAGATTAGCGATACGACCAGGGTATAGTTTTGTTTATATTGAAAAAATATTGTATATCATAGTAACAGCGAAGTATTTCCATGCAGGGGAAAGTGGATGGTTGCGTTTGAAAAGTACCTGTACTTCAAGTTGATGTTCATGCCAAAATCAGCCGAGTGAAAGTAAACATATGCTAGTAACTGATTGACATTTGACATGTTTTTGACTTTTTCATATTTCTCATTTAGTTAAACCAAAATGTAGTCAAAATGAGCTAGAAATGAGAAATGATTATACATATACATTTATCATTTATTGAACAACAGTTCTCTGCTTATAACAAAAACGTAAAATATACACTGCAGATTATTGCAGAAAGTATATAAAAATAGTATCGTTTGAAAAATTTTCTGGATTTTCCTCATTTTCTCCTTCTTCTTCTTCTTCTTTGACGAGAGTAAGTACAGTTATAGCCAAGTCGGTATTTGTGAAATTTTTAAACATTGCACGATATTTTCTACTTTTGATAGAGACATGACATATGCACCGCAAACTGTCATAATACATAAAATACAAAACTACATTGTCATGGTATTTTATTATGTTCGTACCGTCGTGATACCGTCTAATGTAAATGCGTCGTTTAATTGACATACCGTCATTGTACCGTTATTGTACCGTCATTGTACCGCTAATGTAAATCTAGCCTATGGCGACTCTACTCCCTCCGACTATACAATTAAAAAGTGTTCCAAGCTTTTTAAGTGGGGTAGACAGTCTCTAGCTGACAATTACAAGCGAAATAATCAAATTTGTGACATTTAGATTTTCATTGTCATTTTATTTGTCATTTTAATTTTAGAATGTTATGTGATAGAGTACATTGTATCATCAATCTGTCAACAAATATTGATGTTGTCACACCTTCTATATTTATATACGGTGATTACGCATTATGCATTAAGTAAATTTGTGACAGCTGTCAAAATAAATTTGCTAGAAATCTTAAAATCTTCAATTTCGAAGAAAACAAATAGCTGCATCTAGTGCTACATTTGTAATACCATGTACTCAAATAAAATTAAACAAGGAAATACGGTTCAGCAATCCTTTCCTGCCATGATAAACTTTAATTTCGGCAGGTAATTTGAATAAATACAGATGTCAACTATTAATTAAATTTTGTTGCAGAAAATTCTGTTTTTCTTAACCTTACGCATTAGCACTATGTATTAAAGTTATGTCTTATGCATTATCATTACGCATTAAAAAAGTAGCTGTAAATGTAATCATATGGCACACGTGGTATTATAACATAAATAACTATAATAGAACAAGTAGGTAAAAAATATCTAAGTTTATAATAGTTATTTGTATATCAAGGCCGCGAAATCACTCTTTAGCGTACCGAGAGAAAAATTGTCGCCGAGGCCGCTTGCGGCCGAGGCAAGACAATCTCGAGGGCGCTAAAGGATTTCGCGGACAAGGTGTACACAATATTTTTTGTGCAACCGTAAAAAATATGTAATTACAAATTTTATTAATTTTAAACAGTTTCATTGTATATAGAAAGTTAGCTTTCACGGTGGCTATGAGATTAACATTTGATAAACAAAACCATGCAATTTTCAAGTGTCAAAGTGATTATTTACCTAATTTCGCCGCCGCTACCATGACAGCGTCCGCGAAATGAATTTCGCGGCCGTTACCATAACAACGGTCGCGAAATTGAATTTCGTGGCCTGTATTGCGGCTGCGAAATGCTTATTTCGCGTCCGGTTGCACAAAAAATATATTTAATTTAGAATGCATTATTTTTATTAGTCACTGATGCAATTCTTAAAATATTTTGTTTTATTTAATCGACCTACTGCTTATCGTCTTATTTATTTATTGCTATTTAATCCTTCTTTATTATTTTCCTTTTCCTGTTTCCATTTGATAAAAAAACATTTCTTAGGAAAACATTTCCTGCTGACGTTAAAATAAAAACACGTACGTTACGTATGGAGAGGTACTTGTGTTAACGATTGTATGTTGATTTTACCTTCGCAGAAGAGGGTGACGTCGGCTAGGCTCTCCGACTTGAAGAGGTTGCTGAAGGCGGCCGCTAGGTTGCTCCCAAAACTGTTCCACTTCAGACAGAACTGCTGCTGTGAATCCATGCCCGGGCCTCCTGTATGGAATGTGTTAGCTGTAACAGAAGAAAATACTGTTAGAGGCATGCTGAAGAAACTTACAGAAAATAATGAAAGTTGTAACAATAGTGCAGATTTGTACTGAGATGGAACGAATTGTTGAAAGATCAGATTACTAAGACCGGAGTTCCGGCTTGAATTTCCTGGATCATTGGTTATTTTTGTTATAATCGGTTAATAATTACTCATGCAAGTTATCAAGTATTAAGTAGCTTTAAGGTATAAATAAAATTATCTCCAAAATTTCTCAAATTCTACGAAACCAGAAAACCCATAAGATGGATTAGAACTTAAGAATGAATAACTTGATCTCGTTCAGTCTCCATTCCTAGAAGATGTAGTAGTCGGCGTTTCTTAATTAATATCTTTACTTTTCTATAAATATGATGTAAGGGAGCTAGAACCAAAAATATCTGATCTGTATTTTATTCATTCAACAGTTTTAACAATATTTTACTGCAAGCCTTCAATAACTAGGACGATATTGTAATATTATTCAGCAAAATTATTGACAGATTTACATGTATTAATGAAAATTCTGCCGTAACCGAAATTCCGAATTTATGGTCGGATTCAATATCAAAATCGAATTTTAGTTCCATCACTAATTTGTATTGAAGAAGTATATAGGGTGTCTCACAACTCGCGCCCCAGACGAAACTGACACTTGCCGACAACAATAGGTTGCCAACAAATAGAAGAAAATAATTTGCGGCTGCTTGCATAACGTAGTTACAAGACTTTTTAATCCACCAATCCCGGAAGGATATCTTGAGGTGTGATGATATTACAAAATAAAACTGGTTGCTAGGTTTTAAAAATACTACTAGTGAGTTACAAAATTTGTTTGACTTACTGTAATTTTGACAATTTAGAAGTTGACTTTTCACTGTCAACAAATTTAGGTTAGCGAAGGTGTCATCCGAAATCATCATTTATATCGTACAGTGTAACGTGCTGCCTCTCTTGCGTTACGTCCACATTCTCCGAAAATTATAATCATTTCTAAGTAATCAGCGGCTATATGGTAAGAATTTGCCTTTTTTTATTCACCTTGTCAAATTTAATTTGACATTTGACACTGACATTTTTCGAAAACTACAGTCGCCCACACATTTTAAAGAAGATTTGATTTGTATAAAACCCTAGTAACGTAAAATTACGGCAAACACACGTTAAAGGTGTAGGTCTCTGATTGGTCAATTTTAAGACGTCTTTTCTCGAATATGTTTTAAGCTAGATTTTTTTTCTTCGAAATTACACATCCGAGTGCAGTCTCGTGTTTCCTCATTCGCTCTGGGGCGCGAGTTGTGAGACAGCCTGTATTTTGCATAGACAACCTCAAAAAATTTCAATTGCACTAAAAGTAATATTTCATTTAAAATATACCTTAAAATATCACACCGGTTCTGGAATAGGATGCTGTATTACTAAAAATAACGTTCTTAATAATAATTAGAATTTTATTATTGTTATCGTTTTCACACTAATATTTACGACTGTCCTCAAACGACACTCAAACATCAATGCGCCAAATCAACAAAAATACAGCTTCAAAAAATAATTATTAATAATTATTACGTATTAATTTAGTGAACACTAATTATTTTCTTGGTTATCACGTCAAAACAGAACGTAACACTACCCTCTCCTAAAAAATTGTCATTAACGAAATCTGGGATCAAGAAGCATATTGCCACACCTAGAAATGGGTAGTAAGCCAACATAATCGCAGATATAAAAATTTGATGTGGCCAACACAATACCTCCTGCCATTTAATTTTTATTAATTTAAATATATAGGTATTTATGTATTTACTCATGCTGGAAACTATATTTAATTCTTTTCCATATAACAATTGTTGAATTTACTATTTTATTTTTAAAACGTTACCACTATTAATTTGAAATGATTAGTATTTTGACAGTGACAGTTATCTGACAGTTACATATGTACATTTGAGAACTGTGTAACCAAGGAAATTTATATTATTTTATAAATTTATCCATAAAATATATAGAAAAAGTATTAATGCAAACCTGTATAAAATTTAATAATCTTTAATTTTCATAATAATATAAAATGCAAAAAACAACATTTAAAGAAACTTTTCGAAGGAAAACTATTTTGAGCTTCAAGTGCCATTTCCAGGTATCTAATGTACATCAAAATCTAATGGCATTTTTTCATTAGAATAAGGTATAAATACAAGGTTTCATAATTTTCTGAATTTAAGTTAGAGCGGAGGATCCATACACACACGAAATCATACGTACATACACACAGATGTTATCGTGCAAATGTTAAAATTGGATTCTAAGGGCCTTAAAACGTGGTCATTTACCAAAATCTCGATATGCGATTGTTAGCTCGATCCCTATACCTCATTAATAATAGATGAAATCTAAGGTTAAATATAACTAAAACTATTATAATTACCCCTTAACTTTCAAATTGATTGTAATAAAAACTAAATACGTATTTCGAGAACTAGGTTCTCATCATCAGTAGTACCTACAACAAGGGAAAGTTAAACAGAGTAGTCAAGATTACTCAACATGTCAACCATGCCAGAGGTCCTCTCTTGTTGTTAGGACCTCAGAATGGTTGACATGTTGAGTAATCTTGACTACTCTGTTTAACTTTCCCTTGTTGTACTACTGATGATGAGAACTTAGTTCTCGAAATACGTATTTAGTTTGTATTAAAATTAATTTTAAGGTTAAGAAGTAATTATAATAGTTTTAGTTATCCCTATACTTCCCTTACCAAGGGTAGCGGGAGGTAAAAAAGCGGTGTAGTAAAATTCTTATCGTTATTTTCAAGTGAAAAATAAGCTAATGGTAGGTCAAAGTATGGCGGAATTTTTCAATTAGCCAAATTTTCCTGAAAACCAACAGCGTAAAATATGTGTACTGAGGTTTCAGTATTTAGAAATGGCGGTAAATATTTTCAGGTTTCAACGCAAAAGAAAGATATGCTTGTGATTTTCAAGCGGTTTTACACAAGCATTTTGTGGTATTTCATTGATGATGACACAGAGGTTGATATGACAAAACTTCAAACCAGTAAAATTAACGACTTTTGTATTATCACTAAAATAATACAGTAGAATTCTTTACTGCACTAGAAAAGAACAGGTCTTTCTAAAACCATTAATGATGCATGAAAAAATTTCATTTTAATATCTGTTAAGTTCATGCTGGCATAATTTATATCTCTCGCTCATACACTAATTAATTACCAAAATGATTTTTGTTAAATTTTCATCCATGTGAAAAAGCGTTGTAATAATTAGTTAGATGAGTCACCATTCAGTCCCTAGTTGTGTATGAACACTAGAGAATTGAAGTGATGCGTATTCGAGTACCCTGCCTTACAGCTACAACCTGTAAGGGACTTAGAGTTTATAATGGATTCTGAACCCCTAGAGTATGTGTTTCGATATTAGTTGAAATTTACAAGCTCTGAACTCACTATGTACTAATTAATAGTGGGCACCAATATAGCAAACGAAAGATTTTTAAAATAATTCATAAACTTCATCGGAACTTGAACCCAGCGCCTGCCTATGTTTATTAGATTGCTGTACTAACTGAGTTAAGTCTTCTGAAGTCTTATTTTTTTAATGCCAGTCTTTAGTCGTTTTACCTTCCGTCACCTTTAGGTAAGGAAGATATTGTCTTTGATCAAAAAAATCGGTGGTGAGTTTTTTAATAATAAGCACATTTTAGGGTCCCTAGAATACGATTACGATTTTACTATTTTTACGATATGATGTGTGTGTGTGTGTGTGTGTGTGTGTGTGTGTGTGTGTGTGTGTGTGTGTGTAAGTAACAAAAATTTTGTCTACGATAACTTCCATACTACAATTCAAAAAATTATAATTCTTTCGCATTCCTCTCCGTTACATCCATGTGAAGAGCTAATAAGATTTTGATTAGAATTGGTCAACCAGAAGTACCCTCATTTGAAGATTTTAACAGTTTTTCTTGAAAAAACAATGTTTAATATCATTTTTTCATATTTACCGTTATTATAAATATTAGAGAACATTGTATTCTCTATACGATTTGATTGCATTTTATATTTTACATTAAATGGATACAGAGTTAAAAAATCTAATGTGGCCAGCACATTACCTTCCGTCAGTTCTATGTATTTTGTATAAATGTCATACAGAAAGTTCCTTGCAAAAGATTCTATTTCTTGTACAGTACCTTAAGGCAGTTGTATGTATTTTATACAAATTCCATACAGAAAGTTTCTAGCAAAAGATCCTATACCTTGTACCATTTAAGCCATTCAGTATTGCAGAGAATAGGGCATAGTTTTAAACTCTCTGATTGGCTGCAATTGGAGACAAGAGACAATTTTATCCAATTTCGGCTATTTAAAATTATAACAAAACATACTGTCAATGGCACTTGTCACTGACACTTTTCAATCAGAATTTTCTTAATATAACAGCTGTTGTCTCAGAGTCATAGCTTAGCTGGCTAATATATGATATTTAATATCTTTTTAATTTTTTAGCTCTATATCCATTTAATATGAAGTATAAAATGCATTCAAATCGTATAGAGAATAATATATTCTTTAATATTTATAATAAAAAGAAGGCTTCCAGAGTTGTTTCATTCAGTGGGCTAATTACAATCCTTCTGATTCTTCTTATTCTTTTATCTATACCTGTTTAATAATATATTGATTATGTACGTAACCATGGATACATAATACCGTTCATTATCCACGCCCCGTGGATTATGAGTCATAATCCACGGGGCGAGGTTACGTAAGACACGGAACTGTCAAATTTATTGCTGAGGGTTCACAATCAACTTCATTTAGCGGTTATGTGCAAGCAAATATTCGCAAAACCGTTTCTGGACATGTGATAAACACGATTTTATGTGCCGACTTTTCTGTTTATTATTTATTACTCAAATTCTAAATTCTAGGGAAATTTTCTGTGTTGATAACATCAGAATATTTTAATTTCAAATTAATAAATTTTATAAATATATTACATTGTGCACATTATTTAAGTCAACATAATTCATTCCTTTGTACGTTTCACGGCATTTCATTCCCATATCATAACCTGAAAAATCAAAATAATTTTATTTGGATTTTTCACTGCAAATTTCATTATAATTACTTACAATTAGGTTTAAAACCTATAAATATTCTATTTTCTTGTATTAAAAATACTCAACTATAAATTTTTTATAATATTTTTACGACAGTGAGTGACTCATTTCATTTCAGTTTGCAGTAATCTGACAGTTCCTGAACGATTTTGATGCTTAAAACTTGACGGAAGCGCGAAAAAACAATTCTAAACCGAAGAAAAAATTTTCAGTGTCACCCGGTATAATATGATTTCAATTGCAGGTGTAGATAAAATATCGTATTCTACTCGCGTATAATGGCTATTATTCACTCGGATGAATTACCACACTCGCCTACGGCTCGTGTTCTAAAATCATCCTCGTGAATAATAGCCATCATAATACGCGTTGAATAATATACTATTATTACATCAACGCCAACTGCAACCCACTGTTGCCAACTTATTTTCTTCTGAATTCTTCCCAATCCTTCTCTGGTTTTTCTTCCCTTGGGCGTCTTGTCACGCGTACATTTGCTTGTGAATATTTCAGCATCTGATGTATGAGCGCGGGCTTCGCGTGCCTGCTGCAGTCCCCATCATTTCTCCCCCCAGTAGGACTGTCTTTTTGCCGTTTCCAAACCGTACCTCAAACGGACGTGCCAGATATCGCGCTAGAGTATGTATTTTTTGACGAATATTTATTGTACGCAGACCATAGCGTGGGTAATATAGATTTAAAAGAGAATATACTTTGTTCTATCAATGGGGAGATATCATCAAGTACTGAATGGGAAATATAAGAGGGTGTATCAGGCACGCCTTTTTCATTCGTTGCATATTTTATTATGTTATTACAGTTATTAAAACAGCCTATAATTACAAGCTAATAACAAATAATTAAAACAGGGTATACTGTTATTATTAAAATAAGAAAATTGAAATTTTGATAAAGTCTAATTAATTAATTTCTTGAAGAATTTTTCTGTACAGTTATTAAAAATATTTTATAATATTATCATCATGAAAAACGCTTCAACTTAATTATATTTGCATAGATTAATTTAATTCATTAGTTGTACAGACGTTCCAGTTTGTATCTGATAAAAATGATTAATTGTAAGCAGTGTTGTGACAGATCAAATTATAAAGGATCTAGACCAAGATCAAGATCTATACAACTCATATGTTCCAGATAAGATCATAGATCCGAACGCAGAAATTGACCTATTTTACAGATCGGATCAGGAATTTGGGATCTGATGTTCTTAGACCATAAAAAAGATCAGTAACGACTTTCACATGCTTTTTATTTCTTTACAAAAAATAAATTACAAGAATATACCTGGGAAGAAAAATTAGATACACACTTAGTTTTAATAATACTAAATTAATGAATAAAGTAGAAACAGAAACAATAATAATTTTAAATATTAGAATTGTGAAATGTAATATATTAAGACAAGCCATCACTAATTTTCGTCTTCTACAATTTTATTCAAGCTTCCATTTAAAAATATTTAAATCAGCTGTCACTTAAATTGCATCTTCTAGGAACTTATATTTGAGTGCCAACACTAATTTTCACTAAGTTTCAATGCTGCAGATGACGGTCAGGTAGTATTGCATTTGAGGCTTTCATTTTATCTTTTTTAAGATCATAGATTATAGTTTTTAGATCTAAATCCAGATGAAGATCTGAATACGTAAAAGGATCTAGATCAGATCAAAAACCATACTTAATGAACTAGATCAGTGATTCAGATCAAATGATCTATATCAGTCACAACACTGATTGTAAGACATTGAAAACTACCGGGACTTGAACTCAGACCTTTTATTTTACCGAAGTAACGTTCTAATCATCTGAGCTATAGCTTAACTCCACCACGATGGCCTGAAATGATCTTCCACTAGTAGATCTGCTAATGTACGAGGGATGCTCTGTTAATAGTTAGTAGTAGGCCATGGAAGCTAAATTGGCTAGAAACAATTGCAAAAATTGAATATCGCATTAGTTAACACTCGTTACCCACAATTGTCAAACGTTCCGATTTCCTTGTGAAATGTAGTTAATTTGGTAAGTCAAGTAGTTCTGTATTTTTAATTCAGTTAAAATGAGCATTCCGCGAACTGTCTTAAGAGCTATGATCTTCTATGACTATAAAAGACAGTTAGGATACCAGCAAAGCCATGAAAATTTGATAGCAGCTTTTGGGGATGCTGTCCCTTCATTATCCGCTGTTAGTCATTTTTGGTTCCGCGAATTTCGACGAGGACGAGAGCTGCTAGAAGACGAAGCAAGACCTGGAAGACCTGCGGATGCTGCCTGTTCAGAAAATGTTGATCGTGTGGCAAGCTTGATTCAGTCCAATCGAAATATTACTTATAGGGAGATTTAGGAGAAGTGAAGATTGGATCCTCGGCGGTAAATACCATTTTGCATAAACATCTTGGGGTACGAACGCTAGCAAGCCGTTGGATGCGGCATTTGCTCTCAAAAAGTCAAAAACAGGATCGAGTACACTGGTGTAAATTTATGTTGCAAAAATTTGTCGGAGGAGCTTCCAAGCAAGTGGCATACATTGTAACAGGTGACGAACCTTGGGTGTACACTTACGACTCTGAAACTAAACAGCTGTCTAGTGTTTGGGTATTCGAAGATGAAGACTTGTCCACAAAAGTAATTCGTGGCAAAAGCGTCAATAAGAAAATGATTGCTGTTTTTTTCCGCCGAAGTGGTCCTGTTGCTGTTATTCCACTTGAAGATCGGAGAACTGTTAATTCTGAATGGTACTGCGGAGTGGCTTTACCACAGATGTTTGCAAAATTACAAACAATTCGCCAAAGGATCGGTTTGCGTAACATCTTAGTCCATCATGACAACGCATCCTCCCACACTGCTGCCAGAACATTGGATTTTTTGAAAGATTCGGGAGTTCAATTGGTAACTCATCCTCCGTATAGCCCAGATGTGGCACGGTGCGATTTTTGTTTGTTTCCAATTGTCAAAAAAATGATACGAGGTAAAAGATTTGCCAGCGAAGATGCAACAGTTACAGAATTTCAAAAAAAATTTGAGAACTTTTCAGAAAATGAATTTTCCGAATGTTTTAAAAAGTGGTTTCAAAGAATGCACAAGTGTATTTATCTGAATTGAAAATATAAAACTGAGCAAATATCAAATCGGATTAGGACAATACGTTAAGAAGAGAGATGAGCCATCTTTTTCCAAAGACATGAAGTACTGGAAGAGATGATGTGTGTTGTGTGACGTCATTCAACTTGTCTCAACGAATTTTCTAATTCAAACAAACGTTGAACTTAAATGCATCAATAATTGGAGACAAAGATATTGTCGCAAAATATTGTGAGTCCACCCCTGCGCGTAGGTACAGACAAACACAGAGCAGCAGGAGTCGCTAGCAGGTTGGGGGGCAACCTGGAGCAACTCCGGTACATCCGGGGAGTCGCCGTCACTCAACCTGCTCCGGAAATCAATAAATACACGCGCACGCACGCACACACGCACCGCGAGGCGAGGCAGGGCGGGAGTGCGACAGGTAAATGCCAATTACTGCCGTGTAACTCTCTATCAACCGATGTTCGAAGTGCGTACGAACCAACACTCTCTCCCACCCACGCCGTTCGCCAATGCCATGCCAATTTTTCAGATGCGAATTCCCAAACAAAGGACTTGGAGGGTATTGTTTGTGCTACGTGTTATTGTTTTTGTGGATCGAAATATTGGAATTGAAACATGGTTGGGGATAAATATTAGCATGTATCAATGCTTGAGGTACATGTTCACAAATTTTTAATAATAGGTAATTATTTGGTTTCATTTTCAATTTACAAATGTTGATATAAATTGAAGAAACAAATTACCTGCAATTGTATTTCCAAAGACACTTTTATGGCCAGTAGCCAGTTGCATAAAACGTTAATAGCAGATCATATATTTAACTGTATATTTGGCGGATGATGTGAGTATACTCAGTACAACTCAGCTCATTTAGGACAAAAAGAACAACAATTTACTGAGTTTATCTGAAGTGATATGAAACGCACCGAGATTTTGACCAAAAAGAATACAGCTATAGAAAGAAGACAACAAAATTAAGAGAGAGTATATGGGAATCGTTACCAAATGCAACCGTAAGAAAGCAAAATTATAAATAAAAATCTGGTGTGGCCAACACAATACCTCCCGCCATTTACAGCCCGAGTCACAAAAATGATTAAGCTAATCCTATTTCTAATCTAATCTAATCCAAGTAACTACCTTTTTTAAACTCCTCAACAGGATTAAATCCGAATTACAGAGTGGGTTTACATTCACACACATCCATGCCTTAGTGGGATTCGAACCCAGAGCCCCGAGGACACTCATGACATTGCTCTAACCATTGAGCCACCAGAGCTATAATAAAATGAAGATTTTAAATATCGGGATAGAATAGAATTCACTAATCCAAAAATGAGGATTAGCTTAAACATTTTTAAATACATACCTACATATTTACTTATGCTGAAAACTGTATTGAATTTCTTTACTATTGTTCTATTTACTTTTTTCTTTTTAAAACGTTACTAATATTATTTTGAAATGATTAGTTCTTTGATAGTGACATTTATCTGTCAGTTACATACATTTGAATAATTGCGTTTTGTTTATTTAGAGCGTAGGCTCTGGGTTTTAAATTATAGATAATTTTATAAATTTATCCATAAAATATATAGAAATATTATTAATGCAAATTTATAGAATATTTAATAATTTTTAATTTTTAAAATAACATTAATCTCGAAAAAATTATACATAAAGGTATTTTTCAAAGAAAAAATATTTTGAGCTTCTAGTAAAGTGCCAATTCCGGTTATCCGATTTTTACCAAAGTCTAATGGGCTCTTTCCATTACAGAAAATGTTCGAAATACTAGGTATCAAAATTTTCTTAATGATAGTATTTGAGTTAGAGTGGAGGATCCACACATACATACACACACACACGCACACATACACACACACATACACATACACATACACACACACACACACACACACACACACACACACACACACACACACACACACACACACATGCACACATGCACACATACACACAGACATCATCGTGAAAATGTTAAAATTGGATTCTAGGGACCTTAAAACGTGGTCATTTACCAATATCTCGTTATGCGATTTTTAGCACGATCCCTATACCTCCCTTACCAAGGGTAGCGGGAGGTAAAAATGGCTCACTAAGGTAAGATTAATTTCAAATACTGAGACAAACGCTTATTTTTAAGATACTCGTAAAAAAATATTAAGTATTATACAGAAAATATAATGAAATTTTCATATCGCTGGTCTATGGCTCGAAACTATCACCTCTAGTTAAACAGACAGTTTATTAACCATTACTTAAGAATTAAATTGAACAGTTTTAACTTCTAGTTAGCTCTAACCAAAGATGGTAAGAACAATTTTTCAACACAACCGTTTGTTAACAATAACTGTCACTTTAATTGGAGGTGTTAGGAGCGAGCCTGTCGCAATATTTGCTTCTCTGGTTAATGTGTCTGTTATTTTAACTGTCAGTTACAAGAAAAATGTCGCATCGAAAAACTGAGTTAACAGACAGTTTAACCAGAGGTGAAAATATTGGGACAAAGTGTTGTAAGAAAACTATTTTAAAAAATAGTAAAATACAATAATTATGAGTTAACAAAGAATACGAAAGAATCTTCCGAAGAATCATTTATAATTAAATATTCATTGAATACCTTATTTGCATTTGTGTAAATTCCAGTTATTGTAAGACTTATTTATGAAGTTGTCTAAGTACAAACAAAGTTCTCAGATAATGTCCATGGCCCTAATAATACTGTACAATATTATTTATTATTTAAAAGAGATAAAATCTTCATCATTATGACGGTAACTATGAATAAACAATGAAGCACAAGTTTATGTATAATGATGAATTTTCTAGTACTTAACTAGTTACAAGACAAATTTGTGGAGTAAATTATTAATGATTCCTTTATATTGGCAGTAAGTCAATGGTGGAATATTTCCCATTTTGAGAAGTGTGTAAGTAAGGTCTTTCAACTTTTGAACTCAACCTAAAGGCAATATATTTCGAGTTGGAAATTTGCCAGTTTTCTTACAGTATTTTCTGTACGTGCTGGCGTAACCATTAAGCCTCTTCCTTTAAAAAACTTTACGCACGGAAGGAGAAATAGATAAAATAGCACAAAACGCAGCACAAGCAAAAAATGCGACCAAGTTTCATGGATTTACTTCTCACGTCTTTCAAAATTAATAACTATTTACTGTTTCTTTCTTTATTTCTCTGGTGCGCTCTCCACGCCAGCAATAAGTGCCCGTGGGGTGACTGCCATCATCATTTCTGATACTTGCTTAAAAAGAAGATTGGCACACCCAGCATTGAATAGTATGAAGATAATTTCGTTTATATATTATACTTTTTCAATATTTGAAAGAAATAGGAACTTGTCCACGTCCACATTTGGAAAAGCAGCGGGATTATTTCAATAAGCTGATATTGTGTTAAATACAGTTGAATTATTGTTATTCGTTTCCAAACCATATACAATATAAATAAATAATTAAAAAAACACAATAAATAATGTAATACATTGCAACAAATTTTTCTCGCTCCCTACAAACTGAAGTAACCGATTTTCGGTAGCGAAATACCGAATCCGGGCCACATGGAGTGAGTCTGCTACTTGTTGTTAAAACCATATAAATAGTAAAATTTGGATATCATAGGACTGATGCATCGCCCGGCATAAACTAGGACGGAGAGGATGCATCTTCTCCGGAGATTCTCTCCTCATGCCAAAAGAAAAACCGTCCGCAAAAACTGGCAAAGAAGTGGCCTAGCTAAATAGTATTCATCCAAAAAATTGCATAGTTTATAATATTTTTATTAATGATAAGTCTACATATTTTAAATTTACTAAATTTCTATTATATGCGGATGATCTTAAAATATATCATACTATCGAATCACTCAATGACTGTCATCATTTCCAACAAGACAAATAATTTAGTAACGTACACGAAAAAAATGAAATTGACGTTAAACATTGACAAATGTTTTTATATAAAATTCGCAAGAAATAGAAATGCTTTTAGGTGCGAATACAAAATAGACAATATTGTTATTAATAAAACTGATAATGTGAAGGATTTAGGTGTAACACTTGATACTAAATTAATATTTGACATTCACATTGGCAATATTTTTCAAAAAGCATACAAAATGTTAAGTTTCTTAATTCGAGCAAGCTCTAATTTTAAACATCCCTCCAATTTAATTAAATTATATACTTCTCTCGATAGGAGTCAATTGGAATTTGCATCTGTATGTTGGAACCCACGGTATGCTGTTTACATAAATCGCATTGAATCTATTCAACGAAAATTCTTTTAAAAAATTAGTCGGAAGTTACCAACATACAGGCCTAAACTACTATCGTTAGAAAACAGAAGAAAATTAAGTGACCTCACATTTTTCCATAAACTTTTTAATAACACCGTCCATTCATCAATTTTACTATCGTGTTTTTGCCTTAGAGTACCTAATTACGGTACTAGAATAAATAGCTTTTTTATTTACTGTCATTATCGCACAAACTCTATCCTAAATTCTCCTGTTTTAAGATTGTCACACTTGTACAACGGCAATAATATGCCAGATCTGTTCTGTACTAGTTTACCGCAGTTTAAGCGCCTTCTTAGATTTTCTTAACTTAAAATGTTTGTATTTTTATCACTATACATACTATTTACTTTCTATAAAAATCTTATAATCACGGTACTGTTATTGTTTATTTCCTATAATTGAATTTTTTGTGTTTTTTTTTTTTTGTATATAATGCTAGAGCTTCTTTATTATTGGGATTTATTCCTGTTAAGAAGCCAAACTTCTAATAAATAAATAAATAAATAAATAAATAAATAAGTGGTGTTGCCTTCGCCAGATCTTTTCTCGTGCATTCCTCTTCTAAGTTGGTGCACGTGAGCAGGTGGGCCATTATTTGTTATTGACCACAATGACATAAAGTGGGTTCTGCTTGCTACCCGCAGTTGAACATGTTTACTGCACATTTTCCTACTTGGCTTTAATGAGTCATTCCAAATTAATCGTCTTGTTGCAGTCTTGGTCTCTGTCATAAGATGTACTGAAGTGAGGAAACTGTGAATGAAGTCTATCTACAAGCATACACAGAATATCTAGCAGGACTGGTGATCGTTTATACAAGGAAGTAAAAATTGAAAACTGTTTACATCGAGAATCACCTATGTTGCAAGTTTACTCAATTCCCTTCAATTTTTACCGTAATCGGGTAGGCTTGCTACAACTGTATATGACCTTTACGGCGCATTGACGAGAAATATTCTCACAAAAATCACATCCAACATCCCTCATAGTCTTGATAAAAATCACTGTAATCCCAATAACTATAATCAGCGAATAAAATCTCGATATCTCCATAAAACAGTGGTCGGTGTGTTAGCGAAGTCAGCTTTTGCAAGAGAAACGCAACTATAATCCGTTATGAATGGGACTGCTTATCCTCTCGGTGTTAGGAAAACAAATCAAAGCCAATTATATGTTTTTTCTCCGCCGGTGGAACCAAGCAAAAGCTGAATGTAATGTTTGGCGAAAAAAGCAGGGATGGATCAGGATATTTCATTTTGTAACTTCTGATGTTAGAAAAGATTGGTGTAAATTAGATGAAGAATTGTGATAATGCCACTGGGAAAATATACGACCGATTAAAATGCCAGAAATTGTTTGAATGGTAATTGAAGAATGACTATACAAAAATAAAGAATTTCTGAAAAATTATGCGTCACCTTTTTCTGTGGTTATCACAAATCCTTCTTCGTTATTTTTGTACTTCAATTATGGTTCACGGTAACAGAAAGTTACAAAAATTAACTTTTGAAAAACCGTGCGTAATGTAAGAGAATATAGGGCTCCACCATTATTTTTTTTTTAATTTCATCTGAGCGTATAAATAAAAGTAAGACTGCCGGTGAAAATCCGGTGAAAAATGCCTATTAATAAGAGAGTTATAGTCGTGACGTCACGTATATAAGTTTTTATATCAAACTATTTTCTTCATGGACCTAAATGTTCTTGAAATATATGTTATTTCTAAATTATATTTATAAAAAATAAATGAATATTATTACACTATACAAGTCGACATGATTTATAATTGGACACGTATTTAAATTATTAAGTTTAATGCAAAATAATTATATTCAAATAAAAACTGTTTGAGAATTGCACTACTGGACTGATAGCCACGCCTCCGCTATTTGAATTTCTCTACTTCCATTGGTAGTAGGCTCCGCCTTTAACTCAGCATTCGTTATATATTTATAGGTGGTTTTTGAGTCGCCAATCGAAATAATATATATGGATTTCATATGAGTGACGAGCTGCTAAAACAAAAACCCCCTTATTTCCGAAGTATTTCAATTATATTATTTAATTTCTTTATTAATATTCATTATTAAGCATCTATTTTCACTATTTTTTACTAATTTCTCTTAATTCGATTGAGCTGTAATCCCCTATTTGATGGTCTTTAATATTTGTAATCATTACGGCATATTACCCATTGCTGGATGTGCCAATCTGCTTTGTATATACGCAGATTTCGGTAATGATGATATATTTGTACCGTGCGGGCGTTTACCAGGCATCACTTCACGGATACTCATTGCTGGCGAGGAGAGTGCACCACAGGGGTTACTTTTGTGCCATTTAAAATTCGAAATATTTGGCGTCGGCCTGGATCGAACCCAGTTCCCCAGATTCGCGGGTAATATTTAAAAATTCATATATCACTCAAATTAAACAAAAAGGAACTTAAAATTTTGGATCTATAATACAAATAGGTGAAAATTTCAGAAAATAAAATGAAAAAATCTGATGTGGCAAGCACATTACCTTCCGTTAGTTCTATGTATTTTGTATAAGTGTCATACAGAAAGTTCCTTGCAAAAGATTTTATTTCTTGTACATTACCTTAGGCTGTTGTATGTATTTTATACAAATTCCATACAGAACAAAAGATCCAATATTTCCAGTAGTAAAATTATAACACAACTATACTGTCAACTGCACTTGACATTGACACCTTTCAATCAGAATTTTCTTATAGTATGTTCCGTAACGCAACCGGTTCGACCAGATTTACAGTTTTGTGTTCCGTAAGTCCTGAAATTATTTACCGGTTTCTATATGGAACGCGGTTCCTGAAAAAAGTTGGTAAAAAGTCGGACCACGGCAACCACGAAATAATCCTGGTTCATAAGAAAATCAAACGATATCCGTCAGTGTCAAATTTCTAAACCGCATTTTTAGTGGTATTACTAATAATTATTATAGATATAAGTATGAAAACATTATTTATATTTGAGATATTGGTGATTGCGTTATTTTTATTGGCATTATTCAACGTTATCAATCATTTAGTTATTTGTATTTTTGTTAGGTTGTGTTAATTTTAAATGTCATATGAATTAATGTCAATCTGTTCCGAAATAGATGAAAATATTCAGGAACCATGGTGTACCAGCAATCAAGATACAGGTTTTCTGGTTGACTTACGGAACATAGTATTAATTTAGCAGCTATTTCCAGAGTTATAACATAGCTGACTAATATATATGATATTTAATTTCTTTATACTTTTTTAACTCTTTATCCATTTAATATGAAGTATAAAATGCATTCAAATCGTATACGAGTAGAGAATAAAATATTCTTTAATAATTATAATAACATTAAATGTGAAAAAATGATATTTAACTTCGTTTTTTCAAGAAAAACGATTAAAATCTTCAAATGAGGGTACTTCCGGTTGACCAATTATAACCAAAATCTAATCAGCTCTTCACATGGATGTAACGAAGAGGAATACGAAAGAATTATAATTTTTGGAATTGTAGTATTAGAGTTATCGCTTTAGAAAATTTTGTCACACACACACACCCATACCCACACCCATATCATCGTAAAAATAGTAAAATCGTATTCTAGGGACCTTAAAACGTGCTTATTCATCAAAAACTCACCACCGATTTCTTTGACCAAAGACAATACCTTCCTTACCTAAAGGTGACGGAAGGTAAAAATTATTAGAATACCCCATTCAGATCCAAAGTTCGATTATTAAAGTCTAGTATGATAAGCAATATACCATATTTGGAAAAATAAATCCTGTGACCGTTAAAACCTTTCTTGAATAGGAAGCGTAATTGAAATTTAATTCTTTCCATCCAAGAAACGTTAGTCTAATTGATTCTATTGAGGAAGTAAACGTAGCCACCAATATGTTAAACATGACAACGACAAAGTTTTTATAAGAACCGGCCCTGAGCAAAGGGTGAACAATATTGGGATCGATACCAGTTCGCTAGACCTTACTTAAGTTGCCCCTCATTGTCCCGTTTCTTTCAACATAATAAAATTATTCGCTCCCAGCCTGCCAGAAATGTTTTCACAGTTTTCCGACTTTTCCGCCTATCCCAGACGGCGCCGAAATAAATCACAACTTTGCAGGAATTTTCTTTCTGGAATTTCGACCCACTGTCGTCTACATTGTCCTTCTCCCTCATTCTTGTGAAATATGTGTATGTCTGTCCTATTCGCACATTTGAATGTCTCGTTATTTGGTTTGGTGTCTGCTGTTTTCGACTAACTTTTTAATATGGCATAGTGCAAAACTTAAAAGTTCTACTTTAGAATTTATAACAAGGGGTTTCTTGAGTTATGAGAATCATTTCTTAATCAATCAATTAGGAAAGGACATTTTGTTTTACGGTAATATCCGCTATACAATACAATATGTGCATATAAGATTTGTTTCCAAAAGATAATAAGTACTTCATCGCTGGAATCATGAATGAACTGTCTAAATATGATGCTTGCATATTTTTAAGAAATGCACACGCAAAATAAAATAAGTGCATATTTTGCAATTTTTGACAAATGATAATTTTAAATTATTATTTCAAAGAAAAACTGGTAATTCTTACTTTGTTAAAGAAGATATTATCATCAAATTTTATGGCCAACTGGATTTCCAGGATGCTATGTGAAATTTGTATTTACATTACCAGATATTTTTCACTTTTACCAAGGAATTTTCTCATTTCCAGGTAATTTCTACTCCTATATTTGGTATGGTGTGTTTCAACATACGTACATACATACATACATACACACATAAAATCACGCATTTCCCACTTAGTGGGTTAGCACAAACCCGAAAGAATAAAAATAACATCAACCAAAAAATAATCACTCTCTCTTTCAACAACATTCTTACTAACCTGACATCATAGGTACAACATATATTCCTCACTCTTAACATATTAAAGTGACCGATTTTCAGTAGCGAAATACCGCAACCGGACCACTATAATAGTTACGAAACAATCATCCTTCGCTACACATTTCTGTCTAAGCACACTTCTTTCGCCTCGGCCACATTCATAATCGCATTCATACACGCTCTTCTTCTCTTCCCACTCGGAAACTTTCTCTCTTTTAGTACCTTATCAATCACCCCCATCCACTTACACACTACACGGCCACGCAATCGAACACCCTCAATTTCACCAAGATATATACGCTTTACAAGCCGTTCACTCTTCCTTCTCTCCACATGACCAAACCATCTCAACTGGCTTATTCCTACTCACTTAACAACATTCTTCCTAACCATACATTCTTCATACACCAAATTATTCCTCATGCGATCCCGTTTTATATATCCACATACTCCACGTAAATACCTCATTTCCACGGCAGTTACTCTCTTTTTATGCTTTCCCGTCCATGCCCAACATTCGCTTCCATACATCAAAGCAGGCACTAGCACTCCATTATACACACTTAAAAGAGCACCCATTACATTACACCCCGCACTCCTTCTCCTTTCAATTTCTCTATCAATTCGACCATCCCTTGACATCATGCTACCCAAATATACAAACTCATTCACTTGATCTAGTTTCACTCCATCCACCAACATATTGCACACAGTCACCAATTTACTCCTTTCAAATACTAACACCTTGGATTTATCAACATTCAACTCCAGATTCATCTTCCAACTACATGTATTCTCTCTATCATGATATTTGCAAATCTACCTGCCTTTGTAATGACGCGGTACATCGCAAAACAGCATAGTATTTGCGATCCTATGCGTCAGGGGAGGATTAGCAAAATTTGGGAAAACGATGAAGCGATACTTTCTCAAAATCCCGCTAATTAAAATATAGTATGACTAGCGAATGAAAATTGACTTTTAAATTATTTAATAGATGTAATTTCTTTTGAAAACATTTCCCTATATTTTATTTGAAAGGAAACTGACCCTTATGTATTTCGTTACAGAGGATTAGAATTGTACTCAATACCAGGACCTTAGCAACAAGATTCAGGGATGTATTAAAAAATTTAACACCGCAAATTCTAGTTCGTTCGTCTCAGGTATAAGCAACCCTCGAGTCGATATTACTGTTAGAAGAAATTAAAAATAATCCTATTTCATTGCATTGCCAAACTAAATAGTTTAAACATCAAAATATTTTATTTCCCTATATACCCTATAAATTTGTAAAACCTATTCATTAACCACCCGTCCATATTTCTAGTGAAATATTTTTATAACAAACGCTGATCGCATTGAAGCATTTTAGCCGGTTTCAGGTTTCCTAACAATTCAATTACCGTACTTTGAATTTATTTATAAACCATATCAGGTTGATCAAATTATTCCAAACAAGACAACATTAATGGCCTGGGCATAACAACACGTAGCTGGAAGGGTCTGTGAGGGTGAGGCCGGCGCTCAGCTACCCCCACCCCCGGAGGGAGGCCAACCTCACCCCCTCGCCCTGGCATATGCACCACACGGTTGAGTGATGTATCGAGCCAAGCCGTGATTGCGAAATTAGCAGCGAACCGAACAGTGAGTTGCTCGTAGGCTTTGTGGAACACGCGTGTGCGGTGAAGCGAATGCGCGTGTGCATATACGTGTGCTTCGATCATATCCCGAGGCCGAGGCCTGTGCTTTCAATTTTTTTTAATTGTGACGGATTTTTTTGGTTTTAACGGAAATTTGGTTGCTTCGTTTATTTTGTTTGTAGTGATTTTTTTGAGGATGGAATTTTTTCTCGGTGATTGATTAAATTAGAAATTGTGACAAATTCAGGGATTGTAATTTATAAATTTGTTTAAAACGGCGCTAATTAGCGGAATTGATATTTTACGGATATGACATTTTGTTTTCAACAACAAAGACTCAAATCGCAATACGAGGAATAGTAGCAGACCGTGGAAAATCAATTGGCTAGAAACAGTTACAAAAATTGAATGTCGCATTAGTTGACATTCGTTACCCACAATTGTCAAATGTTCCGATTTCCTTGTGAAACGTAGGTAAATAGTTTTGCGTTTTAATTCAGTGAAAATAAGCATTCCGTGAACTGCCTTTAGAGCTATGATTTTCTATAACTATAAAAGACAGTTAGGATACCAGCAAGGCCATAAAAATTTGTTGGCAGCTTTTGGGGATGCTGCCCCTTCATTATCCGTTGTTAGTCATTGGTTCCGCGAATTTCGACGAGGGCGAGAGCTGCTAGAAGACGAAACAAGACCTGGAAGACCTGCGGATGCTGCTTGTTCAGAAAATGTTGATCGTGTGGCAAGCTTGATTCAGTCTAATCGAAATATTAGCTGTATTCTTTTTAGACAAAATTTCAGCGAATCGCAAATCACTTCAGCTCAGAAAATCGTTGATCTTTTCGACACAACTGATCTGAGTTGTCTTGAATAAACTCACTTCCCCCCTTTCCGATCCTACACTACAAGTTTACAAAACTGTAAATGATTTGAGACACTCAGTTTGCATTTTGAGGTTCATATTCACATATACAGATATACTTACAGTAATATATTTTCAATATTGTCCATTTCTCATTTATAAACAGTATCATAGATCAGAAAGTATGTCAATAATTTTGACGTCACAGCAAATACTATCAGTAAAGAAGGAAATGACAAAATGAGATTAAACTTGTTCTTTTTGCACACATCACAACTCACTTCATCTCAACTCAGTTATGTACTGAGCTGAGTTTCAATTGTGTCAAAAAGAATACAGCTATTACTTATAGGGAGATTTGGGAGGAAGTGAATATTGGATCCTCGGCGGTGAATACCATTTTGCATAAACATCTTGAGGTAAGAAAGCTAGCAAGCAGTTGGATACCACATTTGCTCTCAGAATGTCAAAAACAAGACTGGTGTAAATTTATGTCGCAAAAATTTGACGGAGGAGCTTCCAAGCAAGTGGCATACATTGTAACAGGTGACAAATCTTGGATATACAGTTACGATCCTGAAACTAAACAGCAGTCTAGTGTTTGGGTATTCGAAGATGAAGACTTGCTCACAAAAATAATTCGTGGCAGAAGCGTCAATAAGAAAATGATTGCTGTTTCTATTTCGCCGAAGTGGTCCTGTTGCTGTTATTCCACTTGAAGATCGCAGAACTGTTAATTCTGAATGGTACTGCAAAGTGGCTTTACCGCAGATGTATGCAAAATTACAAAAAGGTTGCCAAATGACCGGTTTGCGTAACATCTTAGTCCATCATGACAACGCATCCACCCACACTGGTGCTAGAACATTGTGTTTTTTTGAAAGATTCAGGAGTTCAATTGGTAACTCATCCTCCGTATAGCCCAATCTGGCGCCGTGCGTTTTTCTTTTTGTTTCCAACTGTTAATAAAATGATGCGAGGTAAAAGAATTTCTAGCGCAGATGCAGCAGTTACAGAATTTCAAAGAATTTTTGAGAACCTTTCAGAAAATGAATTTTCCGAATGTTTTAACAAGTGGTTTCAAAGAATGCACAAGTGTATTAGTCTGAATGGAGAATATTTTGAAAAACAATAAAGATTTTTTGGTTAAAAATGCAACGGTCTTTTAATAACTAACAATTTTATTAACATATCTTCTAACTAAATTTTCCATTTCACTTTGTTGAACTGAATGGCTCAGTTTATTTTGAGTTTATTTCGCGGATGAAGCCGCATCGCTAAGGGGGGGTGTGAGTATCGCTCAGTTAATTTAGGACAAAAAGAACAACATTTTACTGAGTACCTAAAGTAAGCTGAAACGAATTTACACGGTAACTTTTAATATGTGTACTATCCACTAGAAACGTAATCAAGAGAAGAACATATATGTAACACTTATGGCCGTATTAAGGTCAAAACAGTAGGTCTTAAATCTGTAAATAATGAACAAAATCGCAACGAAACCTGCCACTCTTATGTTAATTTTATATTAACCAACAAATAAAGATGTGCTATTGTCAGTATTTTTACAGATTTAAACATACAGTTTTGACCATAATACGGCCATAAATTTATTCCTTGGATTCGACTTTATTCTAATCTATTAACGTCTTTTGACAAATACTACCTTTACTTTCTTTTATCGCTTAATTTATTCTACAGAAAGTCCAGCTTACATGTAATGTACAATCTTTTGACTAATGTTCTGTAATAAGCCTGAAAAAAATGCCGCTGAAAGAATCTCTTCTTTTCATACTGAACCATTTAACCTTGGTTGCTGCACGCCAACTTTATATTATAATTTGATTTTTAAGAGATATCGACTTTTATAATGATAATATGCTATTAGAAAGGTGTAATTTTTACCGGATTAAGATTGATTACTTTCAAGACTTCCTAAGGAATATATTTTCGTTTTTATGTACAGAATGAATTAATATAAAAGCTACTTTTCACCATAGTAGTTTCTAAAGAAAATATCAAATTTTAAATGTATATAAACGTATATGCTTAAAGTAATGAGAAAGGTATTGAACTTAATGAGAAAAATGCGTCCTACAACTAAACCACCATTACCTTTAAGTAATATATTTGTTTGTCTCATTCAAACAATTTATATCATTTTATAAATATTTTTACAAGGTTCAAATTTTCGAGCTATTAAAATATTTTTAGCACGATCCCTATACCTCCCTTACCAAGTGTAGCGGGAGGTAAAAATTTTGAAAGACTGACTGTAAACAGTTCAAATTAAGAAAAGTAAAATAGACAGATAATATTTACATATGTATGTTCATCTCACGATTATGCTTAGGCGAATATTCAAATAAATTTTTCCTGTACTAGAACTATTAACATTTTAAAAAATTTAACATTATTGACGAACACACTTTCGATATTTAAAAAAAATATATTACTGAAATCTATTAGTATTGACTTTGATTTTAATGAGAAAACGAAAAATAATATTGAATTTCGGTTTTACCTTAAAAATCAAAGTCCAGTATTAATAGATTTCAATAATTATTTTTTTAAATGCAGGTTCATTTTTAAAATGTTAATATTTCCAATATGGGAATAAGTTATTTGAATTTTTGTTTCATATTTTAGGACAGGTGTACACAATGCTCTTAAAGCTACATTCACAGCTACGTTTTAATACATAGTACTAATGTGAAAAACATAACATTTTCTGCAAAATATTAATTGATAATGGACATCTGCATTTATTACAAATTACCTGTCAGATTTTGAGATTTCTCATAAATTCATTTGAACAGCTGTCACAAATTTACTTAATGCATAATGCGTAATAGATAAAAGTTTGGAGTTTGCAAACTTTTGTTGCTATGCACTGTGTTTAAGCGTTATGCGTTAATATTAAAACTAGCTGTGAATGGTCCTGTACGTTGCCATATAACAAACTTCGTTACGCATTATCTATTAGCACTGTCTATTAACGTTATGCATTAAAAAAGTTACTGTGAATGAAACTTAAAGCTTGTAGTTTGCAAACTTTGCTATTAGTACTTAAGCATTAAGCCTTAAATATAACTGGAAATAACACTAAACCTTGCCATATGTGCAGCTCTTATTTAAGCGACAAATATATTGTCAGAAATATGTATCCTAAATTCCATCACCTAAGCAATGTTCCTGCAAACATCCCGATCCCTGCAATTCATTCCTGCTAACACATCCTCCTAGTAATACACTGTAATATCCTGATCCTACAAACAACGACACAGACACAGTGTGTGTCAGTGCAGGAATATTGATCACTAGGCCTAGTGCTTAACTACAAGGTAACCACCGCAGGAGAAGCAGGAACGAGAGGGTGGCAAGTGCATGAACCAGGAACTGAAGTGCAACGAAGCAGGAAAGAGATGCAAAGGGGAGAGTTTTGTGCCTGATTGAGCGTTATAATTTGGGTATGGGAAGGTTATTAAAATATAATTTATAGTGCAGTAGATGAGGAAAGTATAGCCTGTTCAGAACTCTAAAATTATGACCATCATTAGATTTTCGTAGCAGATATTTAGCCGTTAGCAGGAATTAAAGTGAATTTCAAAGTCTACGCTTTTAAATACAAAATATTCCGGGTCTGAGCAGATACTGCAACCCCTGTTGGGTTTGGATGCGGTCATCCTACCCATTAGAAAATCAAGGCCATAACTTTAAAGTTCTGATCGGACCATACTACTAAACTATGTAGTTATGTAAAATAAATTGTGAAAGATCGTGTCATCCATCGGGATTCGAAACCAAGACCTTCACTTTACTGGCGTGACTCTATCATCAACTAAGCTATTAACTGCTCTTGATGTTTCTTTTATTGAGGATGAATTTATTCGTCACGTTGGTTAAATGTAGTGGTAATACCAATCCTTGTAACAAGTGGGGGGTGCGGAGTAGAATGATGCTACTACTATTTACTGTTTACTGTTTCTTCTACTACTAATTACTCCCAACGATGATACACTTTATCTTACTGGTGGACGCCTCTGATGGTTGGCGTCCAACACTTCGTGCCGAAGGAAGTCGTGAGAAGGACTGCGTGAGAAGGACGAACACACATACACTTACACTTTACTGCACTTTGACTTTACACTGATACTGATGAACACTACAGACATGAGCAAATACTTGTTATTTAATAACTTATTAATAACTTTATTTACATTTAAACTAATACAACTATAAGTTACATTCTGTAACCTAGCGAGAGGGCGTCTCCCCAAAACTAAAAGACAGTACATGTCCAAAAACAAGACACGTCTGCCCGACGCGACAAACTAATTTCGACTCTTACATGTTAACTCTCACGAGTATCTAATCCGAGTATCTTTAAAAACAAAAACGCTATCTTCAGGACAGGATGATCTTAGGGGTACGGGGTGCATAGGGCGTCCAAAGTCACGCACGTATACATAATAATTTCTAGACTAATGATAAACAAATAAATGTCGTGACTATCATAATACAATATGAATTTCTAAATTGAATTTTAACTTAAATAGATAAACAGAGTTAAAATATGAATATTGAAACTATAATTTAGAAAAGTTTTTAAAAAGTTATTTATCTATTATTGCTCTTACCCTCGACTTGTCACACCCCACATCTAATAATATAATAATATATAATAAATGAACGCTCTATGAGAGATATACTAGCAAGCAGTTATACGTAAGTTGAAAATTTCAGTTGGTAAGATCGTCAATCCGGCAAAGTCGATAATTGTAAATTTCTAGAGTTACATATGGATGAAAATATTATATGAAGCCCCTTGCTCTCACATTATCTCTGTGCTGAACAGAGCGTGTTTCCATGTGAGACATTTAATTTATATTTTAAATGAAGGACAGCTACTGATGTTCTATCATGCTAAAGTTGGATCTATATTATCTTATGGAATTTGCTTCTGGGGTCATCATCATCCTTCAAAGACGTATTTGATGCCCAGAAGAGGATAATCAGATGTATTGCTAAAGCCCCCTTGCGAACATCTTGCAAAGAACTATTTATAAAATATAATATTTTAACTTTGCCGTGTTTATATATTTACCATCTCTGTGTCTATGTGTTTAATATGAAGGGACAATTTAAGTCTCATTGGGACGTACATAATAGAAATAATCGAAACAAAAATCATTTCATAGTGCCAAATAAACGATTAATGATTGCCATAAACTCTCCTGCATGTAAAGGAGTACAATATTAAACTGCTTACCTTTTGAAATAAAGTTATCAGTAACAATAAAAAGTTTTAAAGATAAAATAAAATAAAATTAATCGAAAACTGCTTTTATTCTACAAATGACTATGTAAACCACTGCAAAAATTTGTAATTTTAATAATATGTGTTTATATGACGATTTCCGTAATTTTATGTAAAAATTCAGAGGAAATAAATAAAAAAGTGAAGATCTTGGATTCGAATCCCGATGGCTGACATTTTACAATTTATTTCAAATATACTAGCTGCTAACTCATTGTTAATATAATTATATAACTTTTGTAAAAACTACTACTCTCATTTTCTGAGAACAATAACAAAGAAAACGACACGTTGCCTTTTTTTAAATCTGTTTTTAATTTCTTTTTTGGCGGGTTAGTAACTAGAAACTAGAACTAGAGCATTGGAATTTCCCAAGTTTTTGTTACTTTTACTGTTTTAAGAAGGTACCTAATCAAAGATTCACAGCTAACATGAGTTGCAAATATACTGATTATTTTCAAATTTAAAGTCTTTGTTGAATTGTTAGAAAAATTAATTTCAGATATAGACAAACTAATAATTAGCAAAATTTAATAATTTTTTCAGAAATATGTTGAGGTAATGTTTTTATTTTCTTGGTCCAGCTTTAGCCCTTCAATAATAACTGCATTATTATTTTTACCTTCCGACACCTTTAGGTAAGGAAGGTATTGTCTTTGGTCAAAAAATTCGACGATGAGTTTTTAATGAATAAGCACGATTTAGGGTCCCTAGAATACGATTTTACTATTTTTACGATGATGTCTGTATGTATGGATATATGTATGTATGTACGTGTGTAACGATTCTTTCGGATCTCATAACTCCAATACCAACTTTCTTTTTTTTTCGTATTTCTTTTCTTTACATCCAAATGAAGAGCTGATTAGATTTTGGTTATAAGTGGTCGACCGGAAGTACCCTAATTTGAAGATTTTTACAATTTTTCTCGAAAAAACGCTGTTAAATATCCTTTTTCCATATTTAATGTTATTATAAATATTAAATAATATTTACACACACTGTATGGGGTCTCGTGGCCGCGTGCCTGAGTGTTAGGTCGCGAATCTGGGGAATCTGGTTCGATCCCGACCGACGCCAAATATTTCCAATTTTAAATGGCACAAAATTGATCCCTGTGGTGCACTCTTCACGCCAGCAATAAGTGCCCGTGAGGTGTCGCCTGGTAAGCGCCCGCACGGTGCAAATATTTCATCATTACCGATATCTGTACAAAGCAGATTGGCACATCCAGCAATGGGTAATAAGCCGTGATGATATATTTATTTATTTATTTATTTAAAGAATATTTTATTCTATATACGATTTAATTACATTTTATACTTTATATTCAATAGATATAGAGTTAAAAAATTATAAAGAAATTAAATTTCATAAAACAGCCAGCTTTGCTATAAACATGGAAACATCTACTATATTAAGAAAATTCTGATTGACAGATGTCAGTGTCAAGTGCAATTGACATAGTATGTTTATGTTATAATTTTATTGGAAATATAGAAACTTTCTGTATGGAATTTGTATAAAATTCATAGAACTGATTTAAGGTAATGTACTGGAAATATTGAATCTTTTGCAAGAAACTTTCTGTGAGGAATTTGTACAAAGTACGTAGAACTGACGGAAGGTAATGTGCTGGCCACATCAGATTTTTTTTTATCAAATACCACGAAAAGGCATAAGACCCAAACAAATTTACGAAGACCCTTTGTTTTGAATTGTAATGATGTGATTATTTTTACTCACTTCTTTCAATTAGTAAAAGACCAGATTGGATATTTTTCAGTTTAACAACATTTTCGCACCCCCCCCCCTTGCAATGTAATCCACCCCTGGATCACAGTCAGTACCCAAGCACCGTTCATTCGCAGACTTCGTGTAACACGTTACACGTCATGTAATATCGATTATGGAAACATATTTCAGCGGCAGCTCCAGCCATCCAGGTACGATCCCCCCCCTTATCCCCCCCCTAGCTCGCGGTTTGCACACACAGGTAATTAGGAACGTCACCCACACCACCCCTTCCAGTGAGATGGTTGCGTGATTAGTGAATGTCGAGAATTTTGCGAATGTGGCACTGAACGGACAGAATGGAATTTGATTTCGAAGGTTTTTTTTGCTTTGGGAACTGTGGAATTGGTTTTAATAAAGGTACAGAGTTTGCAGGGTTATGAGAAATATTTTTGCCAGTGAAATCATAACATGTTGCCCTAAATTTTCAAATGTATAAATAATAATATCCTTCATACATTTTAATCTGTTAAATATTATTCTCTATTATATTGTATATTTTTAAGTGTGTTTCCTGCCCTTTCATTGGGAATAATCCTGTCGAGCAGTTGTAATTAATAAATAAATAAATAGTAAATAAATAAATACGATTTTTTTTATAGAAGTTTTTATTTTATTTCGAGGAATCAAATAAAAGTTCGAGTTGGACACGGTCCGGCAGAGAAAACGCATGGTTTTTAAATAAGCGTTACATAGAAAATATTTGGTTTTTAAAAAAATATTTACATCGAAATGAACCTTATAAATGACAAATTTTAAAAAAATATCATATGTGCGGAAAGTCACAACATGGAGATGCCTCCTGTTTTCTCCAATGTATGATTCTAGGCATTCCCTGAAGCTGCGAACTGCATCAATCAACATCTTTTTTCTTTTGGGGTTATCTGAAATCACGCGTTTACGTTAATAATCCGCGCCCGCTGTAACAAATGAAGGAAGATATTCAACTGAAATCAATCAAATTCCACGGCAGATGGCAAATTTTAAATGATGCAATTCGCAGATTCAGGGGACGCCTGGAATCATGCATTGCAGAAAACGTGGGACATCTCCGCAATATATTAACATATATTAGCATAGCCCTGATGATGGTGAAGACGGCTTCTCCAGTATTTTTTCCCTAACATCATACCAACAGTCAACAAATACCAATAACTATCAATTTTCTGAGCAGAAAGAAGACGCGTTTCTGAAAATATGTTCTTCGGATGACGACTTTTTTAATACGTTGGGTGCCTTTAATATTTATAAGCGTCAACTAATATAGTGGGAAGGTGCCGCCGACGTTTATAAGCGTTTTAGGCCCAATTTTACAATTTATGGATAAACTATAACATAGCTATCGGAGGTATAACTTTATCCTAGTAATTATATCTTCAATAAACAAGACTGTCTTTTACAATGCATTTTTATCTTTCACATAGTTATACCAAGAATTACGTTAGATTACGTAAGGTTGGTACTGACACAATAAAATGATCTTCTTGTTAGACTATTTTTCTTCAATATTGTTATTATATCTACCTTCTAATTTGCATTTTTCACAATGTTAAATGATATAAATGATATTTTTGATTCTAACAGTGATGATGAATTACTTGATTGGCATCTGTCAAACGTATGAATAACAACGTTTGTTTACGTGGTATCCAAGTTGTTGTTGTTTGTTGTTGTTTGTTCAATGGGGGGGCCTTACAGCCGCGCGTACTCAGGCCTACTGGCCCATTGTACTTCCCCTATATTCAGGGTCCCTTAGCTAAGTCCTGCCGCCTCCACGAAGGTGGCAAGCCTATTGTAAGAGATCCTCTGGATTTCATGAGGCTTTGGAAAGAGAACCTCCATGTGTCTCCTTCTGGTGGCAACTAGTGCTGCACATTCACAGAGTATATGTTCCGTCGACTCTTCGTCGAGACCGCATCTTCTGCACGAATCGTCATCGATTATGCCGATCGTCTTCAGAAGTTTGTTAAGAAAATGCCCCGTGAGCATTCCAACACAAATTCTAAGTTTTCTTCTACTCAGTTGTAAAAGATCCTTGGCTTTCCTTGGAGCAGGTCCAGGTATGAAGAGCTTTGATTGTCTCAAGCCCGGTTGTTCTGACCAGCATACTAGATGTTGGGTGGTCATCCAGTTCCTGATCGTGTGTCTAGTAAAGCTTTTGGGGAGCCCGAATGCTGGCTCCGGCCCAATATAGGCCCTGTCTGAGCCATCACGTGCCAGAGCGTCAGCTTCTTCGTTCCCCCTTATGCCTTTATGACCAGGTACCCACACAAGTTTCACGTGGTATCCATAAGAACAAGGGATAAAGTTTCTGAGGTATACGACCGATTTCCATGGGATAAGAAATACTGGTGTTTATTCTATCTGAGGTTTATCCGAGGTTTGTAAAATACAATTTTCAATTTTATACCTGGTATTGCGTTTTCCGAGGTTTATCTAATGATTGTAAAAGTGGCCCTTAGTGGCATTTATGCTTTCAGTTATGCAATCTGGTCGAGACAGCAGTTATGTGCGTGTATGTAAGCAGGCACTCGAGTAAAGGTAAATCAATTTTGGGATCAGGCAGAGAATAAAATTAAAGCAGCGTCCAACGTGTTAAAATAATGCAAGAGTGTCTGAGCATATGGCCAATAAGTTTCTTGTAGGATGCAAATGAAAAACTCTCATTCGCAAACAAATCGTAGCATTTCAATGCGCACTATACAGGCTTCTAATAAACAATGCAACACTGTGCAAACTTCGTCATTGGCCGTCACACAATTTCCCACCGTGATTCACGTGAGTCCTACCCTTCCAGTAGGGTAGCGCATTCACCATATCACTTTCACCCCTTGCATGTCCATTCCCCGTCGGTGAAATCTCGTGCCGTGCGTTTGAAATAATAAACATATTTTCATCTGCGTTGGCGGGATCGATCGCGTTATTCCACCCTGTCTACCGGTGCTCGCCTTGACCTCGCGACTCCTCGACCGGGGGTCATGATTCATTCCGGGGTCAATGACCCGTTTCCTGGACTCCCTTATAATACAGTAGGGAAGGAGTTTTTTGTTTGGCTTTGTTTTTGAATCTGCGCGTTTGTTGTTATTCGCTCCAGGCAACGGGATATTTCTGTGTTTCTCTGGTTTTGGTTGAGGCAGGTACAAAGTCGAAGGGGATGATTACAGACAGAGGTTGTTCACCGCGATTATTATTCAGTATTTTATTCATTATGCTTAGTTTGTTTATGTACTTGGATGATATACCATATTCTAAATATTCTTCCTTATAATTAAACTTAATTAAAAAATCTGATGTGGCCAGCACATTACCTTCCGTCAGTTATAAGAGGCATTTACGAAACTTCTACCCGAGAACTGTTACTGATAAACAGCTTTTTATAACTACCAGAATCGATATTTTAAGAACGCAAGTGGTAAACAGGGTAGATCCATAACCTATGAAAATATTTGTAACAGGTTAAAAATTTGACGTATTTAACAAACTGAGCAGAGTCCTACTTTGAACACATTTCCATTTTAGCGCGCGCGCTTCGCTTTGCATCACTACCTTTTTTTGGGATTAGATTCTTCATGAATCCGATAGATGGATTTGGTAGATATTGAACAATTTTCGAACACGGTAACTTTTTACCACTCGTGTTTTCAAACACAGTCGCTAGATGCGGTATCTACCGGTAGAATTTTCGTAAATCCGTATGTATTTTCTATAAAATCCATACAGAAAGTTCCTTGAAAAAGATTTTAAGTTTCTTGTATATACATTACCTTCGACAGTTGTATGTATTTCGAGCAAAAAGATCCTATATTTCGACTAAAATTATAACACAAAAATACTACGAATATGTCAATTGCACTTGACACTGACATCTTTCAATCAGAATTTTCTTAATATAGTTGTTTCTACCACAGCTGACTAATTTATGAAATTTAATTTCTTTATAATTTTATAACTCTCTATCCATTTAATATGAAGTTTAAAATGCAGTCAAATCGTATAGAGAATACAATGTTCTTTAATATTTATAATAACATTAAATGTGAAAAAATGACGTTTAACATCGTTTTTTTAAGAAAAACTGTTAAAATCTTCAAATGAGGGTACTTCCGGTTGACCAATTATAACCAAAATCTAATCAGCTCTTAATATGGGTGCAACGAAGAGGAATACGAAAGAATTATAATTTTTGGAATTGTAGTATTAGAGTTATCGTAGACGAAAATTTTGTTACACACACACATCCACACACACACACACACACACACGCACACACACATACAGACATCATCGTAAAAATAGTAAAATTGTATTCTAGGGACCTTAAAACGTGCTTATTCATTAAAAACTCACCACCGAATTTTTTGACCAAAGACAATACCTTCCTTACCTAAAGGTGACGGAAGGTAAAAAAATATGTATATAGATCTCGACTAAAATCAATGGCGACTCATGACATTTGTCAGAGATTGTCCAAAAATACTGTAGTACCTATAATTGCCCATCGTTTAAGTTTAGATAGATGGTCTGTGGTTTAGCAGCAGCGGCCACGAATCATGCCGAGCATTCACGAAGACCAAGGGAAGGCAGTCTCCTATGCTAACTTATACGGTGGTATAAAGTGGCTTGTTTTACGTATTGTGTATGCAGCATAAGTGAAAAGGGTTAGAAAATACAAAAAAAATCGACTTCCTACTTTAAATATACACAAATACTTAAAACTTTTAAAAACTATGGGCCAAATTCCTGGTGAAAATAGTTCGACCGGTATTTTAAGGGTCATTTTCTAGTCTAGATTTAGCTTCTACCGAGACTTTTAGCACAATGAAAAACTACTTCGTAAAAATCCAGTAAAACCTACCTTGCAGGACAATACTAACAGAAAAATGTGCAGGGTTTAGGGATACAATGCCTAATAGAATTAAAGCTGGTATTACCAATAAAGGCGATGTAATTCAATATTAAAGGACGAAATACTTAAATAACATATTGGTTTTACTTCCTTGTACATAGCAAAGGAAGTATTGTAATCGCAAAAAATTTCGGTTTTCAGATTTCAGCGGAAATATCCATTTTGACCATTCCCGAATCCATTTTGACTAATTTCGTCGTGACGTCTTTACGTACGTATACGTACGAATCTCGCATAATTCAAAAACGGTAAGCCGTAGAAAGTTGAAATTTTGTATTTAGGACTGCTATAACATCTAATTGTGCACCTCCCTTTTTGGTTATTACATAATTTCCAGGAGTGGTACTTTACTTGAAACCTTTAATAGATATTAATGAAAAACTATTTTAAAATACAATCCAAAACTTTCCAAATTTGGTATGTAAGACTTTTATGTCAATGGGAATAACATAATGGATTTTGGGTAAAATAGGCTAACCGGAAGTGATATATTACTTGAAGTTGTTAACAGCTTTTCTTTAATAAAATGGTTAATTTTGATTTTAGAAGAAAATGCTTTAAGTAAAAGAATTATTAAATTAGCCCTTAGTATAAGCGAGATATGTAAATTTAAAAATTATATACTTTTTTGTTTTTGTAACAAAAAATAAAAAAATCAATGTTAATTACGTCAAATACGTATGATTGGGTCTCTATTAGACCTCCCGCTTTAGAGATATTCAAGTTAAAAGTTAACTCAAAACCTGTAAGCCGTAAAAGGTTGAAATTTATTATTTACGACTTGTATAAAGTCTAGTTGTGTACCTACCTTCATCATCACTAAATATCTTACCGTTTTGAAGTTAAAATTAATATTTTGTAATTTAGTTATTAAAAAATATGTATAGTTTAAGTTTAATAGGCGTATAAGAAAGTCGTGTGGTGTTCACATCAGATGTTTTTTAAGTTTAAAATCTACAATTTAAATTAATCGAAGAGTGAATATTGTGCGTTAGGTATCTTTTCTTACGAGTGTAGCACATTTATAGTAAATTGCAAATATGCTTTTTATATCTATCTGATAAAAAAAATGATAAAATCAATTCCCATAATCATCACGCATGATATATTATGCCGTATAATTGCCACAGTCGTTACTAACTATATCAATAATCAAAATCAATATTTCAATTCCAGTGTAGTTACAAAGTTACACAAAGATTTTATTTAGTCGTGTACATCATATTCTGAGCAACCAGGTACGGACTTTTGTCTCGTACGCACTTTCCCTCTATACTAAAAGCGTGAACCAATGAAGCACCATTCATCTATGACGCGTCTTCAAAACATACCATTAAATAATTTGGAAGATATGGAACGTAGTTGTAAACAACGTTATGCAACTGAAAATCTTGAACTTTGACGCCTAATAAATATAGTCAAGGACACAAACATAAACAACAAAATGCAGATGCAAAAATATATGACAAATATTTTTTAAATAATATTAACACTGGTCGCATGGCTGTTTGTATTAGGTTGTGATTTGACAGCCCAGGTTCAATTCTGACTTATCTCACCATGACAGTTTTGAGAGCCCGTGAATTATTTCTAATTTTAATTGGCATAATAGTGACCCAGTGTTGCACTCTTCACGCCAACAATGAGTGCCCGTGAGATAATGTCGGATATATAAATCTGCATGCAAAGCAGATTGGCACACACTGTATATATAATATGCCGTGATGCTATATTCATTTATGTAAAACCGTACAGAACATAGTAATTAAAAATGTTATGTGGCCAACACAATGCCTCCCGCTATTTAATTTTTATTAATTTAAATATACACACTTACATATTTAGTTATGCTGGACACTGTATTAAGGATCCATTCCATATACCCATGGTTCCATTTACTATTTTATTTTTAAAACATTACTATACCTAATTAATATGAAATGAATACTTCTTTAACAGTGACATTTATCTGTCAGTTACATACATTTGTGATATGAACTGTGTAATCAAGGAGTTGTGCTTGTTTAAAGCGTAGGCTCAAGGATTTAAATTATAGATAATTTTATAAATTTATCCATAAAATATATAGCAATTCAATTATCCTTAATTTTTATAACACAAATCTCGAAAATATAACATATGAAGGTATTTTTCGAAAACTATTTTGAGCTTTAAGTAAAATACCATTTCTGGTTATCTGATTTATACCAAAATATTACAAATTTTTCTGAATTATAGTATTTGCGTTACAGTGGGGAATACTACACACAGATATCGTGAAAAGGTACATGAAACTTTCTGTATGGAATTTGTACAAAATATATAGAACTAACAGAAGGTAATGTACTTGAAATATGGAATCTTGGGTAAGAAATTTTCTGTGTGGAATTTGTACAAAATATATGGAACTGACGGAAAGTAATGTAGTGGCCACATCAATTTTTTTTTTAAGTTTCAAGTCTATATTTAAAAACCTGATGTGGCCAGCACATTACCTTCCGTCAGTTCTATATATTTTGTATAAATGTCATACAAAAAGTTCCTTGCAAAAGATTCTATTTCTTGTACATTACCTTAAGGCAGTTGTATTTTATACAAATTCTAGCAAAAGATCCTATTTTTCCAGTAAAATTATAATACAAATATACTGTCAACTGCACTTGACACTGACACCTTTCAATCAGAATTTTCTTAATATAGCAGCTGTTTCTCTGTTCTCTGTTTCTCTGTTTCAGCTATATATATTTAATATAAAGTATAAAACGCATTCAAATCGTATAGAGAATTAAATATTCTTGAATATATATATATATATATATATATATATATATATATATATATATATATATATATATAATAAAATTAAATGTGAAAAAATGATATTTAACATCGTTTTTTCAAGAAAAACTGTTAAAATCTTCAAATGAGGATACTTCCGGTTGACCAATTATAACCAAAATCTAATCAGCTCTTCATATGGATGCAACGAAGAGGAATACGAGAGAATTATAATTTTTAGAATTGTAGTATTAGAGTTATTGTAGACGAAAAGTTTGTTACACACACACACACACACACACACACATACAAACATCATCGTAAAAATAGTAAAATCGTATTCTAGGGACCTTAAAACTTGCTTATTCATTAATAACTCACTACCGAAATTTTTGACCAGACAATACCTTCCTTACCTGAAGGTGACGGAAGGTAAAAATCGATAGAATTTTGTGGAAATTTTTAACCAATAGTAAATGTAAGCCAGTCGAACTATTACGACGTACGTAATCGAGTTCTAATTTCTAATATTAAATATTACATTTTGGGGAAATATACGACGAATATCTAATTTAATGAAATGTTTGTAATTAAATGAAATGATTTAATCAAAGCTATTGAATGAAACGTCAAATTTATCAACGCACATTGGCGTACTTAATGATTCAAAGATATTTAATTTTAGAAAAACACATATTTTTTATTTTTCATTGGAAGTGACAGAATCAATAAATTTAGCTAATTACTAAAAAAATATGTAATCAGGTATAAAATGTTTATTTTCCTCTTTATTAAGTACTTTACATCAATTTGCTTTTGATATTTTTTATATTTAATTATAATACTAATTCACAATTACCAATTAAAGGGATTACAAATAAAAATATATTTATCTTCAAACAGGTAATTAATTTGTGCCTAACAAAATAATTGTTTGTAATGAGTTAAATTAAAGCTTTTCCCGAATTATGATAAATTTAAAATCTGTTTATTTAGATTCAAATTACTCATGAGTAATCTGTTAATTACAAAATTTGATAAACAAAGACATGACAAGCAACCGTCACAAACATTAATAAAAACATTATTGATAACGAGAAAAAATGTCATAAACATAGATTCGATTCCTTTTCTGTTATATTTTGAAAATTATTGTGAATTTTTCGGCTGACTGCATCAACCTGCGTCACCTTCTTAACCAAGTACATATTAGAATGTAAATTGTCTTTACCAAATGCAAAAAATTCTATACGAAAAAGTTTCTATATATAACTACACTTTGGCATCTTAGCTGAAGGTCATTCCGGTTAAATAACTATGTTTATCATTGCAGAATGACATCATGACATCACAAGGAAGTGCAAATAATATGCAGCAAACAAATTTTGACTGTGCATACGCCGAAAAACAAGTAAAAAACTCGACAAACAATTTTATCTAATGCATATGCGCATTTTTATATTTATTGAGGATATAAAGAACAAAAAATAAGTTGTTTTTATAACACTTAATATAATGTAGTGATAGCGTTATGCAACTCAATGCAAAAATAAAAAATTCGGCAGGCAATGATAATTAATTGACTGGAAAATGCAACTCATTGTATTTAAACGAGGAAATGAATAATTTGCATTGAAATAATGTATTAGGTAATTTTTGACTATGAATATAATTAGTAAGCAATTTTAAGATTCTTAATGTCAAATATATTACTTAAAATACCGTCTTAAAAATATTTGTCTGAGTCAAACAGTATTTATTTTTTGCAACACGTTTCGATGCACTCTTACAATTTCTTACAAAATATTACATTTCTTGCACACAAAATACATTCGGTATTTTGTATTCAGTTTTACAACATGGTACAAATATTCAAAAAAGGCATACACACATCAGTTTATTCTCAAAATCAACAACAGATAAATCGGAAAATTGTAGAAAATATCTTGTGGAAGGATTATTTGGTTTTATCATCGATGCACGCTTCTATAAGCTATTTGTACACCAATGATTGTGTTGTATTGCTGTAGGAATTTAAATAAAATATAAAGAATTTCATTAATTTGCCCGAAAATTTGCTTTCTACCTCTCGCTACCCTTGGTAAGGGAGGTATAGTGATCGTGCTAAAAATCGCATATCGAGATTTTGGTAAATGAGCATGTTTTAAGATCCCTAGAATCCAATTTTAACATTTTCACGATGATGCTGTGTGTGTGTGTGTGTGTGTGTGTGTGTGTGTGTGTGTGTGTGTGTGTGTGTGTGTGTGTGTGTGTGTGTATGTATATATATATATATATATATATATATATATATATATATATATATATATATATATATATATATATATATATATATATATATATATATGTGCGTGTGTGTGTGTGTGTGTGAGTGTGTGTATGTGTGTGTATGTGTGTGTGTGTATGTGTGTGTGTGTGTGTGTGGATGAGTGGATCCTCCACTCTAACTCAAATAATGATCCCTGATAGCAGCTTTAAAAAAAAACATACGTTTGGAGAAATTTTGATTTAAACTACCTAATGGATTAAAAAAATTTGATGTGATCAGCACATTACCTTCAATCAGTTCTATGTATTTTGTACAAATTTCATACAAAAAGTTTCATGTAAGAAATTCTATATATTTCCAGTAAAATTATAACACAAACATATGTCAATTGCACTTGACACTGATATTTGTCAATCAGAATTTTCTTAATGTAGTATATCTTTTCATAGTTATAGCACAGCTGACTGCTTTATGAAATTTAATGCCTTTATAATCTTTTAACTCTATATCCATTGAATATGAAGTATAAAATATATTCAAATCGTATAGAAAATAAAGTATTCTTTATTATTTATAAGAAGATTAAATGTAAAAAAATATACTTAACAGCGTTTTTTCAAGAAAAATTGTTAAAATCTTCAAATTAGTTTACTTTCGGTAGACCAATTTTAACCAAAATCTTATCAGCTCTTCATATGGATATAAAGAAAAGGAATACGTAAAAATTATAATTTTTGGAAAGGTGGTATTGGAGTTATGCGATCCGTAAGATTTGTGACACACACGCATACATACATGCAAACATCATCGTAAAAATAGTATTCTAGGAACCCTAAAACGTGCATATTCATTAAAAAGTCATCATCAAATTTTTTGACCAAAGACAATACCTTCCTTACTTAAAGGTGACGGAAGGTAAAATGCATTAACTAAAAGTATGTAGATGTGCAAAATAATCTAAAAGTAGACATCAAACGATAAATCAGATTAAAATCTGATCGTTAATCGAGTTCATATATCTAGTATATTGTATTCGTGTGACCAACGATACGAATATCGCTTGCCTAAAAATGCAAATAAATTTGCTACTGAATTTGAGCCTTTCAGCTGTTGGTATCTCTACGAAATATAGTTTCTGAAAAAAAGTGACTAGACGAGATATGGTTTTTCAATGCGAGAAACAAATACCCGAGCCTGAGGTACGTCTTGTTCTGAGCAAAATTGCTATGGCATCAGTAGGGTAAAACTCTTGTCTTACGACGTTATAAGCACTTCTTTCAATCTTCTTCAAGGCCTCAGGAGACTCTTTGGAATTGCAAAAACGTTCATCAACGCTTTGTTTAATAACAAATGCGAATCAGTTTCCTTGTTCTTATGACATTTAAATCATTGCTATCAGAAATCGCGTTGCATTTGTTTGTTTTGATGATGCGTTCATTAAAGCGTTGATGAACTACAACCGGACATTAGCATTATCAAAGAAACAACATTACCAATCTGTATAAGAAAGTTACACCTGAAAACAATATGCGAAAAGTACAAAGAAACTCTGGAACACATATGATCAAATTATTTGTACTGAACAAATTATATTTGTTCTATGCTAATGCCCACCGAACCGGAGTTCCATTTCCTAGCTTGCTGACGTAGCCCGCGTTGCGTTTCTCTACGCAGCCTAATCAAATGCAAATGTTTAGCTAACAGTTTTTTAAAGTCACAAGGACGTATTTTGAAATCGGCCCGCTGTCCGCGCCTCCTCCCGCCCCCTCATCAGTTTGTTTTGTAACGTTTTCGGCCAGCGCATTATCTCGTAATTTATTAGGAATCCCAAGTGAGACTCGAACCGAGCCTATGAGACCTTATTGAAGAAGAGATAAGAGCCAGTTTTGTTTATCCAAAAGCAGGTGGCTATGAAATATTCTTTATTATAGTCTTTTTTCTGTTTTGTTAATTAGAATATTTGTGTTCTAAGCGCAAAACACCGTTAGACTGACTTTAAACACCTGTAGTTTTTTTAATATGTAAGGTGTTCCTTCTAAAAACTTTTCATCTGGTTCCAAGTTCTCTTTGTACTCGTAAATTCGTATGATATTCTTTTTAATCATGCCAGTATTATTCATAGTAATTAACGATCCACGCTTGCATTATAAAGCTATAAAATTAATAGAAAAGTAATGTAAATAAAAATAACGATGTAGATAAATATAAACATTCACTAGAAACCTTGTACACTCTAGGTCTTATGATGATTCAGATTGTCTGTTTTACTTATTTATTTAGCTAATGGCAGTATATACATACAAAAGGCTTATAAATGCAGTTATATAACACTAGTTAAAAAAAAAACATTCACTACTTGGTGAATTATATTTTGATCATACAAGCTGTTATCATACAATAAATTGTAACTGAAACTTGATCTAAGTTTTACAAAAGTTAATACCTATTTACTATTTGGAGGAAACTGTAATTTTAGTAATTTCTATAGGAATTAAAATTAAAAGTTAAAGGTAAAATTTGAAGCTTATTAAAAAGAAAACATATTTTTAAAATTCAGTTTGTTTGAGGCATATTATAAAAGACGCAGTCTAATGTAAATAATTTATTTCCTGGCCTAGGTTTTGACTGTTACTACAGTCTTCCTCGAGGCTGGAAATGGTCAATGATTATATACATATATATATATATATATATATATATATATATATATATATATATATATATATATATATATATATAATCATTGGCCATTTCTAGCCCTGAGGAAAAAAAATCATTGACCATTTCTAGCCCTGAGGAAGACTGTAGTAACAGTCGAAACGTAGGCCAGGAAATAAATTATTTACATTAGACTGCGTGTCCGATCATTTCCCAATTTTCCATTCTGCTACCAGTCGATCATCGTACTCCACATATTATAAAAAATGTAAAACATATATACACCGATTTTTCTTGCTAAATGTATATTTATCTCTGTCTTCCTTATGATTTCCTACATTCTATCTTCGATACGTATGTCTTACAGCTTCATCTTTGTCTTACTCATTTAGAGAAAGATACAATCTATATCTCCCAGTTGATCCTCACGTCATCAATTTCTGATGCTAGAATTACAAAACTTTTATCTAGCATCTTTGTCGTACAAACATTGCATATATGAGACTTTTATTCGCTATCTCATTGACGTCCGTGTTTAGGAGGGGTATAAGCTATCTCCGTCTAACCATCGGCATAAAATGAAATAGAAACTGTATTGTAACTGCGGCAACGAGTGTCATTTACAAATATTTGAATTATTTGAATATTCATGTCATTCTGTCATTCATGTGATTAAGGTGATTTTGGCGTCAATAATAATTTGTGCTATTGTGCTTCGTTGTGTGTAAAAAGAGGTATATTTCACCCATTATACTTATATCGTATTTATTCGATTGGTTTATTATTTCTAAATAACTATTTATACTTCGAATTACATCATAATCATTCAATTGCGAAATATGTGTCACTTCGGATTTTGATGAATAATAATATTCACACAAGTATTAGCGAACAAAAAAATTATTGCAAATAAAATATTGAAAATGTAAATATGACAAAGTTCTGTTATACTCCACCTTATATCAAACTAGAAAATTAAATCCCCGTAATAAAACCATAGTAACAATATGACGTCATCAATTTCCTTCCTCCCCTGGCGATTTAAACCATATGTTTACTATTGATGACATGACGTGAGGGTCAAGTGAAAAAAATCGTTGCGTAGGTACATTCGGTCTTTTACATTCAGTGTTACAATATAGTACAAAATAAATGCCGTTTGGCTGAGATTTCGAGTAATTTTTTACACCTAATCTTTACCACCATCGAGAAATTTTCCACGTTCAATTGTCAATATTTGAGAAGAGATCGAAAGGTAGAATTTGGTCAGAAATAGCTAATAAGTCTTGTTGATATATTAATATCTGCGGCTCTGTGGCAAAAGCAAATAAGTCATTTTTTAAGGGATGCTATTTAAAACATCACATTTGATATTTGCGGTTTACAAAAAAATTGAAAAGCCCACTTCTATAAAAAATAAAACATGTAATACAAATTATAAAATCTTGTATTACAATGTACTAATACACTGTCTGCAATAAGTTACATGATTTTGATTTCGCAACCTTGAAAGTAAAAATATCTTTCGTCTTATAAAGATGTTCAGTTAATGCAATCGTTGCTGTCAAATTCTAATTAGTTGGTAATATAAACATAATATCAATTTGAAACAAATTTGTCAAATATTGAAATCAATATTAAAAAATTGCTACATCATGTTTTATATTGACATTAGCAGCATGAATGAATTAAAAAATCTCATTTATCATATTAGTTATGTGTAGCATCAGACGAGCATTAAAAATGTATAATCATTTAAATTATTTGATTATATCTGGATTGAAATTCTTTGATCGTAGTAGGTAGTGTGAAGGATTTATACCCCCACTGTGTGTGATGTGAATTATAAGAATTATTTATATCATCAACAGCATTTTTTGATAGCTAAAACTTCTTTTAATATGTGTTAACAGTAACTCAAAATTGACAACAGAATAGAGCAAATTGGTGTGTATGTGCTCTTTAATATTTTTTGCATGATGTTTCATACTGTATATTTTGTGTGCATGATTATATAATATTTTGTAAGATTTTGCTACCTTGGAGAAGATGCAAGTGTACCACGAAACGTCATTGTTGTAAGAAAATGTTGTTTGACTAATATTCGAGATATTTCCCATTCTTTTAACATTATTCTTATCATTTTTGTTAAAATACATATTAAGTCAAATTATTTTAGTACTTGTAGTTGTTTATCTGACAATCTTTGTTTATAAATTTAGTTCCATCATTGGATTACATTTTAGCCAGGCTAGAATTTTAAAACACTAAAACATTCGGGTCTATTCTGTAACTCAGTGGTTCATTTTTAACTACTGGTTAAAATTTTTAACCAATCAAGGGCCCTATTCTCTAACTCGGTAGTTAATATTTAACCACTGGTTAAAATTTTTATCCAATAGATAATTATTTGACAACTAAAAATCCGTTTTTTTGCTATATGTCTACATACTTGATTGGTTAAAAAATTTAACCAGTAGTTAAAAATTAACCACTGAGTTATAGAATAGGGCCCCAAGGGGCCTATTATGAATCTCAGTGGTTAATATTTAACCACTGGTTAAATTTTCTAACCAATCAAGTATGGATAAATTTTTTAACCATGGTTAAAAATTAACCACCGAGTTACAGAATAGGACCCCAAGTACATTGATATATAACAAATAATTGTATTTATGTAGTTGTCAAATCAATGAGTACTGGATAAATTTTTTAACCAGTTCTTAAAAATTAACCACTGAGTTAGGCTAAGTACCAAAACAACCCGAACGATTACAGTACCACCATCTTACTGAACTTAAAAGATATAGTCAATAGTCAAAGATGAGACGCAACAAAATATCGAAATATAAAGTACTACAAAGTACTGCATTTTACTATAGGGTTTCCAGCCAGTCAATGGGTTTATGTCATCGTTTAGGGATTTTTGAAATTTTCTATATATTTTTAAATATATTTTTATCTACGGTATTTTATTGGTTTTTCTATTATTGTTAATATTATTATTGTGTGTTTGAAACCATTAATAGAAATAATTAGATTTGGAAATACTATTATTAAGTAAAATTTTGTTAATTTTTGTAAAATGACGTTTGATTTTTTTTTTTATTACTGGCAATTCTGAACATTCATATTACTAAATATTATCAGCCGTATGCATAAGTGCAAGCTTAAAATGGTTTTAGCAGCATTTTACGTAGTGGCCAGTAACGTAATATAAAATGCTATTAGCGGGATGGTATGCATAGTTGTACTTTTACTGGTCACTACTAAATAGCCAACTTGCATTATATTTAACCTGGCAGCTTTGTAAAATTTGGTTGTTTATTAAGCTGACAGCTGTCAGTTCTACATGTTTTGAGGTAGAATATCACTTCGTATATTATTATAGCGTTCTGGTTATTACATTTTAGTTTTTGGTTGATTAGACCAGTTATATTAGGTTATATAAATTAAAAAATAGTGGTTACAAGTGGATATACAGTTATCAAGTGCTGTCATTACATACATCAGGCAGTATGTTTATAAACGGATTGTTACATTTTAATTTGAATAGTCAGGCATTTTATATATAGAACTAAACAAAGTAAAATGGAAGAGGGCTTGTTGAATATACACGAGGAGGTGGAGGAAATAGAAGCAATACAAGAATTTATTGTCTACAGCATAAATCTCTACCTGTATTGAAATTATGTTTTTGTGATTTTTGGGTGGATTATTCCATTCTTAAAGTAAAATACTACTCCATATTACGATTACTTTTAAGATTATACCAACCGAAGAACGAAAATCATTATAAAAAAAGATAAATATCAACGACAAAATTATAAACATAACAATGACATTGACACATCTACAATGTCAAACCTAAATTCTAGATATTAGACATTTTTTGTCCAAAATGAAACTTCGCGACAGTTATCGTAAACAGGGTAAGCCATAAGGGCACTAAATGTGGTAATAAGACAAAGATAAAGCTATTCGACATACCTATCGAAAAAAGAATGAAGGAAACCAGAAGTAAGGCAGAGATAAATATACAATTACTTCTTATTTTACGGTTCAGAAATCAATAACGTGAAGCTCAAGTGATCGTAATCGATGTATAATAACTTATTTCTTCCAGTAACAATGATTTGTATTTATGGAGGAAATCCGCAGATCATATTTTAGTCTGTTTTACATGCTCATGTAAACTTATTAACATATGGTATATTTATGACGTAAACCCTTTGACTGGCTAGATGCCCTATATCTGATGATCTCTATAAATTATTATTTCATTCTTCTTTAAATGTCCTTTCAAAATTTATACTTTTAAAATACTGCACTCCCAATACAGCTAACTTAAATATAAAAATTAATGCTTCTATGTTAAAAATCGACAGCTGGTCACATCATACAAGTTTTTCTACTCTAGTCTTGGTGTGAAGTTTAGGTTTACGACTTTAACAAGACATATTTATGAACTATTAACTGTTGATTAACTTTTATACAAAATGTTGTTTGGTAACTTTGACTATGAAATTTGCATATAGGTATATGTCAGTGTACCAGTAGAAAAATGAGTAGAAATGCTTATTACAAAATAACAGATATTAACATTTTTTACATGTGGCTTAAAATTCATTGCGTTATATTGGAAATAAAATATGTACATATATTTCTGGTAACTACATAATAATGCAAGCAACAAATTTATCTATAAAAATTTCTGGAATATATTGAATGTATAGTTAAAATTTCATTCTATTCATATGAAAGAAAAAAATCCTTATTATCGATTATACGCACATACATTATTTTAAAAAGTTGGCATGTTTAAAATTAAATTTTAATATTCAAAATAATCAATTTTATCCTGCGGAATTTACTTAATTTTGACATATAAACGGCTGATGGCATTTTTGGGAAATTATTTTATTTTTCATAATTTTAATAGGGGAAACGAAAGTTCAAACTTCGAAAGTCACTTAAGTAAGAAAAGTACTTTTTGGTCAAAATATTCGCTAATAATTTTTCAAAGAATAAGCACTCTTTAGGGTCCTTCGAATACAATTTGGCTAGTTCCACGACGATGTCTGTTTGTGTGTAACTGTGTGCGTATGTGCATGTGTGCGTGTAACGATTTTCGACTCCGATAACTCTAATAACACAATGGGGTCCGGTAAAAAAAAAGTTGCATATATTTTGTTATATTATGAAAATATTACGAATTTTAAATGATTTTGTACCAAAATAATTTTTCCTACAAATCTATTAAAAATAGGCTTTTTAATGTTTGTTTTAGTGTTAAAAATTTCATTTTATGACACCAGTTTTAAAAGTGACAGATCATTATTAGTTTTCATACTAGTGTTAAAAGTGAATGTCAAAAAATTATTAGAAACACAAATTTAAATTAAAAAATTATGTTTGTAGAAAAAATAATGTATGATATACGTGTTAAAAGTGACTTTATTTTGTTCGAAGGTTTGGATCACTCCGCTTCGCGTCGTGTTCCAAACTCCCTTCTCATAAAATAAAATGTCACTTTTAATACTTATATCATAAATAACTATTAAAATATAAAACTTTTCATTCATAATTTTAATAAAAACGATTAGCACTATGATAGGACGTCACAACTGTATTTTTGTATCAGTATACCAAGCGAAAGAATATAATTTTATATTATTCATTAGTTGTGAAAATAAAATACATTTGTTTATATGTAGTTCTATTTTACATGAAAATAATTTTTATTAAAATAAACATTACTTCTAACCAAAGTGCTCTATAAAACTGGGTATAGTATGACTAGAGAATGAAAATTTACGTTTAGATTATTCAATAGATGTGGTTTCTTTTGAAAACATTTCCCTATATTTGATTTGAAAGGAAACTGACCCTCATGTATTCCGTTACAGAAGATTAGAATTGTACTCAATACCAGGAGGTTTTTAAAATGACCTTAGCAACAGGATTCAGGTATGTATTTAAAAAATTTAATACCGCACATTCTAGTTCGTTCGTCTCAGGTGTAAGCAACCCTCGAGTCGGAATTACTGTTAGAGGAAATTAAAAATAATCCTATTTTATATAATTGCCGAACTAAATAGTTTACAGATTAAAATATTTTGTTATAATCAACATAAACGAAAAATGTTTAAAATATTTTTAACCCTGTTTTGATATTCAGTTACCCTAGTCGGCCATCTATTTTCAGCCAGACATAGTAATATATTTCTGTGATTTCCTAGACCAGTATTTAAATGGGTTCATGGAAAAACTTCATACCTAAATGTTTCGTACAATAGGGGATTCCACAATTTATTTTATATAATTTCATCTGAACATGTACGTAAAACTAAGACTGTCGGTGAAAATCCGGTGAAAAAATTCCTATTAATAAGCGAGTTATAGTCCCCCGAAATTTGAAGATATAGATGTGACGTCACGAATATAAGTTTTTATATCAAACTGTTTTCTTCAAGGACCTAAATGTTCTTGAAATATATGCTATTTCTAAATTATATTTATAAAAAAATAAATGAATATTATTATACTGTAAAAGTCTACATGATTTATAATTGGAAGTGTATTTAAATTATTAAGTTAAATGCAAAACATTTATATTCAAATAAAAAATGTTTAAGAATTGCAGTACTGGAATGTTAGCCACGCCTCTGCTGTTTGAATTTCTCTATTTCCATTGGTAGTAGGCTCCTCTCCTAACTTGGTATTCGTTATATATTTATAGGCTGTCTTGGAGCTGCCACCCCCTTATTTCCGAAGTATTTAAATTATATCGTTTTATTTCTTTATTAATATTCATTATTAAGCATATACTTTCAATATTTATTTTCTAATTTCTCTTAATTCCATTGCGCTGTAGTCCCCTATTTTATTCTTCTCTAGGGTTTCGAAGGAAACCACATCTATAAAAAAACTTTCATTCGCTAGTTATACAATACTTAAAACAGATCATGTGATTCATAAATTTTGCGACCAATTATTATTAAAAGACAGATGTGCCAGGCGCAATTCACAAAGTATGTTCGTGAAAAAATTATACTGGAAATATATTTTGCAAGAAACTTTCTGATGTATGTATAGAATAATTGTATAATATATTGACGGAAGGTAATATGTTTTTACAATGCAAAGGAATAAATTGTGCGTATATGAATTTGCGTAATACAAAACTAGATTTACAAATCAAAACATTTTTTTATTCCACATGCTGAATTTAAAATGAAAAGTGATTATATATTACTGCAGTATGGTTAATGTAATAGGTTACTTGTCTGAGTATGATAAACATACAATGCATTTAGTTTTAAGTAGGTGCTAGGCCACACAGTAAACATTCCACCAAATGTTACAAAAACTACACCTTAAATATCAAATGCAGTCACACCTTTACAACTATATATCACTCGAAAAGACAAGATTAAAAAACTTGACATTCACAAACACATAAATTAGACACTGAAGCGGATATGCAATATAAGTGACTGCATTTCATAAAAACTAGGCTATGAACAAAAAATATTGCGACTATAAAAATTCCAGTAAAAATTGTCAATGAATAGACAGAATACGGTCCTCCATCATAACAAAAAATTGAATAAAACGTTAGTTATATTGAAAGTAGGTATGAACAAATCATGATTAAGACGAAAAAAGTTTTTAAAAATTTATTAGTTTTTGAAATATTTGAGATTTTAAGCATCTGTACATCTACGTCACAACTATTGCTATCTTTCTCTCGCAGCCTACTACAGGTTGATGCGAAAAATATAGCTAAAAGTTTTGTTAAAAATCAAACGCAATTGAACTAAAAACACTTATGACTTTTTAAACTACGAATTGCTTCAAAATTGAACGAACTTTCATTTAAAATAATAAAAAAATTAGAGTGGAGGACCCTATTATGATCCTTAACAATATTCTTCTAAAAAGAAATTCTAACACTCAAGACTGTCTACTCTGTCGACTTAAAGAAAGCTTTATTTATTTATTCTTCTTTTTATTTTACACATTGAGATATCTCGCTATACTCGCAGAACCCGTATTAGTACATGGTGATCAAAAATAACTGACTCGATTGGTAATAAAAAAATACTTGAAATTAATAAGACTGATACATAAATTTATTTCCTGTTGTTGACACTGTTTGAAAATTTTAAATTTGATTACATTTACAATTTTTATTAAAATGGTCATTGTTTCCCTTACCAACGTCCTTATGCCACTTATTAAAAGTAGCAGCAAATAAATAGGACACTTGCCTTGGACTAATATTGGACTTATACAATGTTGTGATTTATACTCTTTCTTCATGCATCATTTTGGAAGATGACAGTTTCATAACTTTGACATAATACCTCCCGCCATTTACAGCCCGAGTCACAAAAAATATTAATCTAAACCTTATTTTTGGATTAGCGAATTTTAATCTATTTTTGGCAGTTTATTTCTTAAAATATAGTCTAATCTAATCCAAGTAACTACCTTTTTTGATAGTAAAATGAAGATTAAATTTTAAATACCGGAATGGAATAGAATTCACTAATCCAAAATTGAGGATTAGTTTAAACTATTTTGTGAATCGTTAATTTTTATGAATCTAAATACATAACTACATATTTACTTATGCTGGAAACTGTATTGATTTCCTTTCCTATTGTTCTATTTACTTTTTACCTCCCGTTACCCTTGGTAAGGGAGGTATAAGTATCATGCTAAAAATCGCATATCGAGATTTTGGTAAATGACCACGTTTTAAGGTCCCTAGAATCCAATTTTAACATTTACACGATGATGTCTGTGTGTATGAGAGTGTTTGTATGTGTATGTGTGTGTTTGTGTGTGTATGTGTGTGTATGTGTGTGTATGTGTGTGTATGTGTGTGTATGTGTGTGTATGTGTGTGTATGTGTGTGTATGTGTGTGTATGTGTGTGTGTATGTGTGTGTGTATGTGTGTGTATGTATGTATGTATGTATGTATGTGTGGATCCTCCACTCTAACTACTCAAATACTATCATTCAGAAAATTTTGAAACCTTGTATTTCTACCTTATTCTAATATGGGAAGAAGCCATTAGATTTTGGTGTAAATCGGATAACCGGAAATGGTACTTTACTTGAAGCTATGTTATATTTTCGAGATTTGTGTTATAAAAATTAAAGATTATTTAATTTTCTACAAGTATGCATTAATACTTTTTCTATATACTTTATGGATATATTTATAAAATTATCTATAATTTAAATCCCGGAGCCTACGCTAATCTCGAAAAAATAACAATTAAGGGTATTCTTTGAAAAAAACTATTTTGAGCTTCAAGTAAACTATTTCCGGTTATCCGATTTACACTAAAATCTAATGAGCTCTTTGCATATTAGAAAAAGGTCGAAATACAAGGTTTCAAAATTTTGTGGATGATAGTATTTGAGTTGGAGCGGAGGATCCACATATGCACATACACAGACATCATCGTGAAAATGTTAAAATTGGATTCTATGGACCTTAAAACGTGCTCATGTACCAAAATCTTGATATGCGATTTTAGCACGATCCCTATACCTACCTTAGCAAAAGTAGCGGGAGCTAAAAATCGCGATAATACATTGATGTCAATCTTTTTAAATGTAACTAAGGTAATGACATACGCCCATGTCCACTGATAAAAAAAACTCTCGGTATAAGCAGATATGCACGAATGATCCAATAATGAAAATATCAATCTTCGAATGATGTTTCAATTAGCGAAAAATAGTCTTTGTGTTGGGGAATCTTAACACCTCAAGGGCGAAAGTTTCCCCTTAGTTTTTCAGATGTTTACACTTTCGAACAAAAGGGAAACTGAAGGGAAAAGAATGTTATCCTGTGGTCATAAATCTTCGTTCGAAAATTTTCTTAGACAATTGAATGTGACGGGAACAGCAACTGTGATTGATCGGTGCGTACAACAAATCTGTTTTCTTCTTATTATTATTGTTATTATTATTTTTTCACATGCCACTTAGCACTTGAAGGTAGTTCTCAATAGGGTGTTACACTATTTTTTTTTTATTCTTAACATGTTATACAAATTGTTTTTATACAGTCAGAACCATGATCGATTCAATTATTAAATAACAAATATTGTACTAGACATAGGAGGTCCCGGGTTCAAGGCCCGGTGAAGTCACAAATACATTCCATATATTTCCACTTCATTTATGTATAATCATTTAAGAATATATTCATTCAAATTTTTTAATCAGCAAAAATAATAACAAAACCTTTCTTCAACCGTATCGAGCTATGAGTGTTTAGTTTCAAACGGCAAATCCTAGTCAAAGAATAGAACTATTTCTAAATGTTACGTCTAAAAACTAGTTTGGTGACAGAATTCAACTCTACCTCTTGTGGATCAAGTTTTGCTGCTTTGCATTTTTTTCTACAGACCGTTGCTTAATTGTTTTAAATTTGTTTTTTTGCTGTTGTTTAGAGACTAAAATATTAGCTATAAAAATAGCAATAGGCATATTTTTGATTTGATCATTAAATTTAGTAGAATATATTTTACATATAAAAACCACAAGTTAAAAAAATATTCTTCGTATTTAGCAATGACGTGAGAGAACAGAAATGTGAGAAAAGTAGTAAATTATAAAGCTTGTTTGGCGTGATCTATAATTTTGAACAGAATGAGCCGGCTCATTCACATTTTTTATAAATTTATTGTTATTTTCGTAAATTGCATATCGAGATTATGGTAAATGACTACGTGTGTATGTGTGCATACTATAATTCAGAAAATTTTGAAACCTTGTGTGTTTACCTTATTCTAATAATGAAAGAAGCTATTCGATTTTGGTGTAAATCAGATAACCAGAAATGTCACTTTACTTGAAGTTCAAAATAGTTTTTCTCCGAATGTTATTGTTTTTAAAATTTACGTTATCATAAAAATTAAAGATTATTAAATTTTCTACAGGTTTGCATTAATACTTTTTCTAAATATTTTATGGATAAATTTATAAAATTATCTATAATTTAAATCCCGGATCCTACCTTTAAACAAACACATCTCCTTGGTTTCACAGTAATCTCAAATGTATGTAACTGACAGATAAATGTCACTGTTAAAGAACTAGTCATTTCAAATTAATAATAGTAATGTTTTAAAAAGAAAATAGTAAATAGAACTATAGTTATATATGGAATGGGACTTAATACAGTTTCCAGCATAAATAAATATGTAACTATATATATATATATATATATATATATATATATATATATATATATATATATATATATATATATATATATATATATATATATATATATATAGTATATTCCGTAATTTAACCGCGGTGACCAAGGTTCTGGTTAAGCGTTCCTGAATGTAACCAAAACATAATTTCAGGATTGAGATTCCATTTCGGAATATGGTTCCTGAAAATTTTGGTTACGTTTTCGGGACCACAACGACCACAATTTTTTTGTGGTTGTTGTGGTTATTTTCTTATTTCTTATAATATAATAAATAAAATTGTATAAACATATAATTATTATTAATATATACTGATATGTATAATATTTACGTTAGTATAAAATAGACAAATAGAGTTACGTTGTCACTTATTTCTAATGATGCGGTGGCTCCCAGCTTTACCGAAGCAAATTAATCAAGATGTTCCGAATCACAACCACTTTTCAATAACCATAACCTGAACACGTGAACCACACACACGGTCGTGGTTAAGTTACGGAATATACTATTAAATTAATAATAATTAAATGGCGAGAGGTATTGTGTTGGCCACATCAGATTTTTTAAATTTTGCCGACAGAATAAATTCCTTGATAAAAATTTCTGTATGCGACCGTCAATAAAATTCTGTTTATAATTATGTCAATAATTCTGTGCAGAATTATAGATCCTGACATACATACATAAAATTAGATTATCTCCTCAAGCGTATACATACAATAATTTTCTTGACTTCCTAAAGTAAAAATATATTTTTTACGAATTAAAAACTTCAGACATTTTAATGGATTTAAAAAATCTGTAGTCTTTGAGATTTAGTCCTTAACAATACTTCTGTCAGGATTTTACATCAGAGATATCGATTTCTACTCCCGATGGTGAAACAGTATTCAATTCACTTTGAATTTAAATATTTCAGTTATTAATACGTTCAAATTAATATATAATCCTGTTGCTATTACCAATAATTAACAATATTTAACAATTTTTTAATAAAATACATACAATAAATACAAACTAGCTTACCACATGTCGCTTGTGAAAAGTTTAAACCCCTGCCTGCCTCTGTTCAAATGTTTTTCCAGTCAAATTTATATCACAATAATTAGAACAACACTTCAACAAACGTTTAACATATAATTATCATTTCGACCGCACTTATTTTCACTGAAAACGTATTAAAAACCACGAGAAAATGTTCAATTGTCCATCACTCATAAACAAAAACAAATGTACTGATCTAAACAAACGAAAGGTGCCGGGAACTACAGGAAACCGGCACGGTCAGGATTTTACATCATAAGTAAGTATATCATATTAGACCGGGAAATATTATATTTTAAATTTATTCATAAGTTTGAAAATATTCTTTATTATTAAATTTATTTGCATGTTTGTAACGTATGTCCCATTAGTTTTGGCACAAATGTCAACACTTTTTTTTTATTTTAAATAAAGAGGGCCGTATTCTTCCATTAGGCGCAACTTTCAGCGAATACCTACCATATGGTTTTGGGCATTTACATCGATTTCTCGGACATTCCTGATTCATGTATATTCTGCGTGGAAGTTCGATAAAAGAGCCCAAAAATCTTTTATGGGACGAGCATGGGGAAGGTTAAGGGGATTGTTGTTTCGCGAAACAAATGGACAGGACGCAAGGTCTGGCCAAAGATAAAATCGTCCCCAACGTGTTCTTCTTCAATAAAATTTACCAATTTTGTTAGACTATTTATCGATGTACCTTTGACTATCCATGGGTTCATCTTACTCGGTCCACATACGGCCTCGATACACCCTTTTAGGAAATAGCGCACCATGGCAACACCTTATCTGCTAATTTGGCTTTATATTTATAAATGACATTATTAGGGGTCTCTGTAATATTGTCAGCATAAAAACCATCAGTTCCCTTAATTTCGAAGTTGCTCAGTATAAAGTGCGAGATATCGATGAACCTAAATGTCGCTCAAAATCTAATGCTAGGTGTTCGCAAAGATGCAAAGTTGTGCCTTGTGAAAGAACACAGTCCACTTTATTTAATTTAAGTTCATAATTTTAATAAATAAATTTTTGAAATTTGAATATTTATTTATGCTGCAAGGGATGTAGATGTTGCATACAAGATTTTTTCCACTCCCGAAGATTTATTTTCTATCTGTTCATTTTCACTGCCAGATATGTCAAGGAATACCGACGGATATTGAGACATTAAAAAAAAAAATCTGATGTGGCCAGCACATTACCTTCCGTCAGTTCTATGTATTTTGTATAAATGTCATACAGAAAGTTTCTAACAAAAGATCCTATATTTCCAGTAAAATTATAACATAAACATACTGTCAACTGCACTTGACACTGACACCTTTCAATCAGAATTTTTTTTAATGTATCGCAGATGTTTCCAGAGTTATAGCAAAGCTGACTAATATATATGATATTTAATTTCTTTATAATTTTTTAACTCTATATCCATTTAATTTGAAGTATAAAATGTATTCAAATCGTATAGAGAATAAATAATTCTTCAATATTTATAATAACATTAAATGTGAAAAAATGATATTTAACATCGTTTTTTCAAGAAAAACTGTTAAAATCTTCAAATGAGGGTACTTCCGGTTGACCAATTATAACCAAAATCTAATCAGCTCTTCACATGGATGTAACGAAGAGGAATACGAAAGAATTATAATTTTTGAAATTGTAGTATTAGAGTTATCGCATTAGAAAATTTTGTCACACACAGACACACACACACACGCACACACACACACACACACATACATACACACACACACACACACATACAGACATCATCGTAAAAATAGTAAAATCGTATTCTAGGGACCCTAGAACGTGCTTATTCGTCAAAAACTCATCACCGAATTTTTTGACCAAAGACAATACCTTCCTTACCTAAAGGTGACGGAAGGTAATTAGTATTCCATGGAAAATTTAAGGAGAAAAACGCTGTCATCTGTCACATTTGACACGTCAATGGTAACTTTTAAACGGAAATATTTATGATATGATGACAATTTCATAGAAACCAAATTCAAAATCACAAATTATAAGAACTAGCAAATATTTGACACAAGTTAAAATATCTAACTGTTGGTATTTCACAAAGAGGTAGGTAAGTTCAGCTGTAAGGAAGTAAGGACAATCCTTACATCCCGTCGCTAATAGAAACCGATACCTTGACAGTAAAATGTCCTAATAGCCTAGTTGCGATATCGGGAATGGGAAAAAATAGTTATTTATACTACAAGAGATGTAGGTACCATTTACTAATCGAAGACGATTTTGCGCCCGAGCGATAGCGAAGGCTAGCAAATAAGTTCGAGAGTGGTCAAATGTACCTACATCTCGTGTTGCATATAAGATTTTTTCCACTCCAGAAGATTTATTTTTTACCTGTTCATTTTCATTGCCAGATATGTGAATGCTGTCAAGAAATACAGTTGAATATTGATACATAAAAAAAAGAATCTAAGTATTCCATGGAAAATTTAAGAAGAAAAACGCTGTCATCTCTCACATTTGTCACGTCAACGGTAACTTTTCAATGAAAATATTTATAAAATGAAGACGATTTGGTAGAAATTAAATTCAAAATTATAAATTATAAGAATGAATAAATATTTGACACAAGTTTAAAATATCTAACTGTTGGTATTTGACAAAGAGGGAGGTAAGTTCAGCTGTAGGGAAGTAAGGACAATCCTTTCTTCCCGTCGCTAATAGAAACCGATATCTTGACAGGAAAATACACATACATCCTTACAAACAATGTCCTAATAGCCTACTTACGATATTGGGAATGAGAAAAAGTTTTTTTAAATAAATAAAATAAATATATCATCACGGCATATTACCCATTGCTGGGTGTGCCAGTCTGCTTTGTACGCAGATATCGGTAATGTGATGACATATTTGTACCGTGCGGGCGTTTACCAGGCATTACCTCACGGGCACTCATTGCTGGCGGGGAGAGTGCACCACAGGGGTCAATTTTGTGCCATTTAAAATTCGAAATATTTGGCGTCGGTCGGAATCGAACCTGGTTTCCCAGATTCGTTTTTTACAATTGTATATTACTTTTCTTTTGCGGTACATTGAAATACATGAAGAAAGTGTATATAGTTTGTATTATATAAAAACTTGGAGTCATTAAACTAAATATTCCTTAAATATGAAGTACATTTTGTAATTTATTTTATAATGCAGTGCAATTATGAAAAATACAACGATTGCAAAATCCTCGTACATTGGACTGTAATTCTGTATAATTTTACCAAATATAAATTTTGAACTCACGAATAATAGTTTTTATTACATTATCGTGTGCGGTGGTACTGTGGCGTGGAACCAAATGGCGTGACTGTATATTCAAATCGTGTTTTCAAAGTACTAAATAATTTCTTGCAGTTTCTTTCAACCGGGGTCAACATTTCGTTTATTAAACTGCTTGCTAAAAAGCTGAAAGCTCGTTGAGAATGAGAACCAAACATTCTGCACGAAAAGCTGAGGAAAGCTTAACCACTAAGATACTATTTTTAGAATACGTTTTCATATTAGAAGTTAAATTATTAAGAGGTTGTTTCCTTATATGGTTTTCAGGCGAACATTGCTGAAGCTAAAGAAACTTTTTGAAAGAATTATTATTACCTATTTCTGGATGTGCTCGCTAATCTGCTTCTATTCGTATATTTCAGTATTGTCATATCTCACGAGTACTGGAAAAACTTAGCTGTTTCCGGGCCTAGATTTTGTTTCTTTAAATTTTGTTAGATTACAAATTCTACTCGAATTGAGTAAGTATAATTAATATAAATATGATTATAACTCAAGTCAAACTAGTCGTAAATAAATAAATGTCAAGTATAAACAATAGAAACAAATTCTATTGCTCCAGATCAGTAGAATTTGAAATCTACTCTGAGAAACATGTATGTTTCCATGGCGATCAGTTGTTTATTTATTTAGTTCTTATTTTATCGCAATAAAAAAATCTGATGTGGCCAGCATATTACCTTCCGTCAGTTCTAGGTATTTTGTACAAATTTCATACAGAAAGTTCCTTACAAAATATTATATTTCTTTTCGTACATTACATTCTGGCAGTTGTATGTATTTTCTATAAACTCCATACAGAAAGTGTCTAAGAAAAGATTATATATTTCCAGTAAAATTATAATACAAACATATGTCAATTACACTTGACACTGACACCTTTCAATCAGAATTTTCTTAATATAGCAGCTGTTTATAAAGTTTTAGTACAGTTGGCTAATTTATGAAATTTTGTTTATAATTTTTTAACACTATGTCAATTTAATATGAAGTATAAAATGCAGTCAAATCGTATAGAGAATAAAATATTCTTTAATATTTACAAAAATACACATATTCACACATACAGACATCATCAAAAATAGTAAAATCGTATTCTAGGGACTCTAAGGCTTGATTTACATTAGCGGTACAATGACGGTACGATGACGGTACAGTGACGGTATGTAAATTAGTAAATATCAAAGGGTCGTCATCGTACCGTCATTGTACCGTAAACGTAGATGTAAATGGGTCCATTAAAATACATTGGAGCAAGAAGTATCCGTACCGTCATTGTACCGCTAATGTAAATCAAGCCTAAGACGTGCATATTCATTAAAAACTCACCACCACTTTTTAGACCAAAGACAATACATTCCTTACCTAAAAGTGACGGAAAGTAAAAAAATAAGGCACATGTATAGATTTTTATTTATTCATTTTTTTAGGACCGCGAAGATAATATTGTACCCAACATGATCTGAAAGTGTCTTTACTGGGCTTACAAGTTTCAAAGCTCGCCTACGGCTCGCTATGGACTGTGCTTGCTCTTCCAATAAAGTATCACATCCGGATCTTGTTACGTAAATTACTATTACAGTCACCAGGATTTTTTGGTCAAGCTGCTAATCTTGCCAGGCCATAAAACATATATTTTTTTGTTTCGTCCAATATTTGAATGACAGCTAAAATGAAACCATACTTCATTTCACATAAGAAAATAGCGTTGGTTGAAACAGAGATATATATATATATATATATATATATATATATATATATATATATATATATATATATATAGATTGGTCAGAATGCAAACTTCACAAAAACCAAAAATTACCTGTCAGTTGCCAGTTATCAAATAAAATCTAAGGAATTAAGTGATATTAAACCGTTTTATTGTAGTTTTTAATATTCAGGTCTTGTACATTTTTACAGATAAAAATATTTATTATTGACAAAGTTCGGTTTCACGAATTTAAATTATTTATTTACTGCATTTAAAAACGGTCGGCTCTTAGCGCCGTTTATGCTCTGTTCCATTTAAGCCATTCAGTAGATGGCACTGGCAACATCGCAAATCTAAAGTACCCGAAATTACATTGGGTAAACTTGTATCTTGTCTCTAATATCAGCCAATCAGAGATGTCAAAACTATTCTCTATGCTCCGGAATACTGAATGGCTTAAATGGAACAAGGTATACTATTTTCTTATGTAAACTGATGTCTAGTTTCTGGTACCGGAAGTAGAATATTAATATGTTTATTACACATATTAAAGAACAAAACAACATTAAAGTCTCTATTTGTTATTTACATTCTTTATTATAGCTTCTACAGATTTAGAAATAAAAACACTTTGGACACCAAAAGCTTAATAATGCAAACTACGTGTTTACAAATAACATTTTTAATGAATACTATTTTTTGTAAAATCTACTATGCTATTATGTTAATTAAGTAGTTCTAGATATAATTATATCTTTCAGTAAAAAAAAAATACAAGTATTGACATTTATAATCCACACATTAAAATACGAATAAATTAGTCTGCAAAAAAACTTCTACAAAATCATCTATTCATTCATTCATTACATATAAAATTCCTACGCTTCATTCAGCGTCGAAAAGTAGTCCCTCATTTGCCACTTTCTCCAAACTGTCATTCATCGAAACCCATTCACATTTAAACCCGCGGAAAATAGCCCGAAAGAAGAACAAAACACTCCTGCAGAACTTCATATACCCTATTACTCAGCCGGCACGCGAGTGCGACTGAGATGGATGTATATGCATGCGTGAAGGCCGATGGTGTTGTCTCACTCTCTCTTGAATTACGGCGAGCGTATTTTGTCCCTGCGCATATTCGCTATTCGCTTGTTTTTTAGCACGTGGTTTTGATATTTAGCATTATTTTCCAGCTTAATTAATAAGAGCATGAAGAAGAGTAGCGTAACTGATTGTGTTTTGTTACACGGTAGAAAACAACTGAATTGGAGTTTATGTTACAAACTACTAAAATACTAATTAGACACTTCAATTTATGCATTTGAGAGAGAACAACTAAATTTACAAACACCAAGATCTAACTGTAAAGGTTATATACGAATCTGTATCCATTGGACTATTGGATTTAACAAAGAAGTTAAATCCATGATCTTCCTATATCTAATAGGTAGGAAGCCGTACCAACTGAGCCATAAAATTCCCGGAATGGTACAAAAATAACTGTGCAAAAACAGTTCATAATATAGTTAATAAGGTGTGGTATGTGGTTTCTTAACCACCAAACTGTGTCATTCTGTCCGATGAGTTATGTCTGTACTCTGATTCTAAATAGGATAATGTACTAGTCCTACAATGCTACTAAGACATATGATGTTCATAATGTAATAAACCTAATATTTTTTTTGCAATAATGTCAGGTTGCAGAAACGTTCAGCAATTCTTTAATTACATTACAGATCATCAAAACGAACAAATGCAACACGATTTTTTGACAGCAATGATTCAAATGTTATTATAACAAGTAAACTGATTCAAATTTGTTCTTATTGATGGTTCATTAATTAACAAAAAGTTGATGAACGTTTCTACAACCGCGCATAAGTGTGTCACACTGTCGGATGAGTTATGTCTATAATTTGATTCTGAATAAGAGAATATACTCGTTCAACACTACATAGGATGTTTGTAATGTAATATACCTAATACATATTTATTGCAATTATGGACAATGTAGATATCGTGCGCTGTCAGAAAAGTACTCAGTACTCTTAATAAGATAGTGTAGATACTAGTCTTAGGGCCGGTATTTCCATCTTCGGATAAAGTGCTGGATAACTTATCTGTCGGATAAATGAACAATATCGCATCAAAAAATGACATTCAATAAATTACTTCATTATTGCTTTTATTTCGATGCGATATTTTATCATTTATCTGACGGATAGTTATCCTGAACTTTATCCGGAGATGGAAATACCGGCCCTAAGATCCACTTTTACAATTGATGGATAAACTATGGTATAGCTATCTGAGGTATAACTTTATACTAGCAATTATACCTTCGATAAACAAGACTGTCTTTTACAATGCATTTTTATCTGTCAGATACCAGGAATTACGTTAAATCACTTTATTTGCACAATAAAATTATCTTCTTGTTAGACTATTTTCCATTAATATTGTTATTATTTCTGCCTTCTAATTTGCAATTTTCACTTGATTGACATCTGTCAAACGTATGAATAACAAAACATCGTTTGTGTTTACGTGGTATCCATAAGAACTAGGGATAAAGTTATCAAAGGTTTATACGACCGATTTCCATGGGATAAGAAATACTGGTGTTTATTTTATCTGAGGTTTATCCGAAATTTGTAAAATACAATTTCCAATTTTATACTTGGTATAGCGTTATACGAGGTTTATCTAATGATTGTAAAAGTGGCCCTAAGACCAATACCCATGTTCATAAACGATTCGTTTTTATCCAGTAAAAACAATTAACATTGAAAGAAAACGGGAATGTAATGTGTCAATTTTAATTCTATTTATCAATAATTGAACCACGAACAGTTTAGAATACGGACATAAGTCTAGAAAACTACTACTAAGACCCACACCTAACACCTCTAGTTAATGCGATAGTGCTAACTAACGGTTATGTTGCAAAATTGTTCTTACCACCTTTGGTTAGAGCTAACTGAAAATTAAAACTGTTGTTCGCATCGCTTCTACCCTTAGGTTTAATTCTTGACTCATGGTTAGTAAATTGTAATTTTAACTAAAGGTGGTAAGGTTGGGTAATATATGCAATTGCAATAGGAACCAATGTATACATGTCAGTCAAATCTGGAAAGGCTTTAGAACAATTTAAATTTACAGAATTAGTGGCATTTGTAATCAACATTAATACTGTAGAATGTCGAGGTTTACAGAAAGATCCTCCGGTATGAGTATCACTAAAAGTTTGTTGTTGATTTCCATTCAGTCCCAGAAGTATATGTTGACATTGGTTGTTATAGCACCAAAAACAAATTCATGGTAAGGAATAACTTGTATTTTGTTTGACAATCTTATGGAATACATTATGTACATTTGAACACATTACAGTACCAAAAAATAAGGTCCTATATCTATATACAATACATACACAGTTATAATGAACTTTTAAGGATATTAGGCGCGCAAAATATATAGAATAAAATTTGATTTAATTCAGAGTATGATTCCAATATTCGATAATTAGTACATTCTAAAAAAAAAAATACTGATAAGATAAATTTTTATTGAATCTAATCATAATTTCGGACAGATGCTTTACAACAATTGCATTACAGAATACAATAATTTAAATGAAGAAAATATTAAAAAAATTATATAGCTGAATTTAAAATTAAATGCAATTCAGTGTTTTTCAAATTTAAAAATAATTGTAATTGGTCGTACCGCGAGTTATGCAATTACAAAACTGCACTTAACCTTAAAACTAAAGAACACAAATGCGCTGTTGCTATTGGTTGAGGTACCTAAATATTCATAGATTCATTTGCTTTACCACACACACCCAAATAACAATGCGCCCGGAAATACATGTTCCTAACTTAGTAAAAATAAATTAATGAAGGCTAACCCGTGACAGCGCGATGAAGATGATGACAACAACTGATGATGAACACACATATCACTTACATTTGAATCAGCTTCTGTTCACAACACAATAAAACCAGCGCACCATGCGATTGTTTGTTTGTAGGTGACAAGGTAGTCTGTCTTTCACTAGCGCGAGCACTTCGCCCGTTCCTGCCGCCTGCCGTATGCCATTGCAACTGAATTTCGGCAGTTCGGCGCGGCGCGGCGGCGGAGGATGTGTGGGCCAAACGCAACATGCGCAACACGCGGGCACGCACAGCCGCGCGCATACGCACCAAGAGTATTACACACTAGGTGCATAGTGCTATTATACAATACTGACTTCATCGATAATCGAATGAAGAACATAAAGTATTGGGTGATGGTCATATACGAAGGTACTCAGCGACATAGGCACCGACTTTGAAAAATTTTGATTGGCAGCAATGTATAAACTGGACATAGGGAGTTGTCAAAGTCATCAAATTGTCATATTCCAAGGTACTCAGCAACATAGGGTGCCTATGACTTTGAAAAATTTTGATTGACAGCAATGTATAAACTGGACATAGGGAGTTGTCAACAGGGGCGTAAACTACGTGGGTGCACGGACGCACGCGCACCCACAGAAAGTAAAAGTAGGGATCCCCGATTCTGAACCAATTTTTAAAAATATCGATCGAAATTTGTATTTTCGGTATTTACCTTCACTGAACGAATCGATCTTTTTTTATTAAAAGTCGTTCAAATATAATTTTGTATCATTTTAGCTTGGTACGGTTATAATCTATACTTTAGATTTACTTTTGACTTGACTATTTCACTTCTTCCTGTCGTTCTCTGGTCTATGGTCTGTGGCAATTTATTATGTTTGTGTTGTATTATCTGAATTATTAGCAAATTAAACCATTTTAATTTACAACGTTGCCTTTTTATAACATCTCAGTATAACTGAAATTTAATTTTGTACGTAATTTATTTATTGCAGATCGATATTTTGCATCTAGATCTGATGGTAGATCGATATTAAAAGATTCGATTCGTATAGATTCGCTAGATTGATATTCTCTTGATTTTTACCCATCCCGAATCCCCAGTAACTTTGCCCTAACAGTTTAATTATATTTCATATGTAGTAATAATGTCAGTCGATTAAAAAAAAGTTATGAACTAATCATGGTCGTGACACCTAAATTACACAGAATAATGGATCACTAATAGTAACAAAAAATATCATCTGAAATGGGACACTTTCGGATATAGATAAATTTAGTTAAATCATGTTGTTTTTGGACCAGGAGTCTGTGGTTAAGCCATATATACGTATAATTTAATATGTGCATAATAAATTAACTATGCCATTTTTACTTTGCATTTATAAAAATATATACACTTATCTAAAATAAAAATAGTGCACCCACAGCCAAAATTAAAAGTTTACGCCTCTGGTTGTCAAAATCATCAAATTGTTATATTCCAAAATGATGTATGAAGAAAACGTACAAATCATACATTGTAGAAATCCAAAATGAGTTTAAGGCAAGTTTCCGATTTATTTGCTGCTACTTTTAATAAGCGACTCAGGTCAGCTACTATTCGTCCTAATTCACTAAGATACTCGTAGTTGTTACCATAGTCAGGTAACAACTGAGAGTTAACAACGATGTTTAGTAGCTCTTGTACCAACTGTCATTCAATTGGTATTCAGTAAATATATAATTAACGACATTGTTAAAATTGGTTTTTGTGAACAATCGTTGTTAAATATAGCAGTGAAGTTATTAACAAGTTAGTGAACAAGAATGTCGATTCTCAATATTCATACATATTTCTACTGTATTAACAACGTAAAGTGACAGATTTTATTTAGTTTGACGTTTTTAATAATGAGTGATAAGAAAATTCGAGGTGACAAAGCTAGTTTTACATTTTATTTCTGCCCTGTAATCTTTTTATAAGATCCATAACTACGCGTAGAAATGAAGTGTTAGGAGAATCTGATGAAGTTCTGCAATTAAGTTAGTATACATGTTTATTCAATTCCCATGGTTGAATGAGACCGATTTCGAAGTTTTAAGGATCTCATCATCAGGCATGACCATTAGCCTCTAGAAATTTTAGTTTGGAATAAATGTAAATCTTTCATCTTGTGACATGAGACCTTCGAGCATATACTGACTCAGTCTGCTTGAAGCATATGAGACCATCCAATTCACGTATTAAATCATGAACGACACCTTGCTCAGTTTGAATATTTTTGTAAATATTTTTTTCCCGATACTGAGAATGGATTACCAACATCCCGCAAATTTCTTTACATAAATCTTGTCTAAAAAATGTATATAATTATTGGTCAAGTATAGGTATATATTGCGTCCCTCTATTTCCAATAAAAGTTTATTTCCTAACACAAAATTTTCAAGAAAAACCATTTACCAACGATTATTCAATACTAACGGGAGAAATGCAGTTGCTAGATTAACAACTCGACATAACGACCAGTTGTTAAATTTTAGCAACTTGATGTAATAGTGAATTGGGATTTTGAACTTAACAACTGAAAATAGTTGTTAATTTTGACAACTTTGCTTAGTGATTTAGGCCGATTATGGAGTTATCAAAGTATCAAATTGTTATGTGTCAATTTCAGAAATTCTTTTTTATTGAAAGGGAATTGTCTTTTTCATTTAACTGTATAATTTAATGTTTCTTATTATTAATTACATTACTTGTTCTAATTTTCTTTTAATGCTGTCCATTGATGCATCTTGTAGTTTTCTAATAGTTGCTGACCTGGGTCGCTTATTAAAAGTAGCAACAAATAAATCGGAAACTTGCCTTAGACTCATATAGCACTTGTACGTTACGATTTGTGCTTTTTTTTCATACATCATTTTGGAAGATAACAGTTTGAAGACTTTGACAACTCCCTATGTTGTTTTTTTAAAAAACCGCGGTAATACATTGCTATCAATCATTTTAAACGTAAGTATGGTAAGGACATACGCCCATGTCCATTGATAAAAAACTCTCGGCATACAGAATACATAAGACTTTAAAAAATGTCGAATTTTTGTTTCAATTCCATGGCTATTGCTATTTTTGAAGTGATTTTCGACATTTTCATATCTAATTTTTGCCGTTACAAACCAAAGCAAGCAAAATTAATTTTCCTTATTTATAAAGATGCAGAATTGTATCGTCTACAACCGTTATTTATAGTTTTGTTCACCTAAAATAATTAGGGCAGTGCGAAATTACGAAACTCTGATTTTAAATGGTTTACTGGTTGGTTACGAAATTAAATGCCACTTTTTTATGTGAAAAGATCCTGATCAATTAGTAACGAACAAAAATTCAGATGAATAACAATAATATAAATATGATGTACATGTTTTATTGGATAAAATTATTGTCAGGTGCAAATCTATACTTTTGCACCCGACAAATTATTTTGTCGGGTGCACTTGAACCCATGCACCCTACAAGTCGGCACCTATGCTCAGCAAGCGTTTTCCTAATGCAGTAAAGTTGCAAAAATATTGGCTCTTGTTATATTCATGAAATGAGACACAGCTAGATGAAATGGCGTGTCAGTGACGACAAGATACAACTTTGACCAGACGTATAAGGTAATTGGTGATCGCTTTCAGTGGACGGTAGGAAGGCCACCATTCCCAAGTGACTGTTTGACCAAGATTTTTGGGGAGAGAACTAAACACTAGGTGCATAGTGCTGTTATATAACACTGACTTCATCGATGATTGAATGAAGAACATAAAGTATTGGGTGATGGTCATATTCGAAGGTACTCAGCAACAAAATTTTGTCGGGTGCAATCACCGAACAAAAATTGAGATTATACATAGCGTGAATTTTATTTTTAACAGTGGACATGGGCGAACCATAGTTACACTTAAAATGATTGACAGCAATGTGTAAACTGGACATAGGGAGTTGTCAAAGTCATCAAACTGTCATATTCCAAAATGATGTATGAAGAAAACATACAAATCATACATTGTAGAAGTCCAATATGAGTTTAAGGCAAGTTTCCGATTTATTTGCTGCTACTTTTAATAAGCGACTCAGGCCAGCAATCATTCGGTCTAATTCACTAAGATAGTTGTTAACATAGTCGTTAGGTAACAACTGAGAGTTAAAAACGATGTTTAGCAACTCTTGTAACAACTGTCATTCAATTGGTATTCAGTAAATACATAATTAACGACATTGTTAAAAACCGTTTTTGTGAACAATCGTTGTTAAATATAGCAGTGGAGTTATTAACAAGTTAGTGAACAAGAATGTCGATTCTCAATATTCGTACATATTTCTACTGTATTAACAACGTAGAGTGACAGATTTTATTTAGTTTGACGTTTTTAATAATGAGTGATAAGAAAATTCGGGGTGACAAAGCTAGTTTTGCAGTTTATTTCTGATAACTGCTAGTTGGACACTGTGCAAATCGTTGATTGCCTTCACGGAAAATTCAAATTTTGCCCTGTAATCTTTTTATAAGATCCATAACTACGCGTAGAATGAAGCGTTAGGAGAATCTGATGAAGTTCTGCAGTTAAGTTAGTATACATGTTTATTCAATTCCCATGGTTGAATACGACCGATTTCGAAGTTTTAAGAATCTCATCATCAGGCATGACCATCAGCGTCTAGAAATTTTAGTTTGGAATAAATGTAAATTTTTCATCTTGTGACATGAGACCTTCGAGCATATACTGACTCGGTATACTGACTTCATCGATAATCGAATGAAGAACATATAGTATTGGGTGATGGTCATATTCGATTGTACTCAGCGACATAGGCACCGACTTTGAAAAATTTTGATTGACAGCAATGTATGGCCATAGGGAGTTGTCAAAGTCATCAAATTGTTATATTCCAAAATGATGTATGAAGAAAACATACAAATCATACATTGTAGAAGTCCAAAATGAGTTTAAGGCAAGTTTCCGATTTATTTGCTGCTACTTTTAATAAGCGACTTAGTGACGACAAGGTACAACTTTGACCGTATAAGGTAATTGGTGATCGCCTTCAATAGACAATGGACTCTTTGTCCTGGTTCAGAACTAGACTCAGGAGAAATTGAAGTAGGTGTATTTTGTCCACGTTACCAAATAATAGAATCCACAGGCACCAATCCCACTATATTTCAAGTAGAAATTATAGCTCTTGCTATATTTTATACATATTGCTACGAGAAGGGATACTATGTAGGTACTACATGCATGGTAGCGTTGTGCTATTATAAAATTCTGGCATCATCAATAATCGAACTACATTAACAGAGTATTAGGTGCTTGTCATATTGTAAAGTGCTTAAGGATGCAACCGTTTTCTCAATGCAATAAAGTTGCAAATAATGAATGTGACAAAAGTTTTGGGAAAATATTACGCTCAAATTTTATTACTAAATGAGGTCTAATTTAGTTGACAGTGGACATAAATTTCCAGAAAAAAAAATTAAAAGATGTTTTACAAACTTGAAATATCCAAATCTATCCATAGGTTAGTTGTACAGATATCCGAAACGTGAAATTGTTCACGTTTTCCGGGATCAAATTATTGGACAGACTACCGTGAGTGTTTTTTAACGTGAAATATAGGATTTTTAATTTCCGTATTAACTGAATGACAGCAATGTATAAGATCGTTCCATTTATCGTTATATAGTTATATTATTTGTCAATTAGGGTTGCATTGTTACTTGTAAGTTAAAAATATTGTATATAGTTCAAGAAAAAGTGCAAATAATTCAGTGTATAATGCAGACGTTAGCCTCAGACAGGTATCTGATTTATTTCGTAAATCATTTCCTGATCGACCACCACCAAGTGCTTCAACTATATTACGAATTGTTAACAATTTTAAGAGAGATGGTCGCATTAAACGTGAACTTGTAAAGAATACAAGACGAAATAATGTTTTAACGGAGGTAAAAATAGCCGAAATTATTACGCTCGTACGAAATAATAATAAATTATTTACGAAAACGATAGAGCAAGCTGCGGGTGTAAGCAAAACCAGTGTACATCGTTTACTAAGGAAAGAACATTTTAAATCGTACCACTTTCAAAACCATCAAGAATTGGTTGTGGGTAACAGTGAACATTTATTAAATGTTTATATTTATTGCAATCTTTTTCATTTCTAAAATGGTTAAATCAAACTACCTACTTTATTTGCTATGTTCTATTTTAAATGGAACGCTCTTATACAATGCTGTCATTTAGTGACTATGGATATGACAAATACCATGTTTCAAGTTAAATAAAACGCACGGTGGTATAAGGGAATGTACAGAGTGATAAAAAATGGCTGAAGTGTGTTGCTCCATACGAATTTGACATTTGCCGCTTACTTAGTATGACAGCATGTTTGTTAGATGTCATAATAATAATCCTAAGAACTGTCTTCTTTACGTTCACCCGAAAGATAATATGCTTCAAGAAGAAATTTGCCACGCTCTTCAATAAAAACCATAATGAAAAGAAATTACTTAAAGATATTTTACAAAAATATGTAAAACAAATATCAAATGAATCAACGTACGGCAATGATATATCAAACGTCATGCACCTCTAATTATCTGTCATATATGGAATATATTTTTTATTACTATGGAAAAGGTCTGTAGAAAAGGTCTTGTAGCTATTAATTTACCAAAAAGTGGGTTACCCGAATTTTTTCCCCCAAATAGAATCAGCAGACTTATTTACAGTACTCAAGACAAAGTTAGAACGTCATCACGTAAATTAACTCTACGATTTAGAATTTTAAAGATAATTGTTAGCAGATCAAAAATTATTTAAAATTTCGATAAAGAAATAATGTAACAAACTGGACACCGGCCTAGTTGGGGCGAATCCCTGGATGCTGCAGAGTGAGAGAGAAAGAGAGCGACTGATTGAAGACTTTTCGGCATTTCTTATCAGAAAAGTTTACAATTATGCCTGAAGACACCAAAACGATCAACAGTTAAAAACAAGAATATATACATCGTCCAGAGACAAATGAGAGAAAAAAATGTCTTATTGAAGATAATGATTCAGTGTAAAACATATCCCCTTAGTTTATAGGAACAACTCACTTTGGTTACATACGTTAGCTAGCCATTTACTGGTTTGTTAAAATTAGCTTCAGTTGCCTATTCAACACATGACATAACATTGAAAGACCAAATTTTTAAGGTACAAGACATCGCATGCCAAAAATTCCAGAGAACCAGAGAACCAATATCATAGTACGCCCAATTTTCATCTGTTACCATTGGGATCTCAAAGTCTATAACACAAACCTTCTTGAAATCATATTACCAAAAAATCTCACAGATACATACTGGCTACAAATTGATGTGTTTGATTTTTTCCTTTTTAACTTTTACCTCAAAGTAAACAATTTCTATTCTACATATATTAAAAATAAAAATTGCAATACAGTTTTATGTATGTTAAATAAGTTTAATAGGTCAAAAATGTATATGTGAATGTCTGATGACTTAATAACATATATTTCCCGAATATTAAAGTAACAAACAATGACAATGACTAATGTTTCCTTTGAATTTAAAATTTTTACTAAAGAAAATCTACTATTTAAAAACACTTTAATTAGTTGGTTAATAGCTTTTACGCATAGAAGTAAAGTCTTACTGTTCGTGATAGTTAGAAGCCAAAATACATTTTATTTTATTGCTGTTTCATTAAACAAAAACAATATTTATTTACTGAGGTAGTTACTACTACTACAAGCTAAATAGGAATTTAAAAATAACACATCATTATTCGGCTAAAAAGTAAGCGAATAAAAACATCAAAATAATAAACAAATTATAAAATTTACTCGAGTGAGACAAGTTTTTTAGTTCAAAAAATTCGCTGTTTCTAGTTTTATGTGAAAAGATCCTGATCAATTAGTAACGAACAAAAATTCAGATGAATAACAATAATATAAATATGATGTACATGTTTTATTGGATAAAATTATTGTCAGGTGCAAATCTATACTTTTGCACCCGACAAATTATTTTGTCGGGTGCACTTGAACCCATGCACCCTACAAGTCGGCACCTATGCTCAGCAAGCGTTTTCCTAATGCAGTAAAGTTGCAAAAATATTGGCTCTTGTTATATTCATGAAATGAGACACAGCTAGATGAAATGGCGTGTCAGTGACGACAAGATACAACTTTGACCAGACGTATAAGGTAATTGGTGATCGCTTTCAGTGGACGGTAGGAAGGCCACCATTCCCAAGTGACTGTTTGACCAAGATTTTTGGGGAGAGAACTAAACACTAGGTGCATAGTGCTGTTATATAACACTGACTTCATCGATGATTGAATGAAGAACATAAAGTATTGGGTGATGGTCATATTCGAAGGTACTCAGCAACAAAATTTTGTCGGGTGCAATCACCGAACAAAAATTGAGATTATACATAGCGTGAATTTTATTTTTAACAGTGGACATGGGCGAACCATAGTTACACTTAAAATGATTGACAGCAATGTGTAAACTGGACATAGGGAGTTGTCAAAGTCATCAAACTGTCATATTCCAAAATGATGTATGAAGAAAACATACAAATCATACATTGTAGAAGTCCAATATGAGTTTAAGGCAAGTTTCCGATTTATTTGCTGCTACTTTTAATAAGCGACTCAGGCCAGCAATCATTCGGTCTAATTCACTAAGATAGTTGTTAACATAGTCGTTAGGTAACAACTGAGAGTTAAAAACGATGTTTAGCAACTCTTGTAACAACTGTCATTCAATTGGTATTCAGTAAATACATAATTAACGACATTGTTAAAAACCGTTTTTGTGAACAATCGTTGTTAAATATAGCAGTGGAGTTATTAACAAGTTAGTGAACAAGAATGTCGATTCTCAATATTCGTACATATTTCTACTGTATTAACAACGTAGAGTGACAGATTTTATTTAGTTTGACGTTTTTAATAATGAGTGATAAGAAAATTCGGGGTGACAAAGCTAGTTTTGCAGTTTATTTCTGATAACTGCTAGTTGGACACTGTGCAAATCGTTGATTGCCTTCACGGAAAATTCAAATTTTGCCCTGTAATCTTTTTATAAGATCCATAACTACGCGTAGAATGAAGCGTTAGGAGAATCTGATGAAGTTCTGCAGTTAAGTTAGTATACATGTTTATTCAATTCCCATGGTTGAATACGACCGATTTCGAAGTTTTAAGAATCTCATCATCAGGCATGACCATCAGCGTCTAGAAATTTTAGTTTGGAATAAATGTAAATTTTTCATCTTGTGACATGAGACCTTCGAGCATATACTGACTCGGTATACTGACTTCATCGATAATCGAATGAAGAACATATAGTATTGGGTGATGGTCATATTCGATTGTACTCAGCGACATAGGCACCGACTTTGAAAAATTTTGATTGACAGCAATGTATGGCCATAGGGAGTTGTCAAAGTCATCAAATTGTTATATTCCAAAATGATGTATGAAGAAAACATACAAATCATACATTGTAGAAGTCCAAAATGAGTTTAAGGCAAGTTTCCGATTTATTTGCTGCTACTTTTAATAAGCGACTTAGTGACGACAAGGTACAACTTTGACCGTATAAGGTAATTGGTGATCGCCTTCAATAGACAATGGACTCTTTGTCCTGGTTCAGAACTAGACTCAGGAGAAATTGAAGTAGGTGTATTTTGTCCACGTTACCAAATAATAGAATCCACAGGCACCAATCCCACTATATTTCAAGTAGAAATTATAGCTCTTGCTATATTTTATACATATTGCTACGAGAAGGGATACTATGTAGGTACTACATGCATGGTAGCGTTGTGCTATTATAAAATTCTGGCATCATCAATAATCGAACTACATTAACAGAGTATTAGGTGCTTGTCATATTGTAAAGTGCTTAAGGATGCAACCGTTTTCTCAATGCAATAAAGTTGCAAATAATGAATGTGACAAAAGTTTTGGGAAAATATTACGCTCAAATTTTATTACTAAATGAGGTCTAATTTAGTTGACAGTGGACATAAATTTCCAGAAAAAAAAATTAAAAGATGTTTTACAAACTTGAAATATCCAAATCTATCCATAGGTTAGTTGTACAGATATCCGAAACGTGAAATTGTTCACGTTTTCCGGGATCAAATTATTGGACAGACTACCGTGAGTGTTTTTTAACGTGAAATATAGGATTTTTAATTTCCGTATTAACTGAATGACAGCAATGTATAAGATCGTTCCATTTATCGTTATATAGTTATATTATTTGTCAATTAGGGTTGCATTGTTACTTGTAAGTTAAAAATATTGTATATAGTTCAAGAAAAAGTGCAAATAATTCAGTGTATAATGCAGACGTTAGCCTCAGACAGGTATCTGATTTATTTCGTAAATCATTTCCTGATCGACCACCACCAAGTGCTTCAACTATATTACGAATTGTTAACAATTTTAAGAGAGATGGTCGCATTAAACGTGAACTTGTAAAGAATACAAGACGAAATAATGTTTTAACGGAGGTAAAAATAGCCGAAATTATTACGCTCGTACGAAATAATAATAAATTATTTACGAAAACGATAGAGCAAGCTGCGGGTGTAAGCAAAACCAGTGTACATCGTTTACTAAGGAAAGAACATTTTAAATCGTACCACTTTCAAAACCATCAAGAATTGGTTGTGGGTAACAGTGAACATTTATTAAATGTTTATATTTATTGCAATCTTTTTCATTTCTAAAATGGTTAAATCAAACTACCTACTTTATTTGCTATGTTCTATTTTAAATGGAACGCTCTTATACAATGCTGTCATTTAGTGACTATGGATATGACAAATACCATGTTTCAAGTTAAATAAAACGCACGGTGGTATAAGGGAATGTACAGAGTGATAAAAAATGGCTGAAGTGTGTTGCTCCATACGAATTTGACATTTGCCGCTTACTTAGTATGACAGCATGTTTGTTAGATGTCATAATAATAATCCTAAGAACTGTCTTCTTTACGTTCACCCGAAAGATAATATGCTTCAAGAAGAAATTTGCCACGCTCTTCAATAAAAACCATAATGAAAAGAAATTACTTAAAGATATTTTACAAAAATATGTAAAACAAATATCAAATGAATCAACGTACGGCAATGATATATCAAACGTCATGCACCTCTAATTATCTGTCATATATGGAATATATTTTTTATTACTATGGAAAAGGTCTGTAGAAAAGGTCTTGTAGCTATTAATTTACCAAAAAGTGGGTTACCCGAATTTTTTCCCCCAAATAGAATCAGCAGACTTATTTACAGTACTCAAGACAAAGTTAGAACGTCATCACGTAAATTAACTCTACGATTTAGAATTTTAAAGATAATTGTTAGCAGATCAAAAATTATTTAAAATTTCGATAAAGAAATAATGTAACAAACTGGACACCGGCCTAGTTGGGGCGAATCCCTGGATGCTGCAGAGTGAGAGAGAAAGAGAGCGACTGATTGAAGACTTTTCGGCATTTCTTATCAGAAAAGTTTACAATTATGCCTGAAGACACCAAAACGATCAACAGTTAAAAACAAGAATATATACATCGTCCAGAGACAAATGAGAGAAAAAAATGTCTTATTGAAGATAATGATTCAGTGTAAAACATATCCCCTTAGTTTATAGGAACAACTCACTTTGGTTACATACGTTAGCTAGCCATTTACTGGTTTGTTAAAATTAGCTTCAGTTGCCTATTCAACACATGACATAACATTGAAAGACCAAATTTTTAAGGTACAAGACATCGCATGCCAAAAATTCCAGAGAACCAGAGAACCAATATCATAGTACGCCCAATTTTCATCTGTTACCATTGGGATCTCAAAGTCTATAACACAAACCTTCTTGAAATCATATTACCAAAAAATCTCACAGATACATACTGGCTACAAATTGATGTGTTTGATTTTTTCCTTTTTAACTTTTACCTCAAAGTAAACAATTTCTATTCTACATATATTAAAAATAAAAATTGCAATACAGTTTTATGTATGTTAAATAAGTTTAATAGGTCAAAAATGTATATGTGAATGTCTGATGACTTAATAACATATATTTCCCGAATATTAAAGTAACAAACAATGACAATGACTAATGTTTCCTTTGAATTTAAAATTTTTACTAAAGAAAATCTACTATTTAAAAACACTTTAATTAGTTGGTTAATAGCTTTTACGCATAGAAGTAAAGTCTTACTGTTCGTGATAGTTAGAAGCCAAAATACATTTTATTTTATTGCTGTTTCATTAAACAAAAACAATATTTATTTACTGAGGTAGTTACTACTACTACAAGCTAAATAGGAATTTAAAAATAACACATCATTATTCGGCTAAAAAGTAAGCGAATAAAAACATCAAAATAATAAACAAATTATAAAATTTACTCGAGTGAGACAAGTTTTTTAGTTCAAAAAATTCGCTGTTTCTAGTTAAAAAGTTAATTTGGATAAAAATTCAGAACAAGCTTGTATCTAAACAATCTAAAGTAAGCAGATAGTGTTTTAGATAGACAAAGAAATAGGTAGACAGTGAGGAAAGTAGAGAGTAAAGTAGATAGACAGTGATTTTATGTGATGTGATGTGATGACAGTTACCATAGTTACAATGTAAGCATATTTACGACTATTACAGATGCATTCGGTAAATGAGTTCTAATCACACTGTTCACTCTACGCCCTCCCAGCATCATTCGGTGATTACATGGAGTGATACGTGTCTTATATTACCTTCCCTCAGTTCTATGTGTTTTATACAAATTCCATACAGAAAGTTTCTTAGAATTGATTCTATATTTGCAGTAAAATTATAACATAAACATACTATGTCAATCGCACTTGACATTGACATCTGTCTATCAGAATTTTTACCTTCCGTCATACCTTTAGGTAAGGAAGGTATTGCCTTTGGTCAAAAAATTCGATGGTGAGTTTTTAATGAATAAGCACGTTTTAGAGTCCGTAGAATACGATTTTACTATTTTTGCGATGATGTCTGAATGTCTATATGTCTGTGTGTATGTGTGTATGTATGAATGTGTGTATATGTGTATGTGTGTGTGTGTGTGTGTGTGTGTGTGTGTGTGTGTATGTGTAGGTGTGTGTGTGTACGTGTGTTTGTGTGTGTGTGTGACGATTTTTACTCCGCCGATAACTCCAACACTACAATTCTAAAAATTATAATTCTTTCGTATTCCTCTTCGTTACATCCATATGAAAAGCTGATTAGATTTTGATTATAAATAGTCGACCGGGAGTACCCTTATTTGAAGATTTTAACAATTTTCTTGTGTGTGTGTGTGTGTGTGTGTGTGTGTGTGTGTGTGTGTGTGTGTGTGTGTGTGTGTGTGTGTGTGTGTGTGTGTGTGTGTGTGTGTTGTGTGTGTGTGTGTGTGTGTGTGTGTGTGTGTGTGTGTGTTTATGTGTGTGTGTGTGTGCGTGTGTGTATGTATCGATTTTTTCTCCGTCGATAACCCCAACACTACAATTCTAAAAATTATAATTCTTTCGTATTCTTCTTCATTACATCCATATGAAGAGTTGATTAGATTTCGGTTGTAAATGGTCGACCGGAAGTACCCTCATTTGAAGGTTTTAATAGTTTTTCTTGATAAAAACGCTGATTAGTATCATTTTTGCACATTTAATTATAAATAATAAAGAATATTTTATTCTGTATGCGATTTGATTACATTTTATACTTCAGATACTAGAGATCGTCACCACACCACTTGTGAAGAGTGCTGAATTCTGCCGAATAACTTGCACTGTTTTTGGTTAAAGCTCGCTTAAAATAAGGCAAATATAATTGATAATATAATTAAAAATTAACCCTAACGATAAAATTGAGTCGGTAATACCTCTGGCCTAGTTTACTTGTTACCACACTAACAATAAAAGGCTGTACGACCTCTAGCATGGTTCACATGTTGAGTAATTCTAATTTTTCTTTACCTTCCTAATACGGTTTCGTGTAAATTGAATTAAAAATACTGAAGATTAGAACATTGTTTCGAATAGTTTTTATTTTCATTTAATTTTAAGGTTAGGGGTAATTTTAATTTTATTCTCAACCAAGCTAGCCCAAAAAGATTTACGATAAAGGAGAATTCCCAAATATTTGGTAAGTACACACTTAAGTATGAGCCTAAAAACTCGAGATAACACTTTGTCAAAAAAGTAATTTCGTGATAGATTATACAACATTCGATTTTGACATGGTTCTTTACTGTAATTTTTTCACTAACCTACATAGATAACGGGCGATAATGCTATGTACATTAGTAAAAAATAATGCTTTTCTATAACTACGAGGGTCAGTAAAATATACGATAAATATAAAACTAACGACTAAATGCATTCTAAATTGGCTGTTTATGAAATATTCTGCCATTATGCGTAACTTTAGTCCTTGTTACTAGAAGAATTTCCAGATAAGTGAAGTTACATGAAACTATAGTTTTAAATTTATCACAAGTAATAGTGGGCATATTTTGATATTTATTATACATTACCAAATTACCACTAGTTTTTAGTAAAGCTGTATTTACGCTCTTAGGAACGACTGGATACATACCTGTAAGAAAAAAAATCAACATTAATTATTTAGAAATAAGTAATACAATAAATTAAATATTGTCAATAAACAAATATTTCATCACAGTTCATATAGTATTAAATTAACTTGATTCTGTTTTCTTATTTACTAGGTTCTACAGGATGTTGTTATTATTAGGTCGTTGAATTTTTTAAGCTACCTCAAATAATTTATATATTATTAAAGATACAATAAAATACTATAAGACAATGTTATAGAAGACCAAGGGGGACATCCGATTAGAGCAGAAAATATTTTTTTTAAATTAGTGGTTCTCAAGTTACAACAATAAGTTATATTTTCTTAAATGGGATATATATATATATATATATATATATATATATATATATATATATATATATATATATATATATATATATATATATATTCAATTGGAATTTTAATTTCTTAGTAGGCTTTGTATGAAAAACAATTGAGCCTCAATTAAAATGAAAAAAAATATTGTTAAAACGTTATAAACGGTGTTCCATTTGATTTCTATCCTAAATAATTCAAACTGATACATAGCAGTTTTTGTTTTTCATACATAGTCTACTGAAAAATGAGTATAAAACTCAAATTTATTTAAATTTCAATTGAAATTTTCTTAATAGTAAAGAAATAAAATTATTATATGGTTGAATTCAGAAAAAAATACTCGAATAAATAGGCCTAAAAATATACATATCATCCCATTTAATAGCATATTAGGTAAGTATTAAGAACGGTAAGGACAGTTTACCGATCGAAGACAATGTTTGGGGACAGAGCGAAGCGAAGATCCCAATTTTGTCTAAGATCGGTAATTCCTTAACGTTCGTGATGCTTATACTATTTTTTGTACGATTGACGCACAAAATTTAAAAGAAAAATAAGATTTGAAAATTATTTTGACATATTAAAGAAATTTAGGTGTCATTTTTGAAGTAAGCTTTGATTTTTGTTTTTATTTATTTACCGTCTCGCCTCCTGAATGGTAAATGAAGTACATCACTTACCGACATGAGTCACATCACTTACCGTTCAGTAATTTGTAAATAAGACCTACTATCTTAGAAATACTATAGGTGAACATAAAAAATAATCCGATTGTGCAAAAAATACTATAAGACAATCTTATAGAATACCAAGGTGGATATCTGATTATAGTAGAAAATATTTTTTTAAGCCAGTGTTTCTCAAGTTACAATACTGAGTTATATTTTCTTAAATGGGATGATATATATTTTTAGGCCCATTCGATAGAATATTTTTTCCGAATTCAATCATGTGGTTATTTTATATCCTTACACATAAAAATATTGAGAAAAATTCAATTGAAATTTTATTTTATTTTTTTAGTAGGCTTTGTATGAAAAACAATTTAGCCTCAATTAAAATGAAAAAAAATTATTAGTAACGTTATAAATGGTGTTCCATTTGATTTCTATCCTAAATAATTCAAATAGATAGATAGTAGTTTTTGTTTTTCATACATAGCCTACTGAAAAATGACTATAAAACTAAAATTTATTTAAATTTAAATTGAATTTTTCTCAATAGTTTTGTATATGTATATGGTTGAATTCAGAAAAAAATACTCGAATAAATCGAATAGGCCTAAAAATATACATATCCCATTTAATAGTATATTAAGTATTACGAATGGTAAGGACAGTTTACCGATCGAAGACAATGTTTGAGGACTGAACGAAGCGAAGGTCCCAATTTTGTCTGAGATCGGTAATTCCTTAAAGTTCCTGATGCTTATACTATTTTTTGCACGATCGACGCACAAAATTTGAAAGAAAAATAAGATTTGAAAATTATTTTGACATTTAAAAAAAAATTATTTGTCATTTTTGAAGTAAGCTTTGATTTTTGTTTTTATTTATTTACCGTCTCGCCTCCTGAACGGTAAGTGAAGCACATCACTTACCAACATGAGTCACATCACTCACCGTTCAGTAATTTGTAAATAAGACCTACTGTCTTGGAAACACTATCGGTAAATATAAAAAATAACCCGATCGTGCAAAAAATGATCTTTCAAACAGCATTTATTTTAATTTAATCTGTGGTCTGATTTCTAAAAAAAAATAATTAAATTCAAAACTTCAAAGTGATCGATTTCTATGCGTGTAAGTGTATTTTATACTGCGCGTATTCCTACACCTTATTTTACATTTTTGTCTCGTTTTAATCTTTGAAACTATTAATTGAATTACCTCTAAGTTGTTTTCTCCACTCTTTATCTTTTTTTAATTCTTGAAATACTTTGTCATGTTTTCTATGTGAAACTACAATAAATTTAAAGTGATACTTGAAGTAAAATTACAATTTAACACATATTTACTGAACTCTGTCACATAAAAATGTACTTTGAGTCACACACAACATGCGTTATCTTCCAATGTAATCTTATATAAAAAATTGACATTTCAATCGATGTCGACACTCGAAATTCAAATGCGTTTATCTTCTACTAAATTTTTATCAAAACGCATATATCGGAACTACGAACCAATTTTTCAATCAAACAAATTAAATGAAATTTTGGAAAACACTTTGGTGAGAATAGATAATATAATAATAGAAGGATGGGTTGCCAATTTAGACCAATTAAAATTTAAAAATAACGGAGTTAACTACGCGGTAAATGATGTGATTTTGTTTGACACGAAAAGAGATTTGTTATATGATGCTAAACACAATAAAAATTATAAAATACTGACACATATCCAACAGAAAAAAAATTAGTTTATAAGAAACTATATTTATGTTTGTTCTCAATATGGAAAAATCTGGTGTGGTCAACACAACACCTCCTGCCGAGTCCCAAAAAAGATTAAGTTTTTTGGATTAGCCAATTTTACTCTAATTTTGACAGTTTACTTCTTAAAATATAGTCTAATCTAATCCAAGTAACTACCTTTTTTTAAACCCCTCAACATGATTAAATCCCAATTACAGAGTGGATTCACATTTATACACATCTACTCCTTAGTGGGATTCGAACCCAGAGCCCCGAGGCGACTCATGACATGAGGCGTTGCTCTAACCATTGAGCCACCGGAGCTATAATAAAATGAAAATTAAATTTTAAATGCCGGGATAGAATAGAATTCACTAATCCAAAAATGAGGAATAGATTAAACATTTTTGTGAATCGTTAATTTTTATTAATCTAAATACATACCTACATATTTACTTATGCTGGAAACTGTATTGAATTTCTTTTCTATTGCTCTATTTACATTATTTTTTGAACGTTACTAATATTATTTTGAAATGATTAGTTCTTTGATAGTGACATTTATCTGTCAGTTACATACATTTGATAACTGCGTTTTGTATATTTGAAATGTAGGCTCTGGGATTTAAATTATAAATAATTTTATAAATTTATCCATAATATATATAGAAAAAGTATTAATGCAAATCTATAGAAAATTTAATAATCTTTAATTTTTACCTCCCGCTACCCTTGGTAAAGGAGGTATAGGGATCGTGCTAAAAATCGCATATCAAGTTTTTGGTAAATGAGCACGTTTTAAGGTCCCTAGAATCAGATTTTAACATTTTCACGATGATGTCTGTGTGTGGATCCTCCTCAAATTATATCATTCATAAAATTTTGAAATCTTGTATTTCGAACTTTTTCTGTATTGGAAAGAGCCCATTAGATTTCGGTGAAAACCGGATACCGGAAATGGCACTTTACTAGATGCTCAAAATAGTTTTTCTTCGAAAAATACCTTTAAATTTTATTTTTTCGAGATTAATATTATTATGACACGCGGAATAAAGCACACAATTTGAATATTTGTCTATGTCAAAAAATTGTAATGTTAACCATAGCATTCAGAAAGTAGCATTAACGAGAGAATTTCAAGAAATCATATTTATTAATATAGTCTTAATTTTCTGAAACCGATAAACTATTGAACAAACCACGGATGTTATGAATCATAACAAGCCTTAGATGTCTTAAAATTTCAAACCGACATCTGCGGCAGTTATAATATACATAATATTCCTAGGTATGATAATAGCTATAAAAATATTTAAAAAATTGTAATTTTTGTGTAATGCTTAATGGAAAGCAATGCGTTTCTTCTATCGGATTCTGTAAAATCATTGAATTTGAAAAAATTGTATAAATGTAAAGTTATTTAAATTTAACAGAGGAGTTAGACTTAAGCATGTCGCTAAAACCTTTTGTGCCCCTTACGAGGAGCAATTCTATGACTTCTATACAGTGCCGGATCAAGTCAGCGCGGGGCCCGTAGCAAATGTGAACAGGGGGCCCTTGAATTGCATTACGTATTATAATTTAGGATGTAAATAAAACAAAACATTTACAAAAAGGATTTTCGTGATTTAATGTGGGCAAATTTAGAAATTACACTCGACAAATCAATATTTTTAAGTAGATCATTTTCTATATTCATAATAGTGAGGTCATTCAAACGGTCTTGTCCCATCGTGTTCCTTAACACATTTTTAATTTCCTTTAATGTTGGGAAAGAACGTTCTCCGCTGCAGTTTGTGATCATCAAACTCAAATAAATGCTTATAATTTTTTGATTTGTAGTTTTTTTGGGCACAGGCGCGGGGCCCCCAACGGCGCGGGGCCCGTAGCATTTGCTGCCTCCTGCTACATGGCTAATCCGGCACTGCTTCTATAGGCATACTAAATTCCCTGACTTTTCCCGGCAGTTCTATGTTCAATTTTTTATCACTTCGATGTCTGAATCAAAATTACGTAACACAATCTATAATTCAGCATCCCGCGACCAAAAAATTTCGAAAACAACTCGAAACAGACAATAAATCTTATCATGCAACCTTCAGCTACGAGTAGATCCCGTCGACATTATACTCCTGACCGTGAGTTTTACTGCTCGATCCATCCGCGCACACACACGCACACATATACGCACAGTGCGCGTGTGACATTGAATGCGTTACGCAATGCCCCTCCGCCCTGCCCCCTGCACGCCACTGGCCTGCTGCGGCTACGCAATGCATCGTTGCGTTGCGTCTTCCGCGGAGAATTGGGTCAACTGCGGCCGAATGCAAATGGCCCAGAATTCTAACCCAGATAAGAAAAGATTTCGTGTTGAAATTTTCAAATGCGGCACTGTAATTTAAGGCCTGAATTTAATTTTGTGTGTTCTTTAAGCTGGTTTATTGCCGGATTTATTTTTGCCAAGACATGGGAGACATGTAGATGGTGTTTTAGAATGAAATAAAGAGATGATTTTTTAAATTTTGAAACACAACATGCTTAACTATTTTATTCAGAAGGAACATACAGGCTGTCTCACAACTCGCGCCCCAGAGCGAATAAGGAAACACGAGACTGCAACGGATGTGTAATTACGAAGAAAAAAAAATCTAGCTTAAAAGATATTCAAGAAAAGACATCTTAAAATTGACCAATCAGAGACCTACACCTTTAACGTGTGTGCCGTAATTTTACGTTACTAGGGTTTTATATAAATCAAATCTTCTTTAAAATGTGTGGGCGACTGTAGTTTTCGAAAAATGTCAGTGTCAAATTAAATTTGACAAGGTGAATAAAAAAGGCAAATTCTTACCATGTATTCAGCCGCTGATTACTTAGAAATGATTATAATTTTCGGGGAATGTGGACGTAACGCCAGAGAGGCAGCACAAGTATATTCGGAACGTTTTCCGGATAGAAATCTAAATTTGTTGACAGTGAAAAGACAAGTCTAAAGTGTCAAAATTACAGTAAGTCAAACAAATTTTGTAACTCACTAGTAGTATTTTTCAAACCTAGCAACCAGTTTTATTTTGTAATAGTATCATCGCACCTCAAGATATCCTTCCGGGATTCGTGGATTAAAAAGTCTTGTAACTCCGTTATGCAAGCAGCCGCAAATTATTTTCTTCTATTTGTTGGCAACCTATTGTCGTCGGCAAGTGTCAGTTTCGTCTAGGGCGCGAGTTGTGAGACATCCTGTATATACGAACTGGTTTCGAAATAATTCATTTTCAAATATTTCAATTTAAAGAGCCCTTAATCTGCTTTATACGCAGATACTGGTAATGCTGATGACATATTTGTACCGTACTGGCGTTTACCATGCATCACCACACAAGTACACGTTGCTGACGTGGAGTGTGCACCACAGGTGTCGTCGAGATCGAACCCGGGTCCCCAAATTCCCGACCAGACACTCAGGCACACTTTTAAATAGCAAAATATTTTCATAGGAATCTACGCTAGGTTATTGTGGTAGAACATACGAGGGTAGCGCCGAAAGTTTCTGCAAACTATTGATAGAAAACAAAATTTTACAGATATTATTTTTTATTGTTTTTCAAAATACTCTCCTTTTAACTCAACACATTTATTTGATTTTGAGAAAAAGAGGCAATCATTTTGTTACCAACACTTCGAACTCATTTTACTTTGATAGGATTGGGGTCTGTTGGCAAGATCCATTGAGCTGGTTATCGTTTTGTTTCAGGTTTAAAGGCATACATACATGATTCATCACCTATTATATCATACACTGCTTTAGACGTACAGGGTGTAAATCGAAAAGTGAAACATAGGAGTTTAATATGGGAAATCAATTTTTCTTTGCGCAAACGTTACCTAATTATTTTATGCAAAAATACTTCAAATAAATGTTATAGAGATTTAAATGCAACATCTAAATCATGTGAAACGATTACTTTATCTCTTCATATAAACGTAAAAATTAATTACAAAGTTACAGTTTTTATGAGCATTTTGTCTAAGCAGCCATGGATATATGACAAAATGCTCATGAAAACTGTAACTTTGTATTAATTTTTATGTTTATACGAAGAGATAAAATAATCGTTTCACATTATTTAGATGTTGCATTTAAATCTCTATAACTTTTATTTGAAGTATTTTTGCATTAAATAATTAGGTAAGGTTTGCGCAAAAAAAAAATATTTCCCATGTTAAATTCCTATGTTTCACTTTTCGATTTACACCCAGTATCTTCGTTGTACATTTTTAATATTTTAATGCACCATTCCACATGATGTTTCTTTTTACCATCATTTAAATTATGAGGTATCCAACAATAACAAACTTTCCTGCCTTTTAGATGATCGAGAAAAATTTTATTTATAGCGGTCATTCCAATGCCCAAAGTAACCCGTATAATTCTGTGTGACACGGTTGTCTTCTTTAATCATTGTACGAATAGCAGCTATGTTTTCATCTGTAACTGCAGCAATTGGCCGATCTTCGCGTAAATTGTCATTGAGTGAAACTCAATGAAATTTAAATTCATTTTACTAACAATCAAACCGTTCCTCTAATCAACAGATATACCATTTTATAGAAATATTTAAAATATTTAGGGATAAAATAATCCTTACCCCAGAATTGGATTTGATACTTTAAGGCCCAATCGTATGTAATCGCACTATTATGAAACACAAAATAAAAAATAAAAACAGCAGTGAACATGTTTAAAGTATGTATGTATGTTAAATATCTTTTCCAAAAACTTCTTCCATCATTATTAAATAAAATAATAAATACAAATGAATGTCGCATTAACCCCTAAAGTTGCAATACCAGAAACAAGATCCATGTGCGTTGCAGAAAAGGAAATGTCTCCTCTTTATAACTGTTTAAATACCCAACTCATTGTATCGTATGCATTCTCAAGACTTTTAATTTTTTTGTTATGCTAAACAGGTCAAATATTTCAGCCCTTAAATACGTCGTTCCTTATTTCCTTGACGATTATTCATGCAGGTGTCCTTTTAAAGACGTATGTAGATAATTCATTCTATGCGATTTTAATCGTTTTCTTTGAAGGTTTATTACTGACAGAAAAAAATATTTGACTAGTTACCAATTTAAGTAGCCTTATATTTTCATTAAAGGTCCTACATTAGTTGATGCTTTTGTCCAAAAATAGTTAATTACATAAGAGTAAGGAAAATGGGACATTACTGACCAGGCGCCATATTGTAATACGAGACACTTCGTGCCGAGTATTATACGGTTCCGAGTCAAGTACTGACATTTTATTTATTAACTTTTTTTCTGAAACCTTTGATTAAAATAAAAATTAATTTTAAATTCTCTCGTTTCTAAGGCGTCAAAAAAAAATTAGTAAATAAACGGAAACCAATATACTATTGTCAGTTTAACATTTTTACCCCCTACCCTTGGGAAGCGAGGTATAGGGATCGTGCTAAAAATCGCATATCGAGATTTTGGTAAATGACCACGTTTTAAGGACCCTAGAATCCAATTTTATAATGATGTCTGTGTGTATGTGTGGTTCCACGACTCTAACTCAAATAATATCATTCAGAAAAATTTTAAACCTTGTATTTCGGCCTTTTTCTACTATGCAAAGAGCCCATTAAATTTGGTGTAAATCAGATAACAAGAAAATGCACTTTACTTGAAGCTCAAAATAGTTTTTCTTTGAAAAATACCTTTAAATATTATTTTGTCGAGATTTATGTTATTATAAAAATTAAAGACACTTTAAACAGATCAAACTCTTTGGTTATGCAGTCACTGTCAAAAAACTAATCATTTCAAATTAATGATAGTAACGTTTTAAGAAGAAAAAAGTAAATAGAACAATAGGAAAGGAAATAAACACAGTTTCAAGCATAGGTAAATATGTAGATATGTATTTAGATTAATAAAAATTAACGATTCACAAAAAAGTTTAAGCTAATCCTCATTTTTGGATTGATGAACTCTATTCTATCCCGGTGTTTAAAATTTAATCTAAAGGTAGTGACTTGAATTAGATTAGACTATATTTTAAGAAATAAACTGCCAAAATTAGAGCAAAATTCGCTAATACAAAAATAAGAATTAGCTCAATATTTTTTGTGAATCGGGCTGTAAATTGCGAGAGGTATTGTGTTGGCCACACCAGATTTTTGCGTTTCTGTTCAGTTGCTATCTTTTTTTAAATATATTCAATGTACAAAACATAACTAGATTCAATAATATTTTAAATAAAACGATTAAAAATTTTAATGACTATGGTCTTTCCGTTTTAACTATAGAGTGGTGGGAAGATAGGAGCAATTTGATTTAGTTGTTTGATTGGGTAATATTGGGGTATTATCCAATCAAAAAACAAGATCAAACTGTATCTATTTTCCCACCACTCTATAGTTAAAACGGATAGAGAATAGTTAGGAAAATGTAACTTTCGTACCGCATTTTTGGGGTGAAAATAGTATATTATACTAAAGTGCATATTCAATCCTGTGGGTGAATAATCACCTGAGGGATTGAATGCACTTTAGTCCTGTGGTATATACGCTATTTTTCGCACTCCCGTATCAAATGGAACCATATTAGTGTAAAAGAAATTAATCTTACAATTTGACAATACAAATGTCAAAAATTTTGTTCAAATTTAAACTCAACGCCTGTTCAAAATGTAGTACATATACGAATAAATAAATCATAGTAACTATACTTTAGTCCCCCAGGGATTTAATCATATTTTATCCCTCTGGGACTGAATTTGAACTTTAGTCTCTGAAATGAGTGACTAGAATCGCTCTTTAGTCTCGGAAGTGCGAAATAATATTTTAGTTGTAGCAGTACCTAGTTTAGTTTTATATTTCACGATTCAAAATATAATCATATTAAAAACTATAAATAAATATGTCTGTTGCTCGATGAATTTCGGCTGTGACGTCATCGCCTAACTGCAGGACTGAATTGCAGCGTTAATTGAAACTGTCGTTCATTTAATACGAAAATTGAGCTAGTTACAGTTGCATAATAAACAATTTGGTCGTTATTCAGTTTTTTATTTGAAGTATTCAGCTTTAACCATGACATATTTCTAACACAGCTGTGCAGTTAACCTAAATATTACATAATAACACAATGCAAAAATAGATAAAAGAATTCATCGAGGTTTTTTATCAGAATTTATTGCAGAAAATTTGGGCTACCAGACAGTAAATGGGAACAATAATATTATTTAATTGACAATATTGTATCAAAATGAAATTTCAAATGAATTATTGAGGATTCGAATACGGGACCTTCCGCATGTCAAATGATAATACTGGACATTAATACAGATGGTCACTTATTAGTTCCTGGTATTTATAGGTCTAACATAATCTGCGGTCGTTCAAATCTTTCGCGATTCTTAGCTTGGTCCAACGCAGCATACTTTGTGCGTGAACCCAAAACGCGTGCTGTGTTGCCAGTTCGCAAAGCACGTGTTACTCTTTCTTTTTGCTCTAAGCGAATGCTTCGTTTTTGTTTTCTTGCTCGCGATCCGTGACACAAAAACACCGGAACAAATGCAGGAAGAACAAATTGGATTGGGTTACAATATTTGAAGTATGACGACTAATAAGTTAAGTATCATTCACAACAAAAAAATTAACGTAGCGGTAGAATTAGTGGCAGTGGTAGTAGTTTGGGTAAAGATTGTATTCGTTCGTAGCGCAGTAGCAATGGCAGCGGTAGGAGTTTGCAAACTCCAAACTTTTACGTTGCCACTACGCTACCGCTTAATTTTTTTGACAGTTTTGACGTTTATTGACATCTGATTTCTGATTTCATCAGATAAAATGAGCAATAGAAAAAGGATCATTTTGTAGTGTGCCTCAGACGTTGCGCTATATAAACAAACAGACTTATTAATAAACTTTACACAATTAAAGTGAACACGTAACTTGCCATTTTCGCTTATTTCTTGTTTTGAAATAATTTTAAATTCCCTTAATCTCTTCGCTTATCTCACACAATGGAGTGCTTGTGGATAAGTGTAATTAATAAGTCATCATCTATGTCAGTTGCTTTTTGTGCAAAAATAAAATGACATCTATAACTGTCAACCTTGCACCCTAGTGATTTATAATAAAAATTCCTAGAAACTATAATTTCAATAATTTTTCATTGTGAACGGAAATAATTTTTACTATAAATTTCTTACGCTACCGATACCACTAATTCTTACAATAGCGCTAATTTATTTATTCTGAATGGGCCTTTATACTTGTACTCGTGTTGGTGGATTATTTTGGTTTTGCAGTAAATGGTTGTCTTGTTTTCTGCAATAATTTTAAAACAATGCGTGATTTGTCGTAAAAAATAAATACAGCTACTTGTGTTTATCACATTCGGATGCCATATAAGCTGGCTACTTATACATCTTAAATAACTTTTCTAGCAAAATGAGATGATTGGTACTTATAGATTGAAGGTGGGCGCCTTTAAATAGTATGTGTAAAGGAGGCAAAACGGTAACAATCCTAAGATACAGGCCTCAGAATTTGTAAGACAAGATCTAAAAAGAATGACGGTCCAAGCGTCAAGGTGTAAAAAGATGAATGTTCGGCCGCGATATGCGCAAATTATAACTTGGTCATCCGATTTCTGTTCAGTACTCGTACTGAACAGAAATTTGTAGAGATAAGAGCGGTTTCTGTGGCTATCTGATGAGATATCGTAACTCAGTAGTCAATTTTAGCAACTGGTTAAAGATTTAACCAATTAAGTACCTATGTTGACAATATAACTAACAATTGGATACAATTTTTAACCAGTTGCTAAAAATTAACCACTGAATTACACAATTAATAAAACCACCAAACGACGCAAAAAGTTTGGGCGAAAAAGCTCCGACTGCAAAGTCATGAAACTGGCGAAGATTTGAAATGTTCTATTAACCAATGTTTCAGAACCAATTCCAATAACTTGTCATTGAATTTCAAAAATATGGGAGTTGATGGACTTTCATAATTTCTACCTATAGTCTATTCCTCGAGACCTTTCATTAAACCAGGGCTTCGAACCGGAGCTGAATCAGAAACCGTAAACCGGCAAAAATAACGGAGAAATTCTGTTAGGTCCCACATAAGTTGAAACTTGACCCATCTGTGGGTATAATAATTTTCAGAAATGACCAATCTGAGTTTCGAAAAAAAATTAATACACTTTGTCATTCCAAAAGCATTAAATGGGGTTTTAAACTTTAAAATTCGCGTAACGAAAAACAAAATTTGTAGCATTTATCTTTTTCCCCTGGCTCTTGGCAGTTTGATATCGGAAAAACGATTTTTCCTTTTTTGAGAAAGGCGGTTTTTAAAAATTAGGCCCGGGCGGCAAAATGTCTTAACTCGGTACTGAATGTAGCAATGGCTGAAATCCAACCGGCAGTACGGCAGTGGTAAAACACTGCGTCTCGGGGAGTTCGGTTGGAGAGTAAACGGTGAAAGCTGTATATAATCCCTAAATAGATAAATGGATAGATAGATAGATAGTCTTATACCTTCAAAGAATGTGCTCTAGTCCAAAAAGAAATTATATTATATAATACTATAAAAAAAACCATTTGTGACATCCCATATAGTAAGGTATGATTGACCATCTTACACTCCTCAGTTATAATTTTAACAAGAGATTATATGATTCTACAGTAATAATTTGTAGATATTCCTTACATCTTTTCCTAACCTTTTCTGAATTCTACCACCGGATGTGTTGAGGAAAAGACGAAAATTTTATCAAATTAGTAATCAGATTTGTGAGGTCCGTGGTAAACGTTTGTACATTCTTTTATGAAACATCATGATTAGCATTAGCATTTTGGTTAGAACTTTTAATATCCTTCTGAAAGCGACAATTTTAACCACATATGCATTCACTTTTATGCGGTATTACAGAATATCGACATTTTCCGTTTTTAAAAGTGATTCCCTTATTTATCTCTGTATCCTTTTGTAATTTCCTCTTTCCTTGATATCCGTTAACATATCAAAATTCCTTCTTCTTCTACCCATCTTCCATGTATATTGGACCTTAAAAGGGGTCAAACTCGGGCCGCCCTTAAAGTGGTTCCAAATAAATAAATAAAAAGTGTGCTGGTAATGATTAATATTTGACCGTATCTAAATGAACTTGATTTTTCCCATTTAAATAACATTGGGTTTTGACACATTTTGGAACTTTATTTTTTCCGACCCAATAGGAGGTTTAAAAAATCCACTCAATATTACAATATACTAGAATGACCCGAGAATATGTGGACAAAATTTTAAGTCCCAATCATTATTCTTAACATAATTATATATGCTTAAACTATCACACAAAAACCCAAAAAGCTATCTACAATTGTCTTAAGAATATTGATTGGGATTTTAAATTTTATCCGCATATTCTTGGATCATATATTCCAATAGTGAATGAATTTTTAAACGTCTTATTGCCTTTGCCAAAAATACAGTTCCAAAATGTGTCTAAACCCAATGTTATTTAAATGGGAAAAATCAAATGCATTTAGGCACGGACAAATATTAATATTAGGCGGAATCATTCCGTCAACGCTAACGTTACGTCTTTAATAACAGACGTACAAAGTATCGGGTTTTCAAAAGTATAGATTGTGCATTACGTTTTAATCACACGTACGTTGATTTTGACGTTCAATTGAAAGTTTGTTTGCTAAATAGCTTTAAAATGTGTTCTACATGTTCACTGACAGCTCTGAAAGAAAAAATTACAGTTCTGACGTTATAAAATAAATTCTGTGCCTACTAGGTTATAGTAGATGTACGTTAACTGGCCTGTCTTTTACCCCTGACGAACGTATTACGTCTTCAAATTTCACGTACGATAAGTTACACATATGATATTGCCTAGCAATCAAGACGTTAGCGTATACGTGTTTCGGGAAAACGCTGTGCAAAAACTCCCTATTGCCTGCACAATTTTTAAAAATTTATTTGGAAGGACTCTAGGTAGCGACCCGGATGAAATTCGACTTGACCCCTTTTAAGGTCCATCCTAATGTACATATTTTCTTTTCAATTTTAATTATGAAGACTATCACTCCTTAATATATCCAAACCAGATAGCCATCCTCTTCAATCCTTTTCAACATCTCTTCATTCCTGACTTTCTCTCTCTCTCTCTCCCTCTATACCCAATCGTCTCCAACTACGATTTTTCCCGGATTTTTTTTTATGAATTTTTATTTTAGATAATATTATACCTTGGCGCCTGTTATTTGCATGTTTGTGACTTATGCCTGCCTGTTACATACTCTTACTCCGTCAACAAATATTGTGGTGCTACGAAATATATTTATTTATTTATTTATATGGGGTCTAGTGGCCGCGTGCCTGAGTGTCTGGTCGCGAATCTGGGGAACCGGGTACGATCCCGACCGACGCCAAATATTTCCAATTTTAAATGGCACAAAATTGACCCCTGTGGTGCACTCTCTATGACAGCAATGAGTGCCCGTGAGGTGACGCCTGGTAAACGCCCGCACGGTAAAATATGTCATCATCATTACCGACATCTGTGTATAAAGCAGATTGGCATACCCAGCAATGGGTAATATGCCGTGATGATATATTTATATTTATTTATTTTATTTTTACGAAATATTTGAAATTACTTGGGAAATTTTCAAAAAAAAATATTTTTGGGAATGTCCCTAGGAATTCGCGGGAATTTTTCCTCATCATTCAATTTTGGGAATTGACCCAGCACTATCTCCAACTGTCGCCACAACGACATTTCAAAATTTCCCAAGTACTTTTTTTCCTTTTTCCGCAGGATCCATATTTTGCATCCATTCAGCACAATACTTTTGCCTGGGCAATTCTGTTCCTGATTTCTTCCTGACAGTTTCTAACAACTCAAAATTATTCAATTCTTTTCTCCTTCTTCTTCAAGGTCATATAGTCAACGTAACAAATGCATTTTGGTTGTCTAATTTTGGTTTAGTTATGAATCATCTCTCCCACTTTTTGGTGTTCGTACTGTTCGCGTGTTACATAACGCATTACAGGCTTATGTAATAGAAAATGATTGTAATGATTGCAGCAGTGCCTAGTTAGTCATTACTGAAATATGCCGCCTTAAATCCAAGATAAAGACAAGAGCCCAAATCACCTATCACATCTGTTAAGGCTTTCCAACCAATATAGGTATTCAAATCTCAAACGTTTGCGTCGTTCAATTTGATTGCAGCATTACACCGTTCGCATCATTGTGCAACAGTGTTCTTAACAACGTCGTGACGTCACCAGCGAATTCGTGAATACAAATGTGCGTATTAGCTCGCGCTGCGCACATCACCACGTCCGGGAGTCGAACCAAGGACCTTCTTGTGCATTTGCATTTTCACAGCACACTGGGAAACTTCCTCTTACGGCGCCCAGCGCTGCGCTATTGTTCTCCGTGGGAATGTTTAAAGTATTTGTGTTTTGTTTTGTTTAGAAGTTTTAAGTAGGTGTTGAAAAGCAGTGGCGGAGATTTGGGTAAATGTCGGAAAATGATAAAATCTTTTGAATTTATTAAGACGTTGAATACATACATTTGTAATATCGTAATTGTATTAGGCTAATATAGTGATGCACGGCGAGGCGAGAGTACTCTCGCATCTCGTCTCGTCTCGTTGCATTATGCGAGACGAGAACGAGAGCAAGATTTCAGTTTAAAATTCGAGGCGAGATCGATATAACAACTGCGAGAAGCGAGAAATCTCGTGAGATTCTCGCGAGAGTCTTGCAATAGAAAGTATTTGTAACTTTATAGCTTTGAGTCATTCAGTAGAACTAGTTTTCTTCAATATTTCAGTCCCTAAATCTCTCCAGTTAAAACCACGGTTAAAATTTTCTTGCCGTCCTTGAAAGATAAAAGATGTTACATTAAGCGACAATGGGAGCCAAACCGAAGAGAAGCGGAGTGATTGGTTGCCGGCGGGTTACCAATGTAGCGATTTACAAAATTACAAAAAAGAATTGTTTAATGTTTTAATTCGTTTTACCGATGACAAAATGTGTTAACAGATGTTTGTATTAAAATAGTTTAGAGATCACAATTTGATGATAAACTGGATATTTACAGGTAAATTAAATTATTAACCAACTTATCACATTTTCTAGTGACCGTCAATGAATAAACATTATGTTCGTATTGAAATAATTTGGTGACCAGAATTTAGTGTTTCGTCTCTTTATTATATATATATATATATATATATATATATATATATATATATATATATATATATATATATATATATATATATATATATATATATATTACAGATCCGAAAACGAGACGATATCGATATTTTATATTTCTCGTCTTGTCTCGCCATGCGTGCATCACTAGGCTAATTGTTACAAAAAAAATCAATCGTAAACATAATGTGGAGGAACGAGCAACGCGCTTTTGCCCTGGAAGACTACATCCGCAAGATTTAACAACGTGCGACTTTTTTCTGTAGGGTAATCTCAAAGCCGATGAACCTGCTAACCCTAAAGGATGCAAGCCGCACAGCAATCCGCCGTATACCCAAAAAAAATATTCGAAAGAGTTATGCGAAACCTCATAAGTCGTTTGCAACTATGACGGACACTACTTAATCGAAATTATTTTCAAAATCACATGAGATAAAACTTTTCATGTTGTTAGTTTAGGATGTGAAAATTATTTGTATTTATTTTTTAAACCTTCAAAAGTAGGAAGGTTATTCTGCCGCCCCTTGTACCTACTTCTAAAAGGAATAATTAACAAAAGTTCAAGTTCAATAGACCTTTTCAATTTAACAGCTATCTTTTTCTATCGCTGCAAATAGTAAGAAAATGGCGCCAACAACTGCCAGTTGGGCTGTCAAACGAAACGTCAAAAATATTGCAGTCATTAAAATACCTGTATTTTCGGTGAAAATTTGTATTGTTAGACATTTTAGCTTCAATAAAAGCTTTTGTAATTCGATAAGTTTTTTACCTCCCGCTACCCTTGTTAAGGGAGGTATAGAGATCGTGCTAAAAATCGCATATCGAGATTTTGATAAATGAACACGTTTTAAGGTCCCTAGAATCTAATTTTAACATTTTCACGATGATGTCTGCGTGTGTGTGTGTGTGTGTGTGTGTGTGTGTGTGTGTGTGTGTGTGTGTGTATGTGTGAGTGTATGTGTGTGTGGATTCTTCACTCTAATTCAAATACAATCATTCAGAAAATTTTGAAACCTTGTATTTGTACCTTATTCTAATATGGGAAGAGACCATTAGATTTTGGTGTATATCAGATAACCAGAAATAACACTTGAAACTCAAAATAAATTTTCTTCGAAAAATACCTTCAAATGGTTTCAAGATTTGTGTCTTTATAAAAATTAAAGATTATTAAATTTTCTAGAGATTTGCATAAATACTTTTTCTATATATTTTATGGATAAATTTTAATCCCGGAGCCTACGCTTTAAACAAGCAAAACTCAAATCTCAAATGTATGCAACTGACAGATAAATATCACTGTCAAAAAACTAATCATTTCAAATTAATAATACTAACGTTTTAAATAGAAAATAGTAAATAGAACCATGGTTATATGGAATGGATTTTAATACAGTTTCCCCAATAACTAAATATGTAAGTATGTGTATTTAGATTAATAAAAATAAAATAGCGGGATGTTTGGTGTTGGCCACATCAGATTTTTAAGGCTTAAAGTCACATTTTACGTCTAAATTTTTAGAAAAAAAAAATGCCATGAATCTCAGTTGTTCTCACTATGCGCAGATCTCCATTGCGTATGTCTTCTATCTCTTTAAATTCAAAAAGTCTATTGGGCGAGGGTGGCTAGGCGATAAAATAATAGATGTGTAAAATCTCAAAATTGTGCGGGCTCACATACTCTTTATGAGATAAACTAATAATTTGTTGTTTGATGCTAGTTGTTATCATTATCAAATTATATTAACCTTGACAATGTTACCAAAATAATATCACTACAATAATTATTATAAAAAACACAATTGCAATGACCTATTTTTAAAGTACACAATTTCATACATTTTTATTTTATTGTCAATTATATAGTTGTAGTAAACATGAAAATAAAAATATATATGCTCTTAATTATATATGTTTATTATGCTCAGCAATGTAAATATTTAAAAAAAAACATGATTTCGTTGATATCCGTTAATTACAATACGGTTTTATGTTTTGGTAAATAATAATAATTAAAAATTAAAAATATAAATGGCGAATATTTATGTTTGTATTTATTATTTATTCGTCCAAATAATACACGTATAAATTCATTCGTTGTACAGTGTGTTCAAAATTTCCTAACTCGGAGTAGGCTATGAACAGAGAAACGCATGTCTTAATTTAAAATTATTTAATTAAATGTCAATTTGACAAGAGATATTGTTAAAAATAGCCGTGTTCCTTCGGGCTGTGATTCGCAAAATAAATGATAAAAGTGATCATGATTAAGATGAATAATGTTTTCACATTTCCTATTCGTTATCCCCACTTTCTCATTTTGTGATCACTAGACTACCTTCCCTTCGGAATCAACCTTTTTGAGTGATTCACATGGATTCAGTTCAGAACAAATTGAAAATATACTATTTCGAGCGTAGAAATTTACGAATGTGGGGTTTGTGGCATTAAGGGAAATAAGATTTTTCTTCAAAAGCGTGTAATGAACCACATAAAGATTTGTTTGAAATAAACATACTTCATATTCCTTACCAAGAACATTTTACTTCAATATAATCCATTTTTAATTCTGACCATAAAACTTGACACTTGATTATTTATAAAATAAATTAGGATTGTTTGCATTAGTCCGCATATGACATTGACATTAGATTGTGTTGTTGTTTTCTTGATATGATTTTTAAATCCTGTTTCAAAAGGATCACGATTATATTAATCAGGATTCACAAAATCATAATCACAGCCCGAAGGAACACGGCTAATGTTATCTAACGAAGTCAAAGCCTTTCTTTTGGAATCTTATTTCAGAAATGGAAATAAATTAGAAAATGGCGAATGGCAATATTCTTTTGCTGCTTGTTATAATGAATTTCAGGAAAATTTTCCCATTCTAGCAGCAGATCATAATTTTAATATTTACCAAGTTGTAAAGACAACTGTAGAATTATTTCGGGAACAGGGAAGTGTTGAAAGAAAAAGTAGTAACGGAAGACCAAGAAAATGAACAGCCGAAGTACTTGATAATGTAAGACAAATTGTGGAAGAGACTCCAACACCCGTTCGAAGGATCAGTCAAGAGATAAATTTATCTGTTAGTACCACACATTTTGAAAGAAAATTTGAAGTTGTTTCCGTATAAAATTCATTTATTCCATCAAATTCTACCCCGAGATTTTCAACCTAGAATAAATTACTATAACTGGTTTTTGGACATCAAGAATGACGAAATTTTACATATGACATTCTTCACCGATGAAGAGTGTTGAAAGAAAAAACGGTAACAAAAGACCAAGAAAAAGAACAGCCGAAGTACTTGATAATGTAAGACAAATTGTGGAAGAGACCCCAACATCCGTTCGAAGGATCAGTCAAGAGCTAAATTTATCTGTTGGTACCACACTTAAGATTTTGAAAGAAAATTTGAAATTGTTTTCGTGTAAAATTCATTTATTCCATTAAATTCTACCCCGAGATTTTCAACCTAGAATAAATTACAGTAACTGGTTTTTGGACATCAATAATGACGAAATTTTAGATATGACTTTCTTCACCGATGAAGAGTGGTTTCATCTTGATGGGTATATAAAGTCCCAAAATATGAGGCTTTGGTCTTCAGATAATCCCTATGCGTTTGTTGAGACGCCTCTTCATCCTGTAAAACTTGGTCTTTGGGTTGCAATTTCAAGAAGGCGCATAATACCATTTTTTCCACGAAAACGTAAACACAAATTTTTATATTGAACAAATTTTAACCCCTTTTATTGAACAATTGGACTTTAGGTCGCGTTGTATAGTTTGTAATCATGAAACCAAATGACAATAGTTATTTACGATACAGTATGTAAAGCTAGTCTTCAGTCACGAATGGATCTGAATTAAAACACGAGTATTGGGACCCGCAGAATCCGTGGGCGGCGCTGTAAGCGCATCTGTCATGGCCGCCAGTAGGACATGTCAAATTTTTTTATATTCTGAATGAGGGTTGACCCAAAATATTGTTAACAGTTGAACTCCACACGATTTTTTAGTTTGTTCAGACAAATTCTTCATCAAGAAATATAGTGGAGGGGCAACAATTCGTAAATTCGGGTTTAAATACTACTTATGGCGCAACTTGACATGTGGCATTTCTGAATTAAAACTGTAGTCTACGGGGACAAATATTTGTAAAATCAATGAATCTACAAATTTTATTTATCAATTCTGTCATTTGTCATTTTTCATTCACTGTTTATGTAGAAGCAGAATTGTACGCAATTTTAACCTGCGCCAAATTACTACTAGAGAGCCACTTTAGCAACAGAAGAATTTCTATAGTAACAGAGAGCCAAACTGCACTAAAAGTACTAGAATCCTGTGAGACAGAATCTGGACTTATTCTAGAGTGCATCTACAGATTAAATGCACCAGGAGCGAGGAACATATTGAAATTAATATTGGTACCCGGGCATTCAGAGATCAAAGGATACCAGGTAACAGATAGTCTGGCTAAGAAACGAACAAGTTTTCCTTTCACAGGACCAGAACCGGCTTTCGGAATCTCAGCGGAGACAGTTAAGCTGGAAATAAAAACATTGCTGAATCAATGGCACAAGAATCACTGGTTGGAGAGACACTCAAAGCTCTTCCTAAATGAATCAATCAAGAAAAGAAAGGAACGTTTACTCCTAATGAGCAAACAAGACGTTAGATTAATAACAGGACTCCTAACAGGACCCCTAAGATAATCCTGTCCTGAAGATAGCGTTTTGTTTTTAAAGAGTCGAATTTACTTATTAAAGGAGTAAACATGTAAGAGTCTAGATTAGTTCGTCGCGTCGTGCAGACGTGTTTTAGTTTTGAACATGTAGTGTTTTTAGTTTTGGGGCGCGTGTTAAACGCCCACCCGCTGGGTTACGGAATGTAACATGTTAGTCTATGTTTAATAATAATCATGTAAATAAAAAATTTGTTAAATTAGTAAAAAACGTTTAGTTAATCAGTAAATAAATATCAGTAGTGTCCATGTCCGTAATATCCACAGTGTTCATCAAGTGTACGTAAGGACACTGTCTACTAAACAAACACCTATACACGATGGGACTAACACAAGAACCAACATGCAGGGGGTGTGGTGAAGAGGAAGAAACCCCTCAGCACCTTATATGTCAGTGTGAAGCCTTTACGAGCAACAGATATAATATCCTGGGGGCAGAAAAGATCCAGCAAGATATGCTAAAAGATTTAGATCTGAAGAAAACCGTGGAGTTTATTAAACAAACAGGACTCCTAGAATAGGAGTAAATCGGGAGGGTACAATAGATCTACAGGTCGCAGTACAGGGATCCACAGGAGACCACCTCTTGTAATATAATAATGTACAATAAAGGATTGAAATGAGGGACTCCTTTTTTGGTTCACCCTGTACAATCCACAAATACTGGATACAATAAGTTAATACATTTCCAATTCATCAATTTGCGTTGACTTCCTCGAGAGAAAAACAAAAAGCAATCAATTACCCGAACATCTCTATATCTCTATCTCCCATCTCTTTCTGAGGTGAGTTTGCTCTACTAACCGAAATACCTATCAGCTTCCGGCGCGGAACTCATACCGGAAACTCTTATCGTGCGATAATCGTGCATGGAGGTCGCTCGCATAATCGCCATGGCCGTTCACGTGCATTTTATCGTGGACCACAAGAGAATGAATTTGTTTACAAAAATGCTAACCGCAATTATAATGTAATTCAAATCCCGGGATGGTACTAGCAGAGCTGAAAATGTTGCGCGAAATGTGAGAGGATTTCGGCGCCGGAGTTAAAGGCAACCAGTTGTACCACTGTGAATGCAGTTTCAATGCAGTTGAGAATAATTAAAAAACTCTTAGCAAATATAACAAGTTCATCCAGGAACAACTTTATAGCTTCCTTCCTTTTATAGACTCCTGCAATTTAATTTAACTGAGGATCATGTTTAAATAGTGGTAAATTATTTACTGAATGTTAGAAAATAGAAAAATACTGATGAGCACATAATAAATAGACATTTTTATAGGACATTTTTGTAAAAAGGCCCAAACTTTAAATTGTATTAACTTGTGACCAACAGAAAAACAGTTTTACCAAATTGTTTAGCATTGTTGAAAGTGCATGTAACTCATATTTACAATATTTGGACTATGGTAGTTTTTGCCATAAATTCAAGACCGCATATAGTTGCAAAGAATAGAACTAATAATTGCCATGGTTACGACTTCCAAACAAAGAATTGTCACCTCTACAGTCCAGCCATCGTTTTAATTGTATTATCGAATGATCTTCAATATTATTAAACAAAAAAGGTGCTCCAGGCACCTGTTCTCGCTTTAAACACAACGAACAAAACAAATCAGAATAGAGAATTATACTTCGTTTCACGTAAGAAAATAGTGATGGGAAGTTAGAAGCAGTTTGATCTTGTTGTTTGAATGGATAATATCGGGGTATCTATCCAATCAAAAAACAAGATTAAACTGTTCCTATCTTCCCACCACTATTTTCTTATGAGAAATGAAGTATAGATGCAGACAGAATGAAAGGTACAGTACTACGGAGAGGGACGTAAGACAACGAGGGGAGATATATTTGGAAGCTAGATCTTCTATCTCGCTCTTGCGTGTGAAGTCAATTATGTAAATGTATATTGGATGTTCTAGGATCAACACTCCCTTAAATACACTATCGGTGACAAATGAGTTAGAACATGCTCTATACAGGGTGTTATGCAAGTAATGGTACCAAAATTCATGGTATGATAAATATAACTGAAAGAAGTTATAATCTGAAATTTATTTTGCTCTATCTATCGAGTTGTAAAAGTTATGGCACTGTAAAGTCGACCAATTACAAACTAGCTTCTTATTAAGTTAAAATCTAAAAATCAAGTTGTTCCAATATTTGTCAGTTGTCATAAATGACGTTGAATTTGTAATCAGTGGAGTAGTAATTTGATATTTAGAAATGCCTGTCACTTTCACTAACCAAGAATAAACCGACATGCATTGGGTGTACGGAAAAGTGTGCCAAAACAGTGCTGCTGCTGTTAGACGCTGCTACAGGGAGTTTTGCCCAGACAAAATGGTGAAAACTTTGAACATTTGATATTATTTATTATTTTTGTCATTAATAAAAAATGTTTTACTCATACTCCGCCTCTGACTTCAAACCTTCAAACATGACAAGTGTTGTTGTTTTCATTCAAACTCCTGTGACTTTTAAATTATTCTTACTAGAAAAGATATTGTTGCAGATGACGATACATTGCAACTTTGTTTATTAAGTGGTAACGTATGGCACATTACTTGCATAACAACCTGTATATTTAAATGGCAAAACCAACTAAATTCGTTTTAAAATTCCAAAAGTAGATTCAAATTTTCCAATAAATATTTCATTAATGTAGTCGGCTTTTTAATATTGTTAATTTTTTTATTAAAGATTTTGTACTTCCTACGATTTTTTTCCAGTACTTTGTTCATAATTTGTGCTTTGTCAAACTTAATGCACAAAAACTGAGACCGAGTTTTGTGCGTAAAACTTCACTAATGCTCGGTTGCAGAGACTTCCATCAACGTCTTGTTCAGTTAGCGATTCATCAAAATGAACAAATTCGAATCAATTTCCTCTTACGACATTTAAATCATTGCTGTCAAAAAATCGTGTTGCATTTGTTTGTTTTCAAGAACCGCTAACTGAATAAGGCGTTGATGAACGTTTCTGCAACCGGGCATTAGTCAACGAAAGTTGCCAATCTGGCCGCGTTTCATCCATGTTGAAAGATGGTTTTACAATCTGGCTTCGAAATATATAAATGGGTATGAGAGTATCTACAATATGATGAGTGTTTCAAAAAAATATGTAATGAATATGGATTTTTATAGTTTGCACGATATGTCATTCGGCATTGAATTTTTGGAGATAAGGTTGAATACTTCCGGTTACACAATTCTGAATCATATTTCTTGGTTTTATACAAATAATTACGTATGCTTTCAAAAAATTGAAATGAAATATAATTTACATTGGTTTTTTTGTTGATAACAAAAAATATTTCTTTTTTAATATTGGCGTTTTTCTTTTCCTTTATGCCATTATTGATAACATTTATTATAATATTGTTTTTCACATTTAAAATTATTGATAACAATAACTTATTGCAAATTGCAAAGAGCAACAAAGTGACCCTTGTGGTACTCTCTCCTCGCCAGCTTTGGAAGCCTATGAGGTGACGACTGGTAAACGCCCTGTAATGTACAGATATATTATCATTACCATAATCTGCGAATAGAAGCAGATTAAAACACCTAGAAATGGATAATAAAGGTGTATTCACAAATGAAAATTAGGTTTATGGTTTTTGATTAGGTTTAAGTAAGTCATTGATAAATGTAAGTTAAAATTACCTGAAAATTAGTTTTGATATGTACAGAAATCTGTGTAAATGCTTCAAAAATAAGATTGAAATATCTGTAGAGCAGTACTCAACAAGACACCTGTGCGCCGTGAAACTGTCATTCGCTTGGCATTATTGGTTACATTTCAGCAATTAAGTTATGACAGTATCCATGTTCTTCTCGCATTTGTTTAAAAAGCCGAATCCACCAAGTAGATACTAAATACAGATGGGTGTATATACCTATATCATTTCAGACTCGTTCTCATTGGTGAAGTTTGTGACGTCAAACTAAATCATAAACTTAAAGTTTGGACCTTGCAATGTTTAGATTTATGATTTGGATTTAGAGACCCTAAATTCTGAAGTGTGAATGGAGTCATTACATAATATGCGGCCAAAGTCTTTAAATCTAAAGCATAAACTATAAATCTAAAACTAATTTTAATTTATAAATGCACCTTAAGCCGTATTGAATCTAAACAAAAATATCTAGTTAATATAGATCTTCATTTCAGAATTAATGGCTTCCTTACAAATTAAATTCTACAGGAAATAATTGTAAAAGGAAGTAATCCTTTTCCCGCTAAATTGTCATCGCAGTCCTGCCAAACTTTACAAAAAAAATATTTAACATTCCTAAAACTTTCTTATTACACCGCTCAAAGCCTTCAACATCCAATGAAATTTCAAGTCCGAAACTAAAAAACTAAGAAAATGGAACAAACACAGACATAACGGAAGACAATGTCTTAAGGCCTGGATAACAACTGGCGCCGTGACGACTATCCACCCCAGCCCGGAAGGTCCCGGAGGCGTTATTGCAACTTCTACATAACCGGAGAACCAGATTATGAAAGCTAAGCTAGTGATATTTTCAGCATTATGGAATAGCGTAATAACTAATAATGACAGTGTTAATTCCAGATTTTCAGATTTACATATTAGGTTTTGGTTTACTAGGCCTGGTTTCATAAAATAAATTAATCTATGATTATTATTTTTATGGAACCGGGCCTAAGTCTGAAGCCGTCATCAGCTGGTTTTAATTATTAATTTTGTTGATAAGTATCGTTATATTGTATTAATAAATGATTTTAAATATGAATTTTCTTATTTATTTATAGAGATTCAATCAATAAAGCAATAATTTTGAAAATTGGTACACCTATGTATATAAGAAAATATGTAGAATCCAATGGTGACATCAAAATATCCCTATAGATACATTTTCAATTAAATATTTTCTAAAGTATCAGAAATCCTAATTGAAGCCACTGCGCACGATCAATTTTATTGATTTTTCGATCGTGGTTATAGTCACACTGATTTTTGCTATGGGTATATTTGTTTATATGAGCATTTATATGCATATTAAAATCAAGCCCCTTAAAGAAATATTGTTTTACTAATTTATTCATAGCTATCAGACCAGTTATTTTGAAATTTGAGATATTTATATAAGAAAGAACGTTATATCCATAATACTGATAATAAGTAGGACACACGGCTTTAATTTTATTTTAAAAAAATCTGATGTGGTCAACACAATACCTCCCGCCATTTAATTTTTACTAATTTAAATAAACATACTTACATATTTACTTATGTTGGAAACTGAATTAAGTTCCATTCCATGTAACTATGGTTCTATTTAATATTTTCTTTTTAAAACGTTACTATTATTAATTTGAAATTAGTTCTTTGACAGTGACATTTATCTGTCAGTTACACATATTTGAGATATGAACTGTGAAACTAATTGTGTTTGTTTAAAGCGTAGCTCTGGGATTTAAATTATAAGTAATTTTATAAATTTATCCTTAAAATATATTAAAAAAGTGTTAATGTAAACCAGTAGAAAATTTAATAAAATTACGGCTTATTTCCCATTGCTGGGTATGCCAATCTGCTCCTACACAGATATCGGTAACAATGAAATATTTCCACCGTGCGAGCGCTTACCAGGCGTCACCTCACTGGCACTCATTGCTGGAGTAGAGAGTGCACCACAGGGGTCAATTTTGTGCCATTTAAAATTCGAAATATTTAGCGTCGGCGGGATCGAACCCTCAGGCACGCGGTCACGAGACACCATAATAATCTTTAATTTTTATATTAACATAATTCTCAAAAAAAAAACATTTCAATGTATTTTTCGAAGAAAAACTATTTCGAGGTTCAAGTAAAGTGCCATTTCAGGTTATTCGATTCATACCAAAATCTAATGGGCTCTTTCATATTAGAAAAAAGTCGAAATACAGGTTTCAAAATTTTCCGACTAATAGATTTTGAGTTACAGTGGAAGATCCACACATACACTCATACATACACACAGACATTATCGTGAAAATGTTAACACTGAATTATAAAGGCCTTAAAACGTAGTCGTTTACCAAAATCTCGATATGCGATTTTTAGCACGATCCCTATACCTCCGTTACCAAGGGTAGCGGGAGGTAAAAATGATTCCTTGGGTCAATATATATATATATATATATATATATATATATATATATATATATATATATATATATATATATATATATATATATATTAACAAGGTTAAATGAAATTAAATACGAGGGTAACGCTAGAACTATTGAGAAGAAGACACATGGTTCATATTTTTAGAATTTTATTTTAAATATGTTTAAAATAATTCCCGTTAACAATAATATACACTTCAACATTCTTTTCATACTCCCAACCAATCTTTTAGAATACTTTCAAACTACTTTCTGCGAGGATTAAAAACTTAGGCCCAAGTAATTAATATTTTATTTGATCGGTATTGTAATTTTAAAAGCGTCACTATTACATTAAAATATTAATCTTATCCATTGTATTTATCAAGTTTGGAGTGGAGAACAATCTCTCCGGTATACCATTGGCAACACGCCTCCGGAATTTGTCCGTGTCCCAAGATCACCGGAGTCGCCTTAAGTCGACGTCCTGGCCCTTGAGGCTCGACAGACTGACGCGAAATGGAAAAGGAGACTTTCATTTACTCCTAACAAGACAGCTAACGACGACAATTATTGCTAATCGAATTTGTGTTGAGTTTACGGATGAGTAGGTAAGCTATTCTGGTAAACGGTCACATGAGATCAGATATTGAGAGGAGATGTCATTTTGTATGAAATGATTCATAAATATTCACAATAGTAGTTGAAACCTATCATTTGTCATTTGGTATTTATTAAAATAAATATTTTTTATGCATTTGTATAAAAAACAACACGGATGTTCAAATCCTGCAATACATACATTCATGAACGTGAAATTTATTCATAATAATTGAGATTTCTTTTAAATTCATTGATTTAAAATTGACATGTTTTGGGTCCATTGAAATCATCGCCTTAATATTAATGGAGATTCTTTTAAATTCATTGAATAAAAATTGCTGTACAGCAGCTTCCGAACCCGTCTATCCGAATTTTGTTTATTTTCAAGCACACATGCTACCACCATACTATCAGAATCGTTGATTGGAAACTATTTTTTTCGGAATATAAAGAACAATCCTGGAAATTCGATAATTTTTCTTAATTTCTTTTAATATTACACATGTAAATTAACTGATTTGAAATGAAACCCATAGATTTACTATCCCCGGATAATCATACAAAATTTCAACTTAATATTTTGCATTGGGAAGATACTATTCACAATTAACTGATTTTCCATGTTAATGCCCCATAGTGATGCACGCGAGGCGAGACGAGACGAGTAATATAAAATATCAATCTCGTCTCGTTTTCGGATCTGTAATCTCGATCTCGCTCTCGTTCTTGCACATTTTTTTGCGTCTCGCCTCGTTGTCGCACGAGAGTCTCGCTATAAAAATAAGCGCTTGCGCACTACGTATTTACGTAACAATTTAACTACAAGAGATCTGTTCGCACCGTGTATTTGCAGTCGTATAAGTATAACTATAATAAAGAGACGAAACACTAAATTCTGGTCACCAAATTATTTCAATACGAACATAATGTTTATTCATTTACGGTCATTAGAGAATGTGAAAAGTGTGATTTACTTCTAAAATATTCAATTTATCACCAAATTGGGATCTCTAAACTATTTCAATACGAACATCTGCTAATACTTTCTGTCATCAATAAAACGAATTAAATATTAAAAATCTTTTTTGTAACTAAAAGTACCTACAATTTATCATTAAATATATGCCACTATTTAAGTAAGATTTAATCATAAAAAACCGCTACACTGGTAATTCGCCGGCAATCAGAAACTCCGATTCTCTCCATGTTGTCTTCCATCGACGCTTAATGTTATATCCTTTACTTTTCAGAGGCGGCAAGAATTTTATTAACCGTAGTTTTAACTGGGATGAATTAGGGGCTGAAATGTTGGAGAAAAACTAGTTCTATTAGATGCAAAACCGATTTAGTCTTTATTTTGCATTTCCTCGCTCTGCGACCGATATCATTCAACTCTAGATAGACGCAAAAAAAATATAGTCAATTCAATATTTTCACATTCACCTGGTCTATGCACGAATTACCGTTGACTCCACTCCCTGTACGGTGCATTTTTCATTGAATTTATGAATCAAAGCTATAAAGTTACAAGTACTTTTTATTGCGAGACTCTCGCGAGAATCTCGCGAGATTTCTCGCTTCTCGCAGTTGTTATATCGATCTCGCCTCGAATTTTAAACTGCAATTTCGCTCTCGTTCTCGTCTCGTATAATGCAGTGAGACGAGACGAGATGCGAGAGTACTTTTGCCTCGTCGTGCATCATTAATCCCCCATGTGTCGGTTGGCCTAAGACACCCGGTATATATATATATATATATATATATATATATATATATATATATATATATATATATATATTTCTTCCCGCCTAAAAATTCATGAATATGGAATCCATGCTATTTTCCATAAGTGACTTGGTTCAAAAAACTTTTTTTTTGCTCTTACCTACTGTGATTTCGATTTAAATACTAACAATTTACACGGCATTGCTTGTGAAATGTATTCTGTTTTGCCTATTCTTAAACTTTCAGGCGGGAACAAATAATATGTCTGAAATAATTGAAAAAAATATTTAAAATATCGACTAAATACTGCAGATACAATACAAATGGTTACAAAAAGCGGAAATCGTTTATATTACATTTCTCAACTACCCGAGTTGAGGGCAACTTGCAACTAAAACTTTGGTCGATACAGTTGTTGGTTTCCTATCTGGCAACTATAATAGTCAACTTTAGTTGATACAACAGAAGTTGTCGGTTGCCATCAACCAACGTTGACTAATGTAATATCGGCTATACCCAATGGATCTTCGAAAAAGGAAATACAAATATGTGTTTGAGAAAATCTGTATTATTATTAAAAATTAGGGATCGACCGATATGATTTTTTGTGGCCGATACCGATATCGGCCGACACCGATATACTCATAACCGATATCGGCCGATACCGATATATCGGCTATAAAATTATGTCGTAAATTTTTTGCTGTATAAATGAGGTAAAAGTGATTTATAATGATATACTGTTACCGTTACACGCATTAACCATAAATAAATCACAAAAAAATGCAGAGCAAATGCAAAAAAAGACATTTTTTCAAACGTCGTAGAAATGCCGGCGGAGTAGAAATAGCTAATTTCTACGCCGCCGGAGTAGAAATAAGTAATTTCTACGCCAGCGGCGTAGAAATAAAATAAATAAATATCCATAGAAACTACATAGAATTAGCGAACAAAAAAAAAAGTAGTGCGTTTGAAAAAAAAAATTAATGTGTCATTCGGAATAAAAGTGTCTTTGTGTGCCTCGCATGCAATTGTCCGACTCGCTTCACTCGTCGTGCAAACATCCACACAAAGTATCACTTTTACTCCTAATAACACAATATACTATTTTCCATTGATCTACAAAGTTGCAATAATATATTTAGCACCACCGCCAAGTAGTGTTGCTAGTGAACAGCTATTTTCTTCAGCTGGAAATGTTTATGAAAGCGCAAGAAATCGTCTAACTCCGGAAAGAGTAGAAAGCTTAATTTTGCTACAACTTGCCCAAACTTAACTTTAAATATTAATTTGTTTAACTAAGTGTGTAACTTTACTTCTACATTTTTAATGACTTTTTTGCTAAATTTTGAATAAGAATAAACTTGATTTGTTTTTTATTTAGTATTTCTGTTTTAATTTCCTTTAAAAAATCCTTAGCAACTGAAATATTAAGCATTTTATATTTTTTTAGGCCGATACCGATATAGGCCGATATCGTAGTTTACATATCGGCCGATACCGATATCGGCCAAGAAGACCGATATGGCCGATATACCGATACCGATATCGGTATCGGTCGATCCCTATTAAAAATAATATATCTAATGCAAAATATCAACATTTATATCACTGCAGGGTCAAACTTAGTTGTAATACTCATTCAATCATTTCAGTGTGAAAGTTCAAATGTCAATTTTGCGCTGACGCTGTAAGCTGTGACTGACAAATAAAAAATGTCCTTTCTAAATCGCAAGGATGTCAATAACCTTTATGCGAAAAGTCCTTCAACAAACCGGAATTCGAAACAAGGAGCGCATTATCTTTCGGTCATTGCAAGTACCAAAAAAACGTTATATATACTACGCAAATAAATGTCAATTATATGCGCCAAACTTAAACAAAAACTGCTGTAAGAAATAATAAATGCAAATAAATGTAACAAGCTTCAGTGACCGTGAACGCAGAACGTTATAATTGTATTAAAACAAGTAAATACATTTGTAATTGTTACTAGAATGATTGTATACCATTGCCAAAACATGTAACCTTCAATTTATGTTTACACAAAAATGTTATTTTAGTTGCATTTCAGTTTTTTTTTATTCCTGCGTAAAAACACCAGGAAAAATATTGTGTAACAGTAAGTGAGCTAAAATTTGCAGTTACGCAAGGAGCATATGGTACACTGCATGTGTTTTGCAGTGGAACTTTTAAAAATAATCAAATACTATCATTTTTATTTTTAGATTTGATGAGTGTATGAGTACATGCAATTTCAGTATGAGAGCAGCATGAAAAATGCGTAAACATTACGTAAAAAATTTTCAGAGCAAATATATTTTTTCAAATTTACTTTTCAAAATATTTTTTATCATTAATATGTTTTAATCTTTTATTCATATTTAATAAAATATAAACATTATTCCAATCATAAATTTTGTAAAATCTGAATCAAACTGATTACAATAAATATTTTTGGATTTGTTTAAATGGACCAATTAAATGGCCTGCAAGATCTCCTGCCTCTTAGATTTTTCTTTGGGTACATTTAAAATAAAAAAAATTACGGCTATTATGAATTGACCAATTTAGATCTTAAAGCGGCAATGAAAAATAATTACAGCCTTCTTTCAAATCGACAGCTGAGCAAAGTGAGACAACAATGTTATGATCGTCTCGGATTTTGCTTAGTACAAAATGACGGTCATTTCGAATATTTGTTGTAATTTTTTAATTCTTGCTGCTGAATTTAGTGTGATTTATATTTTATAAGATAAATAAGTTGTGTTGCTTATAACGTATCCATTTTATTAAATATTAATGAAAAATTAAAAAAAATAATAAAAATTATACCGAAAAGTAAAAATTTAAAAATAAGTTTTGCTGTCAACTGTCTTCGAACCCATCTCACCGAATTATGTTTATTACCAAGCGCACTCGCTACCACCATACTTTCACAATCGATGATTGGAAACTATTTTTGATATGAAGAACAATCCTGGAAGTTCTACAATTTTTCTTAATTTTTTCTAATAGTACACATGTAAATTGACTGAAGTGAAATATAATCCATAGAATTAGTATCCTCGGATAAGCATACAAAATTGCAACTTAATATCTTGCACTGGGGAGATACTATTCACAATTAACTGATTTTCCATGTTAATAATCTCCCATGTGTCGGTTGGCCTGAGACACCCGGTATATATATACAAAGTGTTATTTAAAAAGCGGGCCATAGGCGTTTAACGTGGAAAATCAGTTTTTCCTTGCGCAAAACTTCCCATTTAATTTAAGACAAATATGTTTTAAATAAATGTTGCAGAGAATTAAATTCTACACCTAAATCACTAATCAGATTTTATTTTGCATGTTTAGTAACCTGTAAAATCTAATTAGTAATCTTATAAATATAACTCATTTGTAGTGATAGCCATGGAATTTAAACAAAATTACAAAGAAATGCATATTCTTTGAACTGTCAGAAATTCGACTTTCAAATAAAAATTACAGATAATTATATTCTACCCTAAATCCCAAAAAATATTTTGTGTTTATAATCTACATCGAAATTTACTGTACAGATTTTATTTATTTTTATTTTGTAACCTGCAAAATCGAAATTCTAACAAATCAAACGATATGCGTTTCTTTGTAATTTTGTTTCAATTCAATGACTATAATAAGCAATATTTTTAATTTCAAATTGGATTTTACGGCTTTTAAATATGTAAAATAAAATCTGATTAGATTTAGGTGTAGAATTTAATTCTCTACAACATTAATTTTAAACATTTTTGTCAAAAATGAATGGGAAGTTTTGCCCAAAGAAAAACTGATTTCCTATGTTAAACGCCTATGTCCCGTTTTTTAATTAACATCCTGTATATATAGTAAAACTGTATTCAGAGATTCCAGAGTCTGTGGAAAGAAAAAGAAATCGTCGGGAAAACCCAGGATATTTAATGAAACAGTTAAATTTAATAATCTTTAATCCAAAGCCAAATTAGTTTCTTTATTAGTCGCAGCCTACATAATTAGCAATCCCAAAATCAACTGTTACTCGATGTCATTCAAAAGATATTAGAACCCAAAATACATTTTTCGAACACTGTATAATAGGCTTCAGTGCCGTTCCTTCGTTATTCTCTTCACATGTTCAAACCATATGAACTATGACAATAATTAAAATATACATTATCAAAACCCAATCAATGTTTTTCGGACACCCTGTATTTAAATACAAGTAGGAAACATCTTGAGAATTGTGTACCTAGCATTGTGCAACGTTAAGAAGTAAACTATTTTAAATTTGATTTCTATTAGGAAGTATCGTAGTTGAGGGCAATTAACTTCTCGACCCCTAGCCCGTGAAGGTGAGGCCCTGAAGGACATAGTGCGGGCCCGAAATACCCGCAGTCCAGCAGTAGGAAGCGCGTGCATGTGCCCATGAGTGGCGGCCAAGAGCAGGACCCCCACACGGCCCCCCGGGCCCCCCACCAAGCTCGCGAAACGCGGTTCAAGGACGGTCGAATTGTTGCAAAAAATATATAGCATCTACACCGCAACGGCCACGCACCACGCACCAGATAAGAGGCTACTGCAGGCATAGGCGGAGAAGCGAAATAATTCCCAAGGGGGCAAGGATTTTTTTTATTATTTGTTTGTTTTTGGACAACTATACTGTCAAAATAATAAACTCCCTAACGTTTTTTTCTGTTTCCTTTTTGCCAGAATAGTATGTAACAATTATTATTTGTATCACTAGGCCAGAAACTGAACATTTGCGAGACCGAGTTTATTTTGACAGATCTTGCAAAACAGTTTCTGGGCGTGTGATACACAAGATTTTTGTACCGACATCTCCATAAATTCTTACATTTGAGCCTAAAATGCGTAATTATTATATATATATATATATATATATATATATATATATATATATATATATATATATATATATATATATATATACCGTGTGTCTGTCGTAAACGTGTACATAGGAGATTTACAGGGGAAATCAGTTTTTTGCAATTTCCTGCTCGCCTAAGTGTTTTAAGCAAAAATGCGTCAAATAAAAGTTTTAGAGCATAAAATTCTGCATCTAAATCAATAAACAGAATTAGCATTCCATGCATTGTAAGGACAGAAATTAAATATGAAAATATAGAAAATTACGTTGAAAATATCGACAGCCATGGAATTGAACAAAAAATAAATAAATGCTTGATGTTTTATCTGTCACAACGTAAGTTAACTTATTTGACGTTTCTGACAATTTAATAAAACGTCAAGCATTTATTTATTTTTTGTTCAATTCCATGGCTGTCGATATTTTCAACGTAATTTTCGACATTTTCATATTTAATTTCTGTCGTTACAAAGCATGTAAAAGTAATTCGGTTTATTGACTTAGATGCAGAATTTTATGCCCTAAAACTTTTATTTGACGCGTTTTTGCTTAAAATAATTAGGCGAGCAGGAATTTGCAAAAAACTGATTTCCCATGTTAATCTCCTATGTACACCTTTAAGATAGACACACGGTATATATATATATATATATATATATATATATATATATATATATATATATATATATATATATATATATATATATGGAGTGTAATCGTCACTGTCGATTATTTAAGGAGATAAATTTTAGTGGGTATATCAGTGGGATGTTTTCTGGGCTTAAATTTGTTTTAGTAGATTCGTGTATTTGGATTGTACACTTCATCAGGACGGTTTTGTTGAAGTTATTTGAAAGTCATTGATTTACATAAAAATAGAAGAATATTGAAAATAATTAAGGTTTACAATGTCATAAACTTAAAATCTCATATTAATTTTGACAAAACCACATGGTTTTTTATTTCGTCGCAATAGTACTATTCGTTGTACTATTGCGACGAAATAAAAAACCATGTGTTTTTGTCAAAATTAATATAAGTTTTTCACTTTATGACATTGTAAACCTAAATGTATTTTCAAAATTCTTCTATTTTTATGTAAATCAATGACTTTCAAATAACTTCAACAAAACCGTCCTGATGAAGTGTACAATCCAAATACATGAAAGCTTGACAGATTTTAAAAGAATCTACTAAAACAAATTTAAGCCCAGAAAACATCCCACTGATATACCCACTAAAATTTATCTCCTTATATATATATATATCATTTTATTTTTTAATAATACTTGGTTTTATGTTTCACAATTATTTTATTAGATTACTAGTTTCGCTATAACATTAGCATCATCAGATCTTTATCGTTTAATTATAAATATATATATGTCTGTCTAAATTATATCAAATAAATATAAAAATGAAATGTCAAAATGTCAATATATATATATATTATATATTTTCGCATATTTATAATGACATATGACGGAAACTCAATTGTATCACACGTGTCGCGTGAAGTTACAAAACAATCTAGTCCTAAAGTTGGAACTTATAATTAACCTATATGTGATGTCAGTATTAACAGCATATTATCATTTTTATGACAAAATTTAGTTATTTAAGTTCAACAATTAAAGATTTATCCCTAAAATTTGTAAAAAATTTGCTAATTCTTGTGTTGAAAATAATCTTAAATTGACATATCACCAGAACAGTAATGCCAACTCCTTTTGCCGGCCTAGGTCAGCAACAGCGCATTTCTGGACGATTTTGAATTCTGTAATACTAGTCAAAATGGAAAAGATTTTTAATAAATATGGTCTAATCTACTTGTTTTTCATAGTATACCATGTTAAAACTACCAGAAAAAGTTTTGAAAGATTTTACAATCAACCTATACGTTAATTGGACAGATATGTAGGTGGGGATCAAATATTAGAAAGACGACTATTTACTGAACAATACGAAAATGTGTAGATAGTGTAGTACGTATTAAGTTACCGGAAAGTGGGCGACCTGAATTTTTACCGCTAAATCGAAACAACAGGCGCATTCAAAATTAAAACGTCATCGTGCAAATCAACTCGACAATATAAAAATTTAAATTATGTAATGAAGTCTTTTCCTCAAAACTTTTGTTTCATACGTTAGTATAGTCTTGCACTTCTGGAATAGTTTTATAAAACCATCCATGTCCCCCCTGCAGACGGTCCTGTACTCAAGATAAGATATGTTATCATTCGAAATAGGTGCGATGTGTTTTGCGCATTCAAGGGTCATAATAGTCTAGTCAAAAATAAAAAATAACAGACGAAAACAGTTTTTGAACTTTATTTATATCTGCTGATAATAATAATTGTTGCTCTTATATCAGAAAAAATTGTTTTCGACAACTTGTAACGCATAGTGCCACTTTTCGACAGATAACATGCGTTTTACTGAAAGCATTTACTACAATTACAATATTTTAAATATTGGATTTAGTTGAAGATTTCTCAATTTTTGGATGGATATAATACTAGAAAATACTGCCATATTGATAGATAGTGGCTTTTCAAATATTAAAAATCTGGTGTGGCCAACACAATACCTCCCGCCATTTACCGCCCGGGTCACAAAAAAGGTTAAGGTAATCCTTATTTTTGGATCAGCGAATTTGACTCTAAATTTGGCAGTTTATTTCTTAAAATATAGACTAATCTAATCCGAGTAACTGCCCTTTTTGATAATAAAATGAAGATTAAATTGTAAATACCGGTATTGAATAGAATTCACTAATCCAAAAATGAGGATTAGCTTGAACTTTTTTGCGAATCGTTAATTTTTATTAATCTAAATACATACCAACATATTTACTTATGCTGGAAACTATATATTGATTTCCTTTCCTATTGTTCTATTTACTTTTTTCTTTTTAAAACGTTACTATTATTAATTTCAAAAGATTCGTTCTTTGACAGTGACATTTATCTATCAGTTACATACATTTGAATAACTGCGTAACCAAGGTGTTTTGTTTGTTTAAACCACAGGCTCCGGGATTTAAATTATAGATAATTTTATAAATTTATCCATAAAATATGTAGAAAAAGTATTAATGCAAATCTGTAGAAAATTTAATAATCTTTAATTTTTATAATAACATTAATCTTGACAAAATAACATTTAAACGTATTTTTCGAAGAAAAACTATTTTGAGCTTCAAGTAAAGTGCCATTTCCGGTTACCCGATTAACACCAAAATATAATGGGCTCCTTCCATAATAGAAAAAGGTGGAAATACAAGGTTTAAAATTTTACTGTATGATAGTATTTGAGTTAGAGTGGAGGATCCACACATACATACATACATACATACACACACATACACACACACACACATACACACACACACATACACATACACATACACACACATACACACACACACACACACACACACACACACACACACACACACACACACACACACACACACACACATACATACACACACATACACAAATACACACAGACATCATCGTGAAAATGTTAAAATTGGATTGTAAGGACCTTAAAACGTGGTCATTTACCAAAATCTCGATATGCGATTTTTAGCACGATCCCTATACCTTACTAAGGGTAGCGGGAGGTAAAAAGTAATTACCAAAGTATTTCTTAATAATTTCCTTAATAATCAACAAAGATTATATAAAATTATGTAACAAGAGAAATTTGAAAAACAAATTTGAGCTAAGTACAAATATTTACAGTATAAATAACTTGAAAGGCAATGAACTCCACATATACGTCTGCAATATTACATGCAGATTTCGCGTATTTTTTCCCAAAAAAGCCATCCTTTGTGTAAATTGTACAATCAGCCCATGATCCATTGGATTTTTTTTTATTTTCAGTTATTGAATTAAAATTCACTGTCCTGCTTTTAAATTAGCGAGGCCCTATTATATACACATCAGTTAAAATGGAAATGTATGTTCTGATAATCCTCAAATACAGAAATTTGAAAATAATTGCCCTGAGTACATTTTAAAACATGCATATATTTAATTACCTATCTGGAGCATTATTTTTTTCACATCCATTATAAATAAATACGTAATCATATCGTATATCTAATTAAGGGGTTCAAAATCCTTTAGTTAAACATGCAATAATTAATGGAATTTTAAACATCAACTCCTATTTTCAAATCATTCAATGGATGGCCGATATTATAAGCTAGACTCTATACCGGAAATCCGGCATTGTCCGAAAAATTTACTCAGAACTAGTTTTGAACACACAATTCCCAAACTCGAATTTTAGCACCTCAGTAGATATTATTTAAGCATAATGGGGTATGTGATTAATTTCGAATATCAATATATGTCATGAAATATAAAAACTAACCACTATATCTTATCATTATAATTATAAAAACATTAATTTGTAATAATATTGTTATTAGCATTTTAATGTTTTGGAGAAGGGATATAATGCCGTAAGCATGTTAGAATCGTGAGAGAAGGCAGATAGACTGCAGGAAGAAAAGAGACAGTTACAGATCAGCCTATCAGCGTCGCGATTATATTGCAGTACGTGTGGCAGCGTGTAGCATAACCACAGCTGGCTATAACTATTTCTTTCCCTCCCAGTCTGTTCGTCTTCTTCCGTGCTTCTACCATGCTTACGTCACAAATCCCTTCCCCAAATTTTTAATAATTATTTTCTCGTAAATTACGAATAATAAATCGATCTAAAAATACGCTCACATATACAATACTAGTTATAGTTAGGTTACGGTTTGTTTAAAAAACTAATAAATAAACATTAGTCTTTGTAAATTTACAAAAATACAATCGCGAACTTTGTGAAACAATGTCTAATAAAGAATTTTTAAAAAAACTGTCATTTTCAGAAGATTACTGAAACCATTTAGTAACAACAGATGCGTATTGGTCTTAATAAAGTGAAACTTTTGTATGACTAGCGAATGAAAGTTGATGTTTAAATTATGTTATAGATGTGGTTACTTTTGAAACCCTAGAGAAGAATAGAATTGTATGAAATATTCAGATATGAAATTTTTGCATGAACCCAGTTAAAAACTGGACTAGGAAAGCACATAAATGCATTACTATGTCTGGCTGAAAATAGATGGCCGACTAGGGTAACTGAATATTAAAACAGGGCTGCGTTTATAGTACATTAACACACAAGTATCATAAGGCAATCTGTTAACGTACGAGTCCAAGTTTGGAAAACGAGCCGCTAATAATATTTTAAACATTTTTCGTGGATGTTGATTATAACAAAATACTTTGATCTTTAAACTATTTAGTTTGGCAATTCTGTGAAATAGGATTATTTTTAATTTTCTCTTCCAGTAATTCCGATTCGAGGGTTGTTTACACCTGAGACGAAGGAAATAAAATTTGTGGTATTAAATTTTTTTAATATAACCCCGAACCTGTTGCTAAGGTCATTTTGAATGCCTCCTTGAATTAGTACAATTCTAATCTTCTGTAACGGAATACATAACTGTCAGTTTCTTTACAAATCAAATATAGGGAAATGTCTTCAATCTATTAGTCTAAACGTCAACTTTCATTCGCTAATCACACCATACCATCTCTTTGAAGCGACCATGACTAAATGCGCTCAGTCTGAGATATACTATCTCATACATGATAGATGGCTTCAGAGGTAACTAACCACATGCAGAGCCATCTACGAGACACCAGTTACACCGCACTGATGAGCTCCAACATGCGCCTGTGGTTAGTAACTTGGAGTCGGCTTCAACGAAAAATGATCAAGAGATTGATACAGATGCTGAAATCTTCTAAAACATGGCGATTGTTTTTTCTAATTTTTTATTTGTAAATTTAGATAAATCTATAACGCGCTGTAGCTGCTTTGGGGCTGTCCTTAAATTACGTAACGCAAAATTAGGCAATTGTTGATACCCCCTCCCCCCCCTTGTAACGCACCCGCAAACATGAACCCCCCCATATATTACGTAACGCAGTACTTGACCCCCCCCCATTTTTTACTAGATATAAAAGTATATGGCCTCCTTAATATTCAGTTAAAATTTGAAACAGAAACTATTTAAATTAATGTACATAAAGATGAAAAATAACAGAACAGAACAGAAAATATTTAAATTAATGTACATAAAGATGAAAAATAATGTACTACTCTTGCCCTATGGCTTGTCGCCCCAATTTCTTTACTGGATATAAAAGTATATGGCCTCCTTAATATTCAGTTTAAATTTGGAACAGAAACTATTTAAATTAATGTACATAAAGATGAAAAATAATGTACTACTCTTGGCCTACGGCTTGTCACTCCAATTTCTTTACTGGATATAAAAGTACATGGCCTCCTTAATATTCAGTTAAAATTTGAAACAAAAACTATTTAAATTAATGTATATAAAGACGAAAAATAACAGAACAGAACAGAAACTATTTAAATTAATGTACATAAATATGAAAAATAATGTACTACTCTTAGCCTACGGCTTGTCACCCCAATTTTAATACTGGATATAAAAGTATATGGCCTCCTTAATATTCAGTTAAAATTAAAGCATATGCATTTGCATATGCTTTTAACAAACTATTGAAAAGTTTTTCCTTATCAACACTACTTGAATTCATGATTTAATATGAATTACATTGCACGAATGAAAGACCACTGGCCCGAATTTGAACTGTGCCCGACATCTGTTGATTGTTATTGAAAACAAACGGCTGCCTGCATATACGAATTAGCACCGCGAAATTTGAATGTTTCAAAACTAAAGCAAGTTTAGCAATTTTTTTTATATTTTATCGTTACGTAACACACACATTAACCCTCCCCCACCCCCTCGTAACACTTCGTAACGCTACTCTTGACCCCCCCCCCCTTGAAGCGTTACGTAATTTAAGGACAGCCCCTTTTTCAGGTTTGGAAATTTTCAGGAGTTCAAAACAAATTCAGAGAAATTTTTTCGGGCAATTCCCGAATTCGGGAAGGAGTTTTACATACCTGATGTATAATGATATATAATATTTTAAAATGAAAACGGGCCCTCTGAATAATTTATTTTGTATTTAATAATCTATAAATACAATATTGAATCGTCTAGGAAAATAATAAAATAAAGGGTCAAAGAAATCTATGGCTCACCTATTTTAATTTTACGTTGCGACTATTCACAAACAAAAAATAGAAGATAAATTCTCCGTGTTGTAAGAGTCCTTTTACTTCAGCCAAAATAAAAAATAAACAGTTTTTATTTTGATTGCCGAGGTTGAGTTATTGCAGTTGATCCATCGCCAGACCATGCGCTAAATATTACAAGACAAGTTGGCAATTTTTAGACGGGAATGTATGCAGCTTGTTTTTAGCTTAGTCGTCACAACTGCAAAAATTTAGAGTGGAGTCACTGTCGCGAAAAGGAAGTGGAGATCGTGTCGTTGTCTGCCCCCAAAATCTAAATAAATTGCACGAGTTATTGAAAGTAACTACTTCACGCTTCCTAGTTTCAGAAGCACTACTTAAAATTGTACTTGCAACGATGATATGTCTGAGTAAATTAACTACTGGCATCATTTTTGTCTGACAGATTTTTTCAACATATAAATCAGTTGCTGATAAAATTGGTATAATACATTTCTGTGTAATTATCGATCCTACTAATAATTTGTCAGTCATCCAAGAACTTCGTCATAGATGTTCTGAATATTTATACTTCTTACCTTCCGTCACCTTTAGATAAGGAAAGTATTGTCTTTGGTCAAAAAATTCGATGATGAGTTTTTAATCAATAAGCACGTTTTAGGATACCTAAAATACGAATTTACTATTTTTACGATGATGTCTGTATGTATGTATGGATGAACGTATGTTTGTTTGTTTGTATGTATGTATGTACCTATGTATGTATGTATGTATGTATGTATGTGTGTGTGACGATTTTTTTCGGATCGCATAACTCCAATAACACCTTTCCAAAATTTATCATTTTTGCGTATTCCTTTTCTTTAGATCCGTATGAAGAGCTGATTAGATTTTGGTTATAATTGGCCGACCGGAAGTACCCTAATTTAAAGATTTTAACAGGTTTTCTTGAAAAAATGCTGTTAAATATCACTTTTTCACGTTTAATGTTATTATAAATACTTAAGAATATTTTTTTCTCTATACGATTTGATTACATTTTATACTTCATATTCAATGGATTTAGAGTTAAAAAATTATAAAGAAATTAAATTTCACAATGCAGCCATCTGTGCTAACATAGAAACATCTACTACATTAAGAAAATTTAGATTGACAAATGTCAGTGTCAAAGTGCAATTTACATAATATGTTTCAGTTATAACTTTACTGGAAATATACAGAATCTTAAATTTTCAATACTTCATATCTCAAAATAGGTTTTCTTTTTTTTAAAGTTAAACTAAAACGAACCCAATTGTCTCGATTTATTAAAATTGTATCGAAATTTCTCGTTATTTTGTACCAATAAATTGCTCTTGCTTATTATTAATTACAAAATCAGCTTGCAAGTCATATACATTCAAATTTAATGATATACGCACTCAATTGTATCTTTTGGGACATAGCGATCGAATTCAATTATTAACTGCCCTAAATGCATAAATATAATATTCTGTACTTCGATAAAATTATTATTTCGTTCTCCTATAAGTAAATTTAAAGTTGGACATGAAGCTAGTTTTTTCTTCATCTATACTTTCCTCTGCTACAAACTTTAATTTCCCTCTATTTATGATTGGCATATTGTAATAAAATTATAAAATTCTGAATGGTTTACGGGACCCACTCACAACCCCTTCGCGACCCAAATTTGGGTCGCGACCCATTGGTTAAAGAACGCTGCTATAGAGTGTACATATAATAAAAAATAATTTATTTCTCATCCTTTACTCCTTGTCAATCAAAATTATAATCTGGAAATAAATGTATATGGTCTCTTAAATATTTTGTACAAATAAGAAACTGAAACAATTTAACGATTAAAGGTGTTAAAAACTGCTAAATAACGGAAGAATTAGAAATGCAAAAAAACAGTCTAAAGTCTAAACAATGGTTCTCTGCCACCAAAAACATTAAAATCAATTTTATCCGTTGGCAAAGTTATGACATTAATTTTTTTGGAATACTAATAGTATTTTATGTACCAAGAGCGTTACTATGATGATAATGCCATGAGGGCGACGAGGATTTAGCCCGAGGGCCTCTGGCCCGAGGGATAGATGTCGCCCGATGGGCATTATCATCTAGTAACGCTCGTGGTGCATACAAGATTTTATGTCTCACTAGATTATGTGAAATAAGTTTTCATTCATAATAATTTTGATTACAATAATACTTAAGCTTTGACGGTGCTAAGGATGTTGTTTAATTGTTTTGTTTATTATCAACATTTATTTATTTTTAAAACAGCAACGTTTTAAATCGTTGGAGATGGTGGAATGGGTGTATTTGATGTTTCGGAAGATATTTTGTCGAAACGGTGTAAAGAATTTACTTTGAATGTTTCCGTATACTTTGAGGAAGACAAACGTATATATAAATAATCTAATTATTCCATTCTCGTCTGTAGAAGATGTAAGTATTATATTTTGAGGTTCGTTATCACATGACACATCTCAGTTCTTTATTTCTTATGCACTTATTTGTGAATATTAATTCATTTTAGAGAGTCTGTACGGCTTCGGATAAATAATATCAAAAATGAATTCAAACGTGGATAAATATCGTCCCCAAAAAAATTAGTGATCCGTGATCTGTCAAAAATGAATGCGAAACATTACAGTCTGCAATTCGACGGACTAATTTCATGTGTGGTGAAAGTAAATGGCTTTTTTAAGGTTTTTTTGATAATCAATTTTTAAGTATTATAATTAAATTAAAATTGATTTCTGTGTTGTGCTTTCAAAGCTGCTTTCTTATATTAATTGTTGTAATCAATTAATGTATTAATTATTGTAATCAATCCTTATTATTATTGTAATGAATTATAATTAAAAAGAAAATAAATTCATTATATAGCGTTCATATTATTTTTAATTTAAAGTCCATAAACGTTGATCGAATTATAATGAGGGCATAATGAAATATGCCCTCCCATTATGCCCCGGTTGTTATAGATATGTTTATATACACCGTATCCTAGCAATATACAATTCATAATACTTTAGTGAAACATAAAAAATTTAAGACCGCAAGAAATTTTTAATGAAAGGAAAAATGTCTTACACCTTTATATATGAGCCCATGCCCATAATAGTTCGGCTGGCTTACATTTTCAACAAATTATAAAACTTACACAAGTGGTGAGAAATTTCTACAAAATTCTTTTGATTACTTTAAATATACATTTAAAACTTACAAAAACGGTGGGCCAAATGACAAGTGATAATAGTTACACCGAATTTAAAAGGTCATCTCCTAGTCCAGATTTATCTTCTACCCAGGCACAATATGAAAAATCTGATGTGGCCAGCACATTACCTTCCGTCAGTTCTATGTATTTTGTAAAAATATCATACAGAAAGTTCCTTGCAAAAGATTATATTTCTTGTACATTACCTTAAGGCAGTAGTATGTGTTTTATACAAATTCCATACAGAAAGTTTCTAACAAAAGATCCTATATTTCCAGTAAAATTATAACATAAACATACAGTCAACTGCACTTGACACTGACACCTTTCAATCAGAATTTTCTTAATGTAGCAGCTGTTTCCAGAGTTATAGCAAAGCTGACTAATATATATGTTATTTAATTTCTTTATAATTTTTTAACTAAATGTCCATTTAATATGAAGTATAAAATGCAGTCAAATCGTATAGAGAATACAATGTTCTTTAATATTTATAATAACATTAAATGTGAAAAAATGTTATTTAACATAGTTTTTTCAAGAAAAATCTTCAAATGAGGGTACTTCCGGTTGAACAATTATAACCAAAATTTAATCAGCTCTTCACATGGATGTAACGAAGAGGAATAACAAAAAATTATAATTTTTGGAATTGTAGTATTAGAGTTATCGCATTAGAAAATTTTGTCACACACACACACACACACACACACACACACACACACACACACACACACACACACACACACATACATACACACACACACATACAGATATCATCGTAAAAATAGTAAAATCGTATTCTAGGGACCCTAAAACGTGCTTATTCACCAAAAACTCACCACCGAATTTTTTGACCAAAGACAATACCTTCCTTACCTAAAGGTGACGGAAGGTAAAAACGTCGAAAAAATCAAGTGCGTTCAGTAAAACATACTTTGTAAGACATATGGGACAATTAAAACTATTATTAATAATTACGATATTAAATGGCGGAATACCCGAATAATATATTCAGTTTTCTAAGTTTAAAATGGGCTACTTGCATGCCGTTTTTTATTTAATATTTTCGAAGAGACGATAAAAACTTGCTACCCATATTTTTTCTTTTGGCAAAATTTTTATTAATTGACCAGAAAACAATTAATGAAATTTTAATATTTAAATTACTTCTATGTAAGACGTAGAATTACGCCGACCCATGAATGGTTGTAAAGCAATAACATCGGTACGTCCAATAGCAACGGCATGTGCGGGTAATTTAAACATGACAGATCATCTGTTTGACGTTTGAATAATAGTTTGGAGGTTAATATTTTCGTTTGTCATTTTAATCTTTTAAGTAATCCGAGAACTCACCCAATATTTAATCATAACACTCAAGCCTCATCTGCGAAATGGTAGAAATGACATTCGGGGGCCGGGCCACTGCTAGAAACCGCGAGGCCCAGAGCAATTATTACGACATGCGAGGCCCCTTCGAAACTATACAGTTTTCAGCACAATTTTATTGTATTTTTTTCTTCGCAAAATGCGATTAAAATATTGATGATATTTTCTTTGTTGGATTCATTCTTGTAATCAATAAAATATTCTTTGTTGTAATCAATCATTTTACAGTTATAGTTTTCAATATAACAACGCTAGAAAAATATGCGTTTGGAAGGATATTTCTTTTACTTTTTTCTACTAAATTTTAATAGTATACCAGGAGAATATAGGTGTAAAAGAAAAAAAAATCACTCTGCTTCCAAAATTCCACCGTAGTTTTTAAATGAATAAAATATATATGATAGTAAATCATAATTATTCTTTTCAAAATACAACACAATAATCCTTTTGTAGGATTAATTTGTGCAATGAGTATTATTGAGTAATAATCAAAATATCATTTGTTGTAATCAATAAAAAATAATAGTATTAAGGGGCTCAATAGAACAATGTGTCCATACAATTATTTATAACTAAAAAATATTTTATATTACTCTTCTTAAATTAGGTACTGTTTTTCTTTTTTGGAAAATTTTAGATACGTACATTTTATACTGTTAAAACTTTTTTTTCCCAATTATGTGAGTGAATAATTAAAGAACTGAAATACTTATTAGTAAATGACTGCTAAGTTCATATGAGCGCGAAATGCGTAAAATTGTCAAATAAATGACAAAGAAAATGATTGTAGTTATAGAATACGAAAATTGAGACAATCGATATCTTGATCATGATCAGTAAATTAACTACCGATAACAGATAATGATAAAGTTACAGAATAGCACCGATTATTTGGTTTGAAAGCTACAGTAAACGGTTATTTTGAAAAGCTCCAAAGTATGGATTTCCTGGATAACATAAAAGCACTAGAACACCGGAAGTTCACGTAGGTCAAATTGAAAAATAATAATAAGTAAGCTTAACCCAAAAGCTGTATGTTTTCATTGTCTTCATCTAGAAGAATGTCTCTTCTCTAAAGAAAGAATTAGACTTTTCTGAAAATAATTTGTTATTGCTTTTGAATTACCATGGCATGTTTTGTGTACGGACAAAAGAATAAAAGTTTCTCAATTTCGCCTCCCTGTCGAAATGCCCCGTACCGCCGGCACTGCACTTATTTGCACACAAAACTCTAAGCAGGAACCGCGCAGAACGACCAGCTGAAAATTGCGCCTATTAACGGCTGACGTAATCCCAGGATATTGACTTGAGACTTTTTTCTCTCCTTTGGTTTTATTTTAAATTTTTTGCGGACACAGACCCGCGAAGCAAATACCGGAAGACCTCGAATGGTCAAGGACACGTGGCGCCGCAAAACGGCAACAAAGGGAAATTAAAAGGAAGACGGATCCCATCTTCAATAAAGAAAAAATTTGGTGTGGTTAACACAATACCTCCCGCCATTTACAGCCCGAGTCACAAAAAAGATTAAGCGAATCCTTATTTTTGGATTAGCGAATATTACACTAATTTTGGCAGTCCTATTCTGTAACTCGGTGGTTAATTTTTAACAACTGGTTAATATTTTTATCCAATAGTTATTGATTTGAGAACTAAAAATTCCTTTTTTTTGTTATATGTCAACATAAATGATTGGTTAAAAATTTTAACCAGTGGTTAAATATTAACCACTGAGATACAGAATGGGCCCCTATTTCTTGTAATATAGTCTAATCCAATCCAAGTAACTACCTTTTTTGATAATAAAATGTAGATAAATTTTTAATACTGGGATAGAATAGAATTCACTATTCCAAAAATAAAGATTAGCTTAAACTTTTTTGCGAATCGTTAATTTTTATTAATCTAAATACATACCAACGTATTTCCTTTCCTATTGTTCCATTTACTTTCTTTCTTTTTAAAACGTTACTATTATTAATTTGAAATGATTAGTTCTTTTACAGTGACATTTATCTGTCAGTTACATACATTTGAATAACTGCGTAACCAAAGAGTTTTGTTTGTTTTAAGAGTAGGCTCCGGGATTTAAATTATAGATAATTTTATAAATTTATCCATAAAATATGTAGAAAAAGTATTACTGCAAATCTGTAGAAAATTTAATAATCTATAATTTTTATAATAACATTAATCTTGAAAAAATAACATTTAAAGGTATTTTTCGAAGAAAAACTATTTGAGCTTAAAGTAAAATGTCATTTCCGGTTATCTGATTTATACCAAAATCTAATAGGCTCTTTCCATAATAGAAAAAGGTCGAAATACAAGGTTTCAAAATTTTCTGAATGATAGTATTTGAGTTAGAGTGGAAGATCCACATACATACATACATACATACATACATACATACATACACACACACACGCACGCACACACACACACAGACACACACACACACATATATATATATATATATATATATATATATATATATATATATATATATATATACATACATACACACATACACATACACACAGACATTAACGTGAAAATGTTACAATTGGATTCTAAGGACCTAAAAACGTGGTCATTTACCAAAATCTCGGTATGCGATTTTTAGCACGATCCCTATACCTCCCTTACCAAGGGTAGCGGGAGGTAAAAATCTGATGTGGCCAGCACATGATCTCCCGATAAAATCAGATTTAAAATAGCAATGAACTTTAAGTAAACTATCATTTCTGGTTGATCGTTTGTAAACAAACATTTGTTGTTCCAATAAATAGAAAAGTCTGTAATACAAAATTTTGGATTATATTTTATTACGTTTTCCTCAAAAATCTGTTAAGTGCACCTAATTATCACTTCCGGTTTATCATATATGGTTAAAATATAATATGTTGTTTCAAATTATATATGAGTTTTGAATACCTAATTTAAGAAGTTCTGGATCGTATTTTAATATATTTTTTCAAGAAAATTTGTTTAGAGCTTCCAGTAAAGTATCACTTCCGGTTTATCAATTTAAGCAAAAATATACGATGTTGTTCCCTTTATATAAAAGTCTTAAATACTTTTGGATTATATTTTGAGATTTCTCATTAAAAACTGTTATAGGCTTCAAATAAAGTAACTCTTCCAATTGTCCAATATTACCCAAAATCTAATCAACTCTTTATATGAATGCAGAAAGCTTAAATACGGAAAATAGAAATTTTTGGAAGTTTGATATGAGTTAACGTGGAAGAACAAATAGTCACAGACACATCAATGTAAAAATAATAAAAACGTGTCTGAAAAATCACTATTGAATTTTTTGACTGAAAACATTACCTCCCTTACATACGATGGGGGGTAAAAAATTGTCATTGGAGAAACCAACGTCAATTGAAACTTTATCCATGATTTCTTACAAAAAAGAAGATTTTCTGATCATTTCGTTTTGAAAGTGAACGACCTATTAATTGCCAGATTAGCAAAAAACGATTACTTATCATGGCATGTGCAAAAATTTAATTGCAATTAAACTTTGTTTATTTTTATTTTTGCAAATAATTCCAAAACAATGTTATCGGACGTTTCGTGATATGATTGCATCTTGAGTCAACAAGACTTGCCAAATATCAAAACCTTGGGACGTGGATTGATGTTATTTTTGTCTGCAACATTGAAGAAATTCGTGTGGTGCGTTACACAAAAAGGAAAATAAACACTGCATGTTACTAGTCAGTTATTTTAGAGCAATTTGCATATGTGTATCCACTTAGCTTAAATTGTATCATATTTACATACATACATTCATGTAACAAACGTCCTTCGTTATATAGTTTTTCCAATTACAATAATTTTGTAACGGTAAAATATTAATATTATTATTCATTTTGAATAATACATACAAATACTAATTTTAAAACAGATTATTAAATCAACACAAATGGTGAGAATTTTTTACCTTCCGTTACCTTTAGGTAAGGAAGGTATTGTCTTTGGTCAAAAAATTCGGTGGTGAGCTTTTAATGAATAAGCACGTTTTAAGTTCCCTAGAATACGATTTTACTATTTTTACGATGATGTCTGTATATATATATATATATATATATATATATATATATATATATATATATATATATATATATATATATATATATACATATATATATATATATATATATATATATATATATATGTGTGTGTGTGTGTGGTGTGTGAGTGTGTGTGTGTTTGTTTGTGTGTGTGTGTGTGTGTGTGTGTGTGTGTGTGTGTGTGTGTGTGTGTGTGTGTGTGTGTGTGTGTGTAACAAAATTTTCGTCTACGGTAACTCTAAAACTACAATTCCAAAAATTATAATTCTTTCGTATTCCTCTTCACTGCATCCATATGAAGAGCTGATTAGATTTTGGTTATAATAGATCCACCGGAAGTACCCTCATTTGAAGATTTTAACAGTTTTTCTTGAAAAAACGATGTTAAATATCATTTTTTCACATTTAATGTTATTATAAATATTAAAGAACATTGTATTCTCTATAGGATTTGGCTGCATTTATACTTCATATATGGATATAGAGTTATAAAATTATAAAGAATTTAAATTTCATAAATTAGCCAGCTATACTAGAAACAGCTACTATGTTAAGAAAATTCTAATTGAAAGATGTCAGTGTCAAGTGTAATTGACATATTCGTAGTATATTTGTGTTATAATATAGGATCTTTTTGCTCGAAACTATCTGTATGGGATTTGTATAAAATACATACAACTGCCTTAAGGTAATGTACAAGAAATATAATCTTTTGCAAAGGAACTTTTTGTATGGATTTTATAGAAAATACATAGGCATTTACGAAAATTCTACCGGTAGATAACGCATCTACCTTCTGTGTTCGAACACACCAGTGGTAAAAAGTTATCGTGTTCGAAAATTGTACAATATTTACCAGATCCATCCACCGGATTCATGAAGAATCTAATCACAAAAAAAAAATAGTGATGCAAAGCGAAGCACGCGCGTTAAAATTGGAAATGTGTTCAAAGTTGGACTCCACTCAGTTTGTCAACTACATCAAATTTCTAATCTGTTTCAAATTTACAATTTTTTGTATAGGTTATGGATCTAACCTGTTTACCACTTGTGTTCTTAAAATATTGATTCCGGTAGCTATAAACTGATAAACAGCTGTTTACCGGTAACAGTTCACCGGTAGAATTTTCGTAAATGCCTCATATAACTGACGGAAGGTAATGTACTGGCCACATCAGATTTTTTTAAAAATAGGCCTACTCACAAACACTCGATATTTTATTCTACCAATTTACCAACACATTTTTCAGATGTACAAGTCGCGCTATCTCATAAGTACTCAATGCTCTGAAAGGAGGGTGTACTCTTTGCAGACTAACATTAAAATAGATGAAAAATTAATTGACCACATGGATTTCATAGCTCTGTTTATATTTCTTCTTATCTAAATCAAATTTTTTACCGAAATTGTACCCTAGGACACATACTGGTTTCTACTTCCTTGAGACCACTAACCACCAGGTAATAGCCAGTTATTCAAACAAGCAAAATATATTCCAAATCACCCTTCCCGGATGTAAAAATAAAAATTTCCATACCCAAAACTATTAACTAATTCTTATTAGGGTCTTCAACAACATACACTAACCCTTCTTTGCGAAACAAGGTAATCAGACATATTGTTTCCCTTCGTTTACATCTCCAGCTTTGTAAACGAACCGGTAATTCCCGTTTCCGGGTGCACGCTGGCCGTACACGTGTTAATATCTTGGCGAGAGATGCAAAAGATGTGAATTCGCCTTCCGTGAATTAAAAATAGAGTTGGTTTCAGCCAGCGAAATCGAAAGTTAAACAAATTCACTGCTGAATCTAGGTGGCCAAGCGAACAAAAGACAGATGCTGCATGACGCACTATTTTAGAACGATGCTGGGATGCGGATTTTTGCGCAGAGTTTCAAAGCGTTTGTTTCTTTTGGCAACCAAGAAGACAATTTAATATGAATTAGACAGTTTGGCTTTTTACTGTAAGACAAAATATATATATTTTTATTTATTTTGACCATAAACAATATATTTTCAAGGATCTGTACTTGGTTGAGGGCGGTTACCAGACGTCATTTCACAGGCATTCAAAGCTATTGTAGAGAGAGCACCATAGGAGTCACTTTGAGCTATTTGAAAATTGAAAATTATATTCAAGTTTCCAATTTGATCTCATTTGAAAATAATTAATAAATTTAAACTTTAACCCTTTGGATTTTATTTTTACCTTCCGTCACCGTTAGGTAAGGAAGGTGTTGTCTTTGGTCAAAATATTCGATGATGAGTTTTTAATTAATAAGCACCTTTTAAGGTCCTTAGAATACGATTTTACAATTTTTACGATGATGTTTGCATGTGTGTGTGTGTATGTATACCGTGTGTCTGTCTTAAAGGTGTACATAGGAGATTAACATGGGAAATCAGTTTTTTGCAATTTCCTGCTCGCCTAATTATTTTAAGCAAAAATGCGTCGAATAAAAGTTTTAGGGCATAAAATTCTGCATCTAAATCAATAAACAGAATTACCTTTACATGCTTTGTAACGACAGAAATTAATTATGAAAATGTCGAAAATTACGTAGAAAATATCGACAGCCATGGAATTGAACAAAAAATAAATAAATTCTTGACGTTTATCAAATTGTCAGAAACGTCAAATAAGTTAACTTACGTTGTGACAGATAAAACGTCAAGCATTTATTTATTTTTTGTTCAATTCCATGGCTGTCGATATTTTCAACGTAATTCTCGAAATTTTCATATTTAATTTATGTCATTACAAAGCATATAAAGATAATTCTGTTTATTGATTTAGATGCAGAATTTTATACCCTAAAACTTTTATTTGACTAGTTTTTGCTTAAAATATTTAGGCGAGCGGGAAACTGCAAAAAACTGATTTCCCATGTTAAACTCCTATGTACACCTTAAAGACACACGGTATATGTGTGTATGTGTGTGTGTGTAAAAAAAATTTCGTCTGCGATAACTCTAAAACTACAATTTAAAAAATTATAATTCTTTTGTAATCTTCTTCGTTACATCCATATGAACAGCTAATTAGATCTTGGTAACAACTGGTCAACCGGAACTACTCTCATTTAAAGATTTTAACAGTTTTTCTTGAAAAAACTATGTTAAATATCATTTTTCACATTTAATGTCATTATAAATATTAAAGAATATTTTACTCTCTATACGATTTGACTGCATTTTATACTTCATACTACTAGTATATTCCGTAACTTAACCGCGGAGACCAAGGTTCTGGTTATGCGTTCCGTAATGTAACCAAAACATAATTTCAGGATCGCAGTTCAATTTCGGAATGTGGTTCCTGAAAGTTTTTGTTACTTTTTCGTGACCACGACGACCACAAAGACTCTAGAATACGATTTTACTGTATTTACTGTATTTACAATGATGTCTGTATATATATATATATATATATATATATATATATATATATATATATATATATATATATATATATATATATATATATATAATATTTACGTTAATATAAGGATAGACAAAAGTTATGTTGTCACTTATTTCTAAAGATGCGGTGGTTCTCTGCTTTACCGACACAAATTAACCAAGATGTTCCGAATCACAACCACTTTTCAGTGACCATAACCTGACCACTTGAACCATAAGCACGGTCGTGGTTAGTTACGGAATATACCATAAATGGATATATAGTTAAGAAATTATAAAAAAAAAATCATAACATAGCCAGCTATGGAAACAGCTACTACCTTAATAAAATTCTGATTGAAAGATGTCAGTGTCAAGTACAATTGACATTGTATGTTTGTCTTATAATTTTACTGGATATATAAGATATTTTGTTAGAAACTTTCTGTATGGAATATGTATAAAATACATACAACTGCCGGAAGGTAATGTACAAGAAATAGAATCTTTTACAAGGAACTATCTGTATGAAATTTGTGCAAAATACATAGAACTGACGGAAGATAATGTGCTGGCCACATCAGATTTTTTTTCGTGTTTACGTTGGCCGGATTTATAGTATTGTAGTATCTATGGAGAAAATTTTCAAAAATTTACTTTTTCTACGTTAATATACCGTGTGTCTATCTTAAAGGTGTACATAGGAGATTAACATGGGAAATCAGTTTTTTGCAATTTCCTGCTCGCCTAATTATTTTAAGCAAAAACGCGTCAAATAAAATTCTGCATCTAGATCAATAAACATAATTACCTTTACATGCTTTGTAACGACAGAAATTAATTATGAAAATGTCGAAAATTAGGTTGAAAATATCGACAGCCATGGAATTGAACAAAAAATAAATAAATGCTTGACGTTTTATTTGTAACAACGTAAGTTAACTTATTTGACGTTTCTGACAATTTGATAAAACGTCAAGCATTTATTTATTTTTTATTCATTTCCATGGCTGTCAATATTTTTAACGTAATTTTCGAAATTTTCATATTTCATTTAATATAGGAAGCCATGCTGGACTAAGTTCTATTACTTTGAAGTTATTGGAAAAAATGGCAAACTATAACTTAACTAGAACAAAAGGCGTATTCATAATACATTTTTTTCTGCATATTAAATGTGTATGAAATATGTGTAACTAATTTTGGCCAAAATCATACTCAGGACTTTAAAACACAAGTGATTACATTGGTATTTTTTTATGAATATGTAAATAATATTTACTTCATAATTAAAAAAATATATTTTTTGTAAACATTATTTGATTGTCAAATGAAAATAAATTTTAAATGTAAATATGTTTTGCATTTTTATATTTTTTAATAATCGTGCATTAAATCATTAAAATAGGTCCGCAAATATACACAAACAAAATTGTAATCAGTTCAGCCTTCAGGCGCAAGATAAAATTTTAAAAACAAAATAAACAATTGATAATTCTTACCTCTCATTTCCATACCAAATAAAATTCTCCAAAAATCATCAGCCGAGGGCAGAAATCGCGATCAATCTTCGCAGTAAAAATCAAAACAAAAAACAATCAGTCCACAAATAAGTCACCAGAGACAAACGAATCAGCAAACAAACGAAAACCACGACACCAATAATTCTCAATATTTTCACTCACTATCTCTCAATCAGAAAGAAATATTCATTTTAAGGGTTGTTAGTTATTTGAAAGAAAACATTACATCACTGTGTTGTTCTTCGAGGATGCAGTAGAACCAGCCGCTATTTCTGTCAACCAGGAAAAAATGTTGCAAAGTTTCCGCACTGCCAAATTATGGAGTGGGACCTAGTATGGCCCAGGGGGGCCAGGGAAAGGGGAGCGGCGTTAGAAGAGGCAGGGGGAAGCGTTACGTAAAGGACAGTGCACACACACATACACATACACAAACGTTAGGATATAGCGATGTGTTTGTGTGTGTTCGCGAATTTTTCGTGCACTTTAAACAGGTATAGTATGCTCACTAAAATAGGATTCTGCGTTGTTTTATTATTCATTTAAGTACATGCTATATAATAGTTATACTCTTCAATAGGGTGCATTGCTACTTCACGAAAATCTGACTCCTGAAGCAATAAATGGCTTAGGAACTACTTCCAGAAAACTATGAAAGGTCCTTGGTAGCAGAGATAAAATTGTTTCAGCTAATTTAATAATATAAGTTTTGGCCATAAGTAAACGTATCTAGAGAAGCTCGGTTAAGTGTGTATAATGGAGTGCTAGTGCCTGCTTTGAGGTACGGAAGGGAATGTTGGGCATGGACGGGAAAGAATAAAAAAAAGTGTAACTGCCGTAGAAATGAGGTATTTACATGGTGTATGTGGATATGTAAGACGGGATCGCGTGAGGAATAATTTGGTGTATGAAGAATTTGACGAGGATAAATCGCAATTCGGACAGGAGCGAAAAAAAATTTACATTCGAATGTCGCTAACGTTTCGGTTTATTTAAAACCTTCCTCAGAGGATTCTATAAAAAACATTAAAAAACCGAAACGTTAGCGACATTCGAATGTAAAAAAATCTGATGTGGCCAACACCAAACCTCCCTCTATTTAATTTTTATTAATTTAAATATACATACTTACATATTTAGTTATTGCGTAAATTGTATTAAGATCCATTCCATATTACTATGGTTCTATTTACTATTTTCTTTTTAAAACGTTACTATTATTAATTTGAAATGATTAGTTCTTTGACAGTGACATTTATCTGTCAGTTATATGCATTTGTGGTATGAACTGTGTAACCAAGGAGTTTTGATTGTTTAAAGCGTAGGCTCCGGTATTAAAATTATAGATAATTTTATAAATTTATCCATAAAATATATAGAAAAAGTATTTATGCAAATATGTAGAAAATTTAATAATCTTTAATTTTTATAACACAAATCTTAAAAAAATACCATATGAAGGTATTTTTCGAAGAAAACGTATTTTGAGCTTCAAGTAAAATGCCAATTCCGGTTATCTGGTATACACCAAAATCTAATGGCCTCTTCCCATATTAGAATAAGATAGAAATACAAGGGTTCAAAATTTTCTAAATATAGTATTTAAGTTAGAGTGGAGGATCCACACACACTCACACACACACACACACACACACACACACACACACACACACACACACACACACATACACACGCATAAACTTACAAACACATACACACATACATCATCGTGAAAATGTTAAAATTGGATTATAGGGACCTTAAAAAGGGTAGCAGGAGGTAAAAAATACGCTCCTGTTCAAATTGCGATTAAACCTCGTCAAATTTATCAATAAATGTCAGGTGGTTAGGAAGAATGTTCTTAAGAGAGTTGGAATGAGTCAGTTGAGATGGTTTGGTCATGTGAAGAAAATAAAGAGTGAACGGCGTAAAGCGTATAAATCTTGGTGAAGTTGAGGGTGTTCGATTGCGTGGCTGTCCAGTGTGTAAGTGAATGGATGTGATTGACAAGGTGCTAAAAGAGAGAAAGTTTCCGAGTGGGAAGAGAAGAAGAGCGTGTATGAATGCGATTATGAATGTGGCCGAGGCGAAAAAAGTGTGCTTAGACAGGAATGTGTAGCGAAGGATGATTGTTTCGTAATTATTGTTGTGGTCCGGATGCGGCATTTCGCTACTGAAAATCGGTCAGTTTAATATGTTAAAAGTGAGGAATATTTGCTGTACGATGCCCGGTTTGTAAGAATGTTTTTGAAAGTGAGAGTGAATATTTTTGTGGTTCATGTTATTATTATTTCGGGTTTGTACTAACCCACTAAGTGGGAAATGCGTGATTTTATGTATGTATACAAACTTTAATAATAATAATAATAATAATAATAATAATAATAATAATAATAATAATAATAATTATAATAATAATAATAATAATAATAATAATTATAATAATAATAATAATAATAATAATAATAATAATAATAATAATAATAATAATAATAATAATAATAATAATAATAATAATAAGAAAACAAATTAATTAAGAAAACTATTTATAATCTCATTCGAATTCATTGTCTTGAGTTGCACTATTAGAAAAACCTTGAACCTCCTTCCAAGTCCATTTGCACACTATACCACCACTTCCAGGCGCGAGGGGCAAGGGGAACATCTAGCATCGCTCATAGTCATGCACACAAGTTCGACGCACTGGTACCGGTCGAACCATTAGCTCGATAAAAAATTCGGAGGCCAACCGAGTCAGCGAGCAGATAAATTCGCTGCCACGAACGACGGCTGCCATCATAGAGATAAATGGAGAGATAAAGAACATGTGCGTATGCACACGCACTTATGCGTCTCACCTGCCAGCTTGCGTAACTGCAATGGTGTTAATTTAATGAGGAGATATTTAATTGGACGAGAAAATTTGAGTTTACACTCAGTGATCAAAATGTGCATGAAATGAAACGATAATGCATTGTGTGTGGAAGAGATTTAGTAATTAAGTGTAACGAAATATAATGAACAAATTATAAGCAAATTTATTGGGAGCGTAACAACAGCACTGTGAAATTTGTTAATAAAAACTTTCGTACTTATAGCGTTTTCCATTTACATATTAGATGAGAATTTTTTGCATTGAGTGCATAACTCGTTTGCATTTGTACTATAATTATACTTGGTTTATGTGGCCTCTAGCGTGGTTTACACGTCGGGTAACATTGTAAACTGAGTCTCCCCCTCTTGTTGCTTAAACTCGGCCTCTAGCGTGGTTGACACGTCGGGTAACCTTGTTTAAGACAGTACTATCCCCCTTGCTCCTGAAGATGCCCCATACGACTGCGGGCGAAACGTTGAGCTCTGACTCAAAATATGACACAGTCCATTCCCGGAAATCGAATATTTCTCATGACTCAGACTGTGGAAGCCTACGTAATAATTATAGTTTATTCCGTAACTTAACCGCGGTGACCAAGGTTCTGGTTATGCGTTCCGTAATGTAACCAAAACATAATTTCAGAATCGCGGTTCAATTTCGGAATGTGGTTCCTGAAAGTTTTGATCACTTTTTCGTAACCACGACGACCAGAAATTTTTTGTGGTTGTTGTGGTCATATTCTTATTTCTTATAATAAATAATATTGTATAAACATATAATAACTATACAGGCTGTCTACAAATCGCGCCCCAGAGCGAATGAGGAAACACGAGACTGCATTCGGATGTGTAATTTCGAAGAAAAAAATCTAGCTTAAAAGATATTCGAGAAAAGACGACTTAAAATTGACCAGAGACCTACACCTTTAACGCGTGTTTGCCGTTACGTTACTAGGGTTTTATACAAATCAAATCTTCTTTAAAATGTGTGGGCGACTGTAGTTTTCGAAAAATGTCAGTGTCAAATTAAAATTAAATTTGACAAGGTGAATAAAAAAGGCAAATTCTTACACAGCTGCTACAACACGTTGCACTGTACGATATAAATGAAGATCTCGGATGACACCTTCGCTAAACTAAATTTGTTGACAGTGAAAAGTCAACTCTAAAGTGTCAAAATTACAGTCAAACAAATTTTGTAACACTCATTCGTGATTCACTATAAAGTCACTAAATTCTGTTCGTTCCGTTTTCCCAGTAACTTGCGGTAAAACGCCGCGGCAGCTGGCGGTAATAATTTTTACCAGTTTCGGGATATTAATCCATTGTTTGCATGTACAAAAGTAGGCTGGTAACTAAGCAATAACTGTATCTGTACGGTAATATTATTACCATACTAACTTGTCAACAACAGTTTTCAAATGAATATAAAATAAAATGAAAATAATAACCACGGATGTTATGAATCATAACAAGCCTTAGATGTCTTAAAATCCTCGCTCTATGAGCTCGGATTTCAAATCGACATCTGCGGCAGTTATGATATACATAACATTCCTAGGTATGTTAATAGCTATTACAGTGACTCATGGCTCGGTGGTTTCGTAAATCTAGTATAATATCCTTCACAAGCCGTTAACAGATATCAAAAATTATTAAATTAAAAGGGATAAAAGTGACACAACAAACATCACTATCAGAAACCTGCAAAGTGTAGCACCTCGTGGGTAACAATGTATATACAGGATTAAACTTCCCCACGTTGTGACGCCCTTGTAATGCACCTTCAAACATCTAAACAGCAGCCAAATTCCAAAGACGATGCGATTAGGCTGTTTTGGTTGTGTGGAAGAAAGTGAAAATTAGCTCATTCCGTAATATGTTTCACGCACCTCAATCAAACATCGTGCCAAATATCAAAAGGCCCAACCAGATGGTCTCATAAACATTTAAAACTGACAAATTTGCTAACATGCCGACAGATTTCATAAACACGCGTGTATCTGTCATCACTTCTTGTATTTATAGATAAACATTTGTCATCTGGGAGGCAGCACCTACTTAAAATATATCAAATAAAATTACCTAAATTGTTCACTAATTATAATTAGAACAATTATCCGCAATAGTTTTGCGGGAGGTTTTTCCCATCAGAGTGCAGAGGAATTTACCGAGCAATATTAACCTGTGGTAGTGAACCAAGACTTATAACAAAAACAATAAATCTAATAAAAGCATTAAAATTCAGATTAATATCGAATATGTACATACATTTGGTTTGGGGCTGAGAATACAAATAACTTAATTCAAAAATTTCATTAGATGCCACTGGTCATCCCGATGATTTAATTTCTTTCCACAGAAACTCTCTCCTAGTACTGTCGTTCTTTAATCTAAATTTCTTTTCACCATGGATTTCAGTTCGGTTAACTATAAAACACGTGCATTCTTATCTTGGACATTTTATCATTATTAGACAAATATCTACAAGGGTGTAATTGTAATCTACAGCTTAAGAAATATGTAGGTAAATAAAGAGAATATAAATCAAAGTACGACGTTTGCATCGCTGTTAAATATTAATTTTTGGCTAAACTGACAATATCGTATCAAAACGAAATGCCAAATGAGTCGTATAATATTGCTGTCAAAGTTTCGGTGTGCACTTTTTTTACCTTGTGGTGAGTTTTTGATGAATAAGCACGTTTTAGGGTCCCTACAATACGATTTTACTATTTTTACGATGATGTCTGTATGTGTGTGTGTGTGTGTGTGTGTATGTATGTATGTATGTGTGTCCGTGTGTGTGTGTGTGTGTGTAACAAAATTTTCGTCTACGGTAACTTCCATACTACAATTCTAAAAATTATAATTCTTTCGTATTTCTCTTCGTTACATCCATATGAAGAGCTGATTAGATTTTGGTTAGAATTGGACAACCGGAAGTAACCTCATTTGAAGATTTTAACAGTTTTTCTTGAAAAAACTATGTTAAATATCATTTTTTCACATTTAATGTTATTATAAATATTAAAGAATATTTTATTTTCTATACGATTTGATTGCATTTTATACCTAATATTAAATGGATGTAGAGTTAAAAAATTATAAAGAAATTAAATTTCATAAAGTAGCCATAGCTGTGGAAACAGCTACTATATTAAGAAAATTTGGATTGAAAGATGTCAGTGTCAAGTGAAATTGACATAGTATGTTTCTCTTATAATTTTACTGGAAATAGGTATAGGATCTTTTGCTTTCTGCATGGAATTTGTATAAAATACATACAACTGCTTTAAGGTAATGTACAAGAAATAATAATAATAATAAATCTTTTCTTTCTGCAGATACATTACACTGTATATAGAAAACGTCACAAAATAATAATTTTCTTTATGAAATTTGCATAAAATACATGCAACTGCCGGAAGGTAATGTACCTACAAGAAATAGAATATTTAATTTAGCAAGGAACTTTCCGTATGAAATTTGTACAAAATACATAGAACTGACGGAAGGTAATGTGCTCGCCACATCAGATTTTTTAATCTGTACTTAAGACTACAACAGGTGCAACTGGCTATTAAAGTGATAACCAAACTTCATTCAAAATCTAAGAACCCTTCTCGGAAACCCTGTATTGAGTTTTTTTTTTTTCATATCACTTTATATAAATAAAAAACGACTATTGAATATACGCGTTCGGATACCTAATGAAAGTATTGATTCACGCATTAAATTTTAACGTATTCCCATGGACAACTCTATATATTTACTACCAAAGTTTGAAACCAGGTACTGATCCAAACGCTGAAACGGTTTCACCAAAGTGAACTAACAACTTTTTAAATGTATGCAAGTGTGTACATTTGGAGGTAAACCAAAGATTCACTGGTTCTTTTGCCTAGCACAGCTATTAATTTTAAAACGTTTACTTTTCTAAAATAAAAACACGAGAAATTTCCGCAAAAAATAAACTGCAGAAACTATTAATTAAAGTAGATTAATAAATTTGTTCTGTTTGATAATAAATATTATTTAGCTCTTTCAAAATGTAAATACCTATTTATTTTAAAGATGGTCAGACATGGTTCTTTTCCCTCAATATACTGTTGAGAATATTCAACCACTCACCTGAAACAACAAAGAAATAAATATTAGAAGTAATAAAAAATAGAACAGATATAAGAGTGACAGTCTAACTATCCTAGGGTACAGAAAGTTGAATCTTACGACTCTTGATAGCAGATTTATAAAAAAAAGATTAAGCTAATCCTCATTTTTACCTCTCGCTAAGAAAGGTATTGTATTCATGCTAAAAATCGCATATCCAGATTTTAGTGAATTAGCATGTTTTAAGGTCCCTAGAATCCGATTATAACATTTTTACGATGATGTCCGTATGCGTGTCTGTGTGTATGTGTGTGTGTATGTATGTGTGTGTATGTATGTGTGCGTGTGTGTGTGTGGATGTGTGTGTGGATGTTGGATTCACGATTTCTCAAATACTATAAGACTTAGGACATTTTTTATTACGGATTCCTCAATCTAACAATAATGGGAAGAGTTGATTAAGTTTTGGTAACAATTGGACAACCGGAAGTAGTAGGTACAAGAAAAAAATCATCTAAATATTGTTTATCGAAAATTTATGTTAATACTTATATTAAAGAACGTTAAATTCTTTATTCGATAAATATAAATTAAAAGGAATTTGCGAAAAAATGGCGAATATAAAGAAAAAGAAAAGGAAAGCAGAAAAAGAAAATTTCAGGATATTGAATATAAAGAAAATGTATGCATTGTACATAATTTATATTAAAATATCCCATAGATTTTGCAAATATGTGTGAGAATTATTTTGTAGTGAGACATGAATATATATATTTGTATTTATAGCTATTAACATACCTAGGAATGTTATGTATATCATAACTGCCGAAGATGTCGGTTTGAAATCCGAGCTCGTAGAGCGAGAATTTTAAGACATCTAAGGCTTGTTATGATTAATAACATCCGTGGTTTGTTCAATAGTTTATCGGTTTCAGAAAATTAAAACATTATTGATAAATACCATTTATTGAAATTCTCTCATTAATGCCTTTCAGATTGCTATGGTTAACAGAACAATTATTTTGACATATGTCAATATGACAAATATTCAAATTATTTGCTTTGTTCCACATGTTTATTAGTTTAGAATAAAGTAGACCGTATTTAGAACGAACGTTATCTGTATGTATTAATGAAGAGCATTATATTTTCATTTTATTTTACTTTCGTTTTGTAGACCGTTGTTGACAAGACAGTATGGTAATAATATTACCATACAGATACAGTTATTACTTAGTTACCAGCCTACTTTTGTACATGTAAACAATGGAATAATATCCTGAAACCGGTAAAAAATATTTTTCGTTTTATGCGTAGAACCAGTAGTGACAGCACGCACTTTAGAATTCTATCAAATGAAGCATTTGTTTTCGCTTTCCGCCACGAAGCGAAAATTTGGTAGCATGCGTGTCTCAAAATATTCGCCTGCAAGCGTACGACTCGAGGTGAAAGTATTAAACTAACGTCATTATTTTGTCACAATTCAAATCAAAGCCATTTTATATATTTATCATATACAACTGTCAAAATATTTCCTATTTCAATAGTATAAAACCCGAAAATTCTCAAAATAAAAATCGAATATAGAATTCTAAAGTGCATGCTACCAAGATTCGTAAAAGTAAAATCGCATTCGCCTGTTTTCTATAATAGAATTCTAAAGTGCGTAAGTGCGTGCTGTCACTACAGGTAAAATATCTGGCGACAGGTTATGTGCTGGCCACATCAGATGTTTTGATTAGCGAATTCTACTCTAATTATTAATCTATCTGAGCCTGAACTCTTATAGGTATTGCATCGACTTTAGTGTCGTAATTTGCTGAATGGAGGGTATACAATTTTCTCTGGTTTGACAAGGAAGACTTGTAAAATTCTTGATGTTGACTTAGCATTTATTTCAAGTTGCAAACTAATAGTACAACAACAAACTTCTAACTTAATTAATAATCTGATACGACAACAATTAACAAGCATCACTAATAAGTATATTCAGTCTGCAAATTTGGAGCATATCAAATTAGATCCTCACAGATAAAATAGAAACAGATACTCTTCCCCGCTTTCCCCTTTCTTCCCGAAGGCTTCCTGCTTTTCACGATTATAATTTGCATCAATTGTAAGAGCGGTAGTCAACATGTGCTCTATGCAGCTTGTGCTAGAGGTGAGAGTCGTTTGCATTTACAATTATGCGTTACGTTGTTCGTTGTTGGTGTTCCATGTTCTATGTTCGTCATTTCCGTGTGGATGTGTTAGCTAGGTAGTTGGAAAGCTCAGAGGATGGAATTCGAGTATTTGAACAGGAAATTAATGTTAGGTTAAGATTTAGTACAGCAATGTTGTCACCAGAGAGAAGACAATGAAAAGATATTAAAAACGGAATTTTGTACTGCATCTTCTAGAAAAATTGCTGGAATTAATCCAATGGTTTTTTTTTTACAATATAAATAGTATTATTGTTCATATACGTATTTATTCATTGTTCATATATTTTACAGATTTCCTTTATACAGAGTGTCCCATTTAAGGTACGAATGCATTGGGATCTCGAGAACCGTAAGAGCTACGAGGTTGGTTAAATTAGACAAAAGTTGCCCCATTAGGAGACCATTTTAATGGTATTTTGTTATTTGCGAAAAAATGCATAGGTCACTAGATATAGGCGAAAATGTAAATTTTGTGGTTTTTTATTTTTGCAAATAACTTCGAAGTGTGAAATCATATTGGATTTTGGTTTGCACTTCTTTAGAGCACTTTTTTATGTTCTTTCGACTGGCGATGCTCAATTTTTTTTATCAATGTTGGTTTCCGAGGATTGATGTCAAAGTTTTAATTTTTATATGGACGCCATATTGGAAAGTTAGGCCATTGAAAAGAGAATTTTTTTAGCTTTACAATGATATAAAATAGTAATAATTTATTTTTATAATTAACAGAGAAATTAACAAAAAATATTATTAATACTAAAATTTAATTGAAAAAAGTAAATCGAAGGCTACTTAAATACGGATACTTAAAAAATAAACTTTTTATTCGGGAATATCAGAATGAAAATGACTTAAGAAATGCCGCAGTAAGAATCCTAAATCCAATTCTGAGAAAAGTTATAAAAGGAACAGAACGAAGGCGCAGAAGTGCGTAGAACGAAATGGCGGGTTAATAGAAAATTTATTGTGAAGTTTTTGTAAATTATTTTTGTATTTTTAACATTATTTGTTTATTAAGTAGTTATTTTCTTAAATAGCAGCCTTCGATTTACTTTTCTCAATTAAATTTTAGTATTAATAATATTTTTTGTTAATTTCTGTTAATTATAAAAATAAATTATTACTATTTTATATCATTGTAAAGTTAAAAAAATTCTCTTTTCAATGGCGTAACTTTCCAATATGGCGTCCATATAAAAATTAAAACTTTGACATCAATTCTCGGAAACTAACATTGATAAAAAAAATTGAGCATCGCCAGTCAAAAGAACATAAAAAAGTGCCCTAAAGAAGTGCAAACCAAAATCCAGTATGATTTCACACTTCGAAGTTATTTGCAAAAATAAAAAACCACAAAATTTACATTTTCGCCTATATCTAGTGACCTATGCATTTTTTCGCAAATAACAAAATACCATTAAAATGGTCTCCTAATGGGGCAACTTTTGTCTAATTTAACCAACTTCGTAGCTCTTACGGTTCTCGAGATCCCAATGCATTCGTACCTTAAATGGGACACTCTGTATAATAGTGGTATATTACGATTGTAGATAGATGTCATAAAAAGAAAAGATTTCACACCTACGAAAGCATCAAAAATTTGCAGTGATAATTTTCTTGAAACTGATTATTTGAAAAGACCTGGAACATATATAAGAAGATTAAAACCATACTCAGTATCTTCTGTATTTCCAAATTTTCCACAACATATGCAAAAGGCAAAATTATTTTTAAATTCATAGTCCTATTTTATTGTAAATTTACTATAAATGTAATAAATGTATATTATATTATTAAAATAAATATAATTTTTAAAATATACGCAATAAATATTTAAAAAATCTGTTAATTCATCCATTTATAATTTGTTTGTATATGTAATTTTAAATTTGGCGCGTATTTTGCCTTTTCTGCAAATGGCTGCCTTCCAGTTACTTGCCTCACAGGTGACTACGTGCAGTGCCGGCCAGAGACTTTTGAGCGCCCCAGACGAAAATTGCAAATTGCGCCCCTCATTTATTACAATTTTGTTTAGATTATATAGGTACAAAAATTAGAAAATAGGCAATTTGTGTCCATAACTGGCGAACAATCACAGAATCTTAATCTGAATAAATTTTTTTTGAATATATTTTGGATATATAAAATACACAGATTTTTTCTTCTGGGTTCTACAGCGTCGCTTTATTTTTGTCTAATACCATATACAGGATTAGTCATAGGAGAGTCACTTTCAAAGTCCGTTGGTGTCAACCCGAAATACAATTTACAACAGCGTCTAGCTTTCTCTCTTAAAAAAAATGAATATATAATTTACGATTGCTTTGCCTGCCTAGTGATGGTTTCTGTCATTTTGACATTAAACAATTAAATATGGTCTGTTGTCATTAGTATTTTGGGTTGCAAACAAACGGACTTTCAAAATAACTCTTCCGTGACTAACCCCGTATATAGGAAAAGAAAAAATATTTCTCAGTGTAGGTATATGTCTCGGTATAAATACTTTTCATTATTTTGCAATTCGGAAAATCTAATTTAACTCCTTAACTGTTCATCCTAGGTAAAAAATATAAGAATCTTGTTTTGTATAAAATTTCGATACAGATCACCGGTTTCAAGAAAAATGTCAAAAACTAAAATAGTTATGTCGCCTTTTTACAAATTGGCAAGGGTCTGTTGCATCAGTGATGTTGGGGGTATTTTTTAGTACATTTCCTGAACAAAAATTACTTCTTCAGTATTTGATATGATAATGTTTTTAATTGATATAATCGCCAACGAATTTAACTTTACTTCTTTCTTAGTATAACATAAAAAAATATAAATAGAATTTAATTAATATAAGTTTGCTGCAACTGAAATTGTCAGCATTATGATTAAAGCTACATACTGGATGAGTCAATAAACTTATAATTTGATTCTTAATTTATTTTGCAAGAAAATAGTCTCAAAAAATGTCGCCCTAAAACCAACTTTACCCCAGGCGGTCGCCTGGCTTACCTGTAGCTTGGGCCGGCCCTGACTACATGCACAAAATATAAGTTAGCAGTCCAGTGTATATATTTATATCCTTGGTTTGGCCATAGGCATTACCTAAATTTTAAGAATCGTAAAAATTGTAAAATCAGCCACTAGAAATTCTGGTATGTAATTTGGGTGATATGTTTAAATTTTGACCTATTCTGTTATTAATTGGGTGATCTCCTTTAAATATGCGTCGACCATCCTTCATAATTTCAGCGTTTCAGCATTGCAAGTGTTACAATATCCGCAGTATATTCCGCTGTCTTGTTTAAAATTCAGGAAATATTTCACATTTTCCACATGTTTTAAAATGCAGAGATTTATTAAAATATTACCCAAATCTTGGTTGAGTATACATTTCATTCCTGTAATCAGTGTATACCAACACACAAACATTAAATTCACAGCAGTCATAACACAGTGGAGTTTGTCGCAAAAATACACAAAATTTTCCACGCAGAGTTAAAAATATTCCACATTCACCCCGCACAAGTGCAGTTGACTCACCCCCACCCCCGGGGGTGGCTACGTCATCCAGGCAAGAGAAACACGCACACGTGAACACCCTGGGCCCGGGCCGTGCGTGGCTCGTAACTCTTCAGGTTGTTTAGTTTCATTAGGCTAATGCTACGGGTGTAATTAAAGTCTGATAGGGTGGGTGGTGTGGCAGTGGCAACACAGCTAAATAACGAATGACCGTGGTGGTTCCGTACAACAGTGGCGGGGGTGTGATATTTTCAGCGGTGGGGAGGGTATGTTACTGGATTTTATATAAACATGAGAAAACATCCAAATTTAATAATCTGGTGTGGCCAACACAATACCTTCCGTCATTTACAGCCCGAGTCTCAAAAAAGATTAAGTTAATCCTTATTTTTGGATTAACGAATTTTACTCTAATTTTGACAGTTTATGTCTTAAAATATAGTCTAATCTAATCCAAGTAACTATTTTTTTTTAAACCCCTCAACAGGATTATATCCCAATTACAGAGTTGGTTCACATTCACACACATCCATGCCTTAGTAGGATTCGAACCCATAGCCCCGAGGGCACTCATGACATGAGGCGTTGCTCTAACCATTGAGCCACCGGAGCTATAATAAAATCAAGATTAAATTTTAAATACCGGGATAGAATAAATTCACTAATACAAAAATGAGGATTAACTTAAACATTTTTGTGAATCGTTAATTTTTATTAATCTAAATACATACCTACATATTTACTTATGCTGGAAATTGTATTGAATTCCTTTTCTATTTCTACTTATTTTTTTCTTTTTAAAAAGTTACTAATATTATTTTGAAATGATAATAGTTTTTTGATGGTGACATTTATCTGTCTGTTACATACATTTGAATAACTTTAATCTTTAATTTTATAATAACATTAATCTCGAAAAAATAACGCTTAAAGGTATTTGGTGAAGAAAAAAAAAACTATTTTGAGCTTTTAGTAAAGTGCCATTTCCGGTTATCCGATTTTCACCAAAATATAATGGGCTCTTTCCATTACAAGGTTTCAAAATATTCTGAATGATAGTATTTGAGTTAGAGTGGAGGATCCACACATACACACAGACATCATCGTGAATATGTTAAAATTGGATTCTAGGAACCTTAAAACGTGGTCATTTACCAAAATCTTCATATGCGATTTTTAACACGATCCCTATACCTCCCTTAGCAAGGGTAGCGGGAGGTAAAAAGGACATTTTTCGATTAAATGGTTGGCGGTAATCTTAACCGAAGACAGATATATAAATGATTAGATCTGTCTCAGATTTCTTTTAACAAAGCTGTTTACTACGTGAAACTAAATTCTAGAAATGCTAAATCAACCCTACAAGAGTATAATAGACATACAACAGACTTTGCAACTTGATACGGCTCGGACAAGAAACGCCATATTACAAACACACTATCTTACATTATTCTGGTTAAGAACTCATAATAGAAGACTTACTAATATTTAACGATAAATTTAAAGAAGCAAACGAAGACGACAAACTTGTGGCAATTGTTGATATTTCATTAGCATCCGATAATAAAATAGTTACCTCGGTACAGTCTTATTTTTCTTCAGCTTCTTCTGCTTCTTATAGTCCTTTCTCTATCAATTCTTCTGCGACACAGACCTTACACTTCCTATTTGTCTTTCCTTTACCTCTTCTTCCTTCTTTATTATTTCATTCCGAATCCTATCCTTTCTTATTTTACCCATCGTCCTCTTTAGCATTTGAGGAGCTATTAACAAAAACAGCCATAATCCAAATATTGTAGATATAAGTTACATACGGCGACAAGTAGTTTCTAGGATGCCAAACAGTTTGGTTGCAAGTTATTGCATTTTAAAGTTTAACAGCCGTATTCATAGTAACTGAGATAGACCCGGTTTAAAGTAGGTCTAAGTAGGCTAGGTTTAAACTAGGTCTAACTTAGACCACCCTGGACTTATTCATAGTCTGGACATGGTCTGCGATGAATATAAAGTCAGCCTCAGACATAAATATTCGAATATTTTCCAATGTCATTTAGTTATCAGTGTAAAATTAATACTTAATATTACCTAAATTAAGAATAGTATGTGACACAACAATAGGTTTATAGAAGCGTGTATTCATATGTACGAGTATACATGAGGAAAAATGGGAAGAAAAAAAATTATAAATTAAAATATGAATAAAATTGTTCCAGGCTAACGGCGGTGCTGATTTTGATGATACATCAGAACTTTTATTTGAGTATGAAACTGGTTGCAATTTACAGGAAACGTGTGAAACTAAAAATCATTTATTTATACTCCAAATTTGTCGAACACATTAATTTTGACAACTACATGTGAGGTTTGAAGTGTTTTCGTTTCCGGGTCTATTGAAATTTTGTCTAAATATGCTTAGTTACATATAGCATTATTTAAATCAGTATTATCTTCATCCGAATCTCTGTCTCTCATTCATTTTCTAAAATTAAATACAAATTTCATTTATGTATATCAAATTTGCAGATATGATAAAAGTACCTTTAACATTGACAAAGCCCACTATATATCCGTTACAATGACAGGACTTACACCTAGTTTAAACTAGGGGTACGCTCGGTTTAAATTTTAGAATAGGTTTAAACTAGATCTAAGTCAACCGTTACTATGAATAAGGAAAAACCTTAGACCTAAGATAGACCTGGTTTAAACCACGTCAGAATTACTATGAATACGGCTGTAAGGATTTTTACAAAAACGTAATTATTATGTAATTGCTCATCCATGATCCTAATTTAAGTTAGTTGCAGAAATCTATAAAAGTAAGTATGCTAGAAAGTTTATTCTTTGTTTAGGTATCTCAAAATCAAATCAATGGACTTAGTTTGTTTTTGGTAAGAGCTCTTTATTTTCATTTCAGCCACAGTCTCTTCTCGTGGATTTTTCTGGCCATGTTTCACAGCCACCATGACATCGCATTATCCACTTTGCAACGACACATGAAATGATTTCGCACGCCCCTGGTTCTACCTCCAACGTAAACGAACTTCCAGCTACATCGTATATAACTCCATGCAGCCATGATTGTGTGTGAATACCATGTAATGCATGGATACGGCTCGCAATATACACATCTACGCATGTGAATGTACGAGCGAATCTCGAATAGGATTGGGCGAACAGATTGCGCGAATTATTACAGCCTGGATTTTGTTAATGTGAATTTCTTGTTCCACTCAAGTAATGAACTATTGTAAAGAAAAATTTAATTTACTAACATCAAATTGCTCTGTAAGTATTTGATTAACTAATGTATGTAACAAAAGTTTTGGGAAAAAGTTAGATATCTTCATTAAATAGAAGGAATTTTTATTGAAATATTGACATAAAGGTTTGTTCCTATAAGAAATCTAGTTATTATTATTTTCAAAGCGACGCATTTTTGTAATACCTTGTCTCATTTGTATCTGGACGATGTCAAATCAACTTGCCGGATCGTCTGAAATATTCTTGTCTACAACTGTCATTCATTTTGGGATTTCTAGCCATTAATGTATATTTTTCTGCTAAGAAATGCCCAAAGGCCTAAGGCCTTCAATCAGTCGCACCTGAGAAACATTTGCGGGATTATATTTTCTGTTATCTATAAAAATGTTAACTCCTTATGGCTCTGAAGTATCTGAAGATTCTCTCCAGTTGTCTATATGTAAATGGTTACATTAGATTTGTTCCAACAAAAGTTCAGAACCGTTCAGAATACTGATTTGCGCAAAGCTATTTTACCGTTCCGACAAATCGAACTTAAAATTCAGAACTTGTATAGCACTGTTCCAAAAATGAGTGAATTGTGTTCCGAACCGATTCTGAACCGTTGTTAAAGTTCCAGGATTTTACCAGAATAGAAGATTAACATGGGAAATCAGTTTTTTGCAAATAAAAGTTTTAGGGCTAAAATTCTGCATCTAATTAAATAAACAGAATTAGCTTTACATTATAAGGTAAATGTAAATAAATGCTTGACTTTTTATCTGTCACAACGTAAGTTAAGTTATTTGACGTTTCTGACAATTTGATTTTAACAAATATCGTTAATTATGGCAATAAGAGAAATATATTACACTAATAAATAAAGTTAAAAAATAGAGTTGTGTTTAAATAATATGAATTTATTAAAAATTCAACTGAGTAACAAAATTATGTATCATGCTGTGATGTACTCCCAACTCATTTCCAATAAGTACATCTAGTACTACAGAAGGGGACTACATTTATTCCTAACACTATTTCTTCCAGTAACACACGTTTTCCTGCTCGTCCTATATTCTGATTACGTGACTCACATGTACTTTTTGAAGACACATTAGCAGTCTTCAAATTCTTCAGTCTTCAGTCACGAATTTAGCAATTGTGAAATCACGCTCTTCATTAGTACAAATATTAATTTTCCTATAATTTCAGACAATAAAACTAGAGACAAATTCAAATTGTCAGAAACGTCAAATAACTTACGTTGTGACAGATAAAACGTCAAGCATTTATTTATTTTTTGATCAATTACATGGCTGTCGATACTTTCAACGTAATTTTCGACATTTTCATATTTAATTTCTGCCGTTACAAAACATGTAAAGGTAATTCTGTTTATTTAATTAGATGCAGAAGTTTATGCCCTAAAACTTTTATTTAACGCGTTTTTGCTAATATAATTACGTGAGCAGGAATTTGCAAAAAACTGATTTCCCATGTTGAACTTCTATGTACACCTTTAAAACAGACACACTGTATACAAGCCCTAAATAGAGAGATAAATACTATTCTTTCACATTCCCGTATAGTTCGGTAAATAGAGGGCTGTCCAATATTTTGATCCCCAAAAACGTAAACAATTTCACGTTCCGGCTATCTTTCAAAACTTTCTGGCAAGTTTAACATGGTATATTGTAAAACAACTATTATGTACTTATTATATTTATTGACAACTAGATTAGACCTAATTTAGCAATAAAATTGGAAGCGTAAATTTTTTTCAAAAATTTTGCTACATTCGTTACTTAAATGTATCGTGCCATTGATGATATACGTTGCCTTTTAATTCCTACTCGGTAACATGTTTTTCTTGTTGTGTTTGAAAAATTTTATGCTACCTTTGGTAAACATAAACAAACATTTCCAACATGATTCGAGTTTGATGTTTGTCTTTTCGAATGTATTTGTCGTTTACTGGATTCTGTGTTGTCAATATAATTAATGCTACATGAGTAATCTGCAGGTAGAAGCATGTCACAAACGCTTTGGTAAATGAAATTTGTGTTTTTCGGGTTTCGTGCCTAATGCAAATATGGAAAACATGGCGTGATACTCTGCAATACGCGTATGCATAATGTGGTGTGTACTTAGCGATGAAGTGAAGGAAATGCGAAATTTATATTCAATAGCTCCGTCACCCTACTTAGACTTTTTATAGTAGGTCAGAAACTCGCGAGAAAATACAAACATATATCTGTTTGTAACTATTCACTGGAATACTAAAATTGTGGTGTTGTTCAATACCTTCGCCACGATGGCTAAAGTGTGTACGGTTCCCTTTCAGCTTCAATTTTGGTTTGGGGAAGAAAAATAGTCAATCGGGGCCAAATCAGAGGCATATGGAGGATGATGCAACACAATGACATTTTTGGAGGACAGAAGTTAACGCGCAACTGTTGCTATATAGGCCGATACCCTATCGTGCGCAGCCGAACTTTTGTTTTTATTGAAAATTTCGACGATAGTCAATCAAACTGTGTTCTTGTCGATATTCAACTACGCTGAAACCGTCTTAATCATAACACCTACCGTGAGTTTCAGCTAAGATGCAACATTTACTATACTCAAGGAAGAAGGTTTTTAAATAAAACCGTAAAATTCTAATTCGCACTGTTCAAATTTATTGACAGAAATTACCGACGGTTCGGTCATTTAATGACCATTTTCAGGGTACCGCTTTAAACATTACGAATCGGTTCAAATCGGTACAACAACGACCATGAGAAAAGAATTACCTTTTGTGAGGTCGCGTCGACAGTGGACAAAAATGACAAAATGGTTACTCATTGAAACATAGCAAGGTCATGTTATATGTCAGAATAATTTTGTAATTTCTATTTTTTAAAACATTTGCAATGAATGCGAATGATAGGACATATATTAATGTGATGCAGTGGGGGATGTAATAATTCTTACAAAATTACCGATTGAAGTATCAAATTTTATAAATTTCCTAGAAGATTATATAAGGAACAGATGTATAAGGAAATAACTTTTCAACAAATATCTTCTACTAACATGAAAAATACTTTTAGGTATACATATTTTCTCATTGTAAAAGACACTTATCGTATGAATAAAATTCCAACAATGGTCGTCTGCAATAATGAATTATATAAAAATGTGTTTCTCAAGTTAATATTTGTACAAGATATAATACAAAAAACAAAAAATTGTCTTAAAATTGTATAATACTTGTAGTTGTATGAAATAGAAGTCTATTTTTGACATAATTCGTCTATTTATTATAGACTTTAACATGTTAATGTTAAAGATAGAAATACACATGGTTCGTATTTTTTGTGTATTTTCTTTTCCGAGCTTGTGCAACTAATTCCACTATATATTTTCAATGAAGAATCTTCTTCATTTATTGCGAATATAAAAGAAAGATGCTAACATTATACACTGACTTCGTCATATGTAGAAATTTTCTTCTTTCCAATCATTTAAGTTTTCCAACTTTTCAATCTCAATTTCCATGTATTGTGCATCTTATAACATTTAACTAATATTATAAATTATAATATATATATATATATATATATATATATATATATATATATATATATTTAAATATGATAAAACGGTTCACAGAATCACACATATTATGAGAAAAATTATATTTTCTGCCACAGTACCTTCGCTGGTATTTTGATTTTTTGATTGTCACATCACATATATAGCATTTTATATATTTTCTTTATTTATTTGAATATACTATGATGTATAATATTCATACACAATAGCAACAATTCAAAATAAAATTGTATCACTTTCTCGAAATGTCAAAATTGATTCGGTAATCAAAAATGCGAGGCGCTGACGCTCAATATGTGTACATCGCCTATATAAAATTAACCACACTGTTTAAACAGTGGGAGAATAAAGACAACAAATAAAATATTAACTTTGTTATGTATGATAAACAGAATAGTACCGATTTAGTAGACTAAAATAAAATCCGAAGATAACAATGACTGTAATTTGGTGATTACTCAAATCCTAATTTAATTTGAATCATCTTTATATCTATTAGAGAAGTCTATTACTAATCCCTAGTTCATTATAACGGTGTCAGTTGTAATCGGAGTTTAGTGTTCACTACATCTGTTACCAGAAATCATTCAATAACAATTGCCATCAATTCCCATTCAAATAAATGGCGGTATAATGTGTTATATACAATATTCACCACCTCTCACAATATACAAAGAAAGAAATAAAATAAAATGTCTCATAATTTACGGGAACCGGTTAAAACGACTAGTGGAATTATTCTCTCTCACGCGATTTCGAAACTGCAAACGCAAAAACTTCCCCTAAAAGCGATATGCCACCCTGGGGGTAAACAAGTTGCCAAATTGGAGACTGACCGGGCAATGGCAGAGAAGGGATATTTCGGGAGAATTTCCGATATTGATTGAAATCGCTCGGCGATGTTGCCTCGGCTCACCCCTTTCAATATTCATGAACATGCAATTTTAATTCGTTCGTGTCTGAGCGTTTCAGCAGTTTTGCCTGAAAACGTGAAAAAAGGGGAGAATTTTCAGTAATGAAGAATATTTTTTGTGTCTCGATGTTTGAATTATTTCTGGATTGTATTTTTGTAAATTTAAATTGGAATTGCACGAGTAAATCGAATTTTGTATCTTTTAATGAAAGCAATACTTTGTGAGTTATTTTGACAAATTGATATCACTCGCAAATTTGGGGAATTTTTGATATTTTGCTTTCATTCCGACGGAATTTGCTAACAGCTTGCTTTTAAGTCTTTGATGGGAGTAATGTTATTATTCAAATAAAATTTGTTATAGCTGTTTGAAACGCTGCTGTGAGACAATTTTAAACTACACACAAACCGGATACAGGAAACGCGGCGATAACAGTTACATCATTTTGTAGATAAACATGTTATCTGTATTTACATGGTTTATAAAATTCAATAGTGCATAACTGTGGTGTCTTTTTGATATTTATCAGTAAGTTACAGGTATAGCATTTGTATAAAAATCTGGTGTGGCCAACACAATACCTCCCGTCATGTAGCGCTCGAGTCACAAAAAAGATTAAGCTAATCTTTATTTTTAGACCCCATGGGGTCTCGTAGCCGCGTGCCTGAGTGAAAGGTCGCGAATCTGGGGAACCGGGTACAATCCCGACCATCGCCAAATATTTCCAATTTGAAATGGTACAAAATTGACCCCTGTGGTACACTCGCTACGCCAGTAATGAGTGCCCTTGAGGTGACGCCTGGTAAGCGCCCACACGGTGCAAATATTTCATCATTACCGATATCTGTGTACAAAGAAAATTGTCACACCCAGCAATGGGTAATAAGCCGTGATGATATTTATTTATTTACTTATTTTTGGATTAGCGAATTTTACTCTAATTTTGGCAATTTATTTCTTAAAATACAGTCTAATCTAATCCAATTAACTACATTTTTGATAATAAAATGATTCAATTTTAAATACCTGGATAAAATAGAATTCACTAATCCAAAAATGAGAATTAGCTTAAACTTTTTGGTGAATCATTAATTTTTATTAATCTAAAGACATACCTACATATTTACATATGCTGGAAACTGTATTGATTTCCTTTCCTATTGTTCTATTTACATTTTTCGTTTTAAAACGTTACTATTATTAATTTGAAATTAGTTCTTTGACAGTGATATTTATCTGTCAGTTACATACATTTGAATAACTGCCAAGGAGTATTGTTTGTTTATAGCGTAGGCTCCGGGATTTAAATTAAAGATAATTTTATAAATTAATCCATAGAATATGTAGAAAAAGTATTAATGCAAATCTGTAGAAAATTTAATAATCTTTAATTTTTATGATAACATTAATATCGAAAAATAACATTTAAAGGTATATTTCGATTTACTCCAAAATATAATGAGCTCTGTCCATTACAGAAAAAGTTCGAAATACAAGGTTTCAAAATTTTCTGAATGTTAGTATTTGAGTTAGATTGGAGGATCCACACACACATACATACACACAGACATCATCGTGAAAATGTTAAAATTGGGTTCTAGGGACCTTAAAACGCGGTCATTTACCAAATCTCGATTTTTAGCACGATCCCTATACCTCCCTTACCGAGGGTAGCGGGAGGTAAAAATAACCCCACTAGAATGAAGCTTTCTGCAGAGAAGGGAGTGGTTCTCTTTGAATAAAGGGCGCCAGGTAATCAACACGGTATCCATTGCGGGCTCACACGTGATGCTCAAGTCTATAGCCAATCCATGTTTGGTGTGTGACACAGGTCAAGTTGGCGGCAATTTGAAAGAAGTATTCAATTGTTTGTTGACCGCTTAGGCTTTAAAAACTTGTCATTGTTTTGTGCTTGCCATTGCATCAATGTCAGTGTATTTTTTTGTACGCATTATAATTTAATGCAGTAGCAATAGCTATGGAAAAATTTGTTTTAGCAATTGACAGTCTTGTCAGTTGTTGCAATTAAAATTTGACATTAGTAATAAACTTGTTTATAAGGTAAACATACATACATACATACATACATAAAATCACGCATTTCCCACTTAGTGGGTTAGCACAAACCCGAAAGAATAAAAATAACATCAATCAAAAAAGAATCACTCTCTCTTTCAACAACATTCTTACTAACCTGACATCATAGGTACAACATATATTCCTCACTCTTAACATATTAAAGTGACCGATTTTCGGTAGCGAAATACCGCAACCGGACCACAATAATAGTAACGAAACAATCATCCTTCGCCACATATTCCTGTCTAAGCACACGTTTTTCGCCTCGGCCATATTCATAATCGCATTCATACACGCTCTTCTTCACTTCCCACTCGAAAACTTTCTCTCTTTTAGTACCTTATCAATCACATTCATGTGGACGACCACGCAATTTCACCAAGATATATACGCTTTACAAGACGTTCACTCTTCATTCTCTCCACATGACCAAACCATCTCAACTGGCTCATTCCTACTCTCTTAAAGAATTTTGTAGAAAATTCGAAACATTTGTGTAGGTTTAAAATTTGTTGAAAATGTAAACCAGCTGAATTAGAAAAATCCTCTTCTTGTGTAAACAAAAACACGTTATCGAAACCTAGCGTAGAAACAATATCTTATCAAAACTGCAACCGCCCGCAAAAACATCCACCATTCGGCAAAACAAACAAAACAGAACAAAAATCGCGGCATTCTTCTGAGTGGGTCAAGATGCCAGTAGCAAGCATCACATCCCTCACTTTCACCCGCACACTAAGACGGGGTAGAAAAGGGGTCACTCGAGCACTCGTGCAGCAGCAGTGCGATCGATAAATGCGCTGGTGCTCTTGCCGACTCGACACCGAGACAATGGAACGACACTTCCGTTTTTGGTCACATGAGAAAGTGAGAGGACAAAGGACGATCGCAGGACAACGAGGAGGAGACAATGGGCTGGACATGGCCGATGGCCGATGTCCGGACCAAGTGACAAAAACGACTTAGAGTGGATAGTTTTCCCACAGAGGATACAGGGGGGAAGTGTATCAATGTATCAGGGATGTCGATAGGACCGGCAAAAGACAAGAGCTATTGTTCAGCGATATGGAATATTTTGATTGATGCTGAGAGAGGTTAAACGAACGGTGATTTAGATGACACAGAATCCACAATTCGTTATCTGGCGTACTCATATAGTCACTTCGATAATATCGATTCATATTTCAGAAACGACTACTATCTTTAAATGTTATTGTTAGACAAAGAAATAATTAAAATAATGATCACTAACGGACAAATAATTATCTATAAGGCGCGAATTTATAGTAATTGGCACATATTTACTTAATATTAATATGGATCTCAAGCTTAGACATGATCCTTTTTCTGTGGCCAATCCATGTTTGGGGTGTGACTGTCATTATGCGATGGCGGCAATTTGAATATTAATGTTCTGTGGATGACACTTTCAAACTGATGTTTAGAAAGTTAGGTTGTTTCTTTCTATTCGCTTAAAGTTCTGTTGTTTTTTTTTGTTTTGTTGCATTTTTTGACAATTTTATTTTGTTTTGTTTATTGTTTTTTTTTTTATTTTTACTGCCACTTTGAATTTAATTAATATTTATTGTGTTTGTGTTGTATTATAGTATTTATGTTTTGCTATATTATATTCTTGCGCCGTATAGCCATTGAATATGAAATAATATCTACGATATATCGCAAAATGTCGGAAAATAAATCCACATTTCGGCAAAAAATACATTGGTCGCAATTAAGGCCTGTGTCCACGATGCTAGAAATCGTTCCGAGTTCTCGATCACATTTTTTGATCATAAACATTGACCTTGTATGACTACAGATGTCAGGTTGGTCGAATTTATGAAGTTAGTTTCAGCGAATATATTAATTTATTTATAAGTAATTATTTATAATCAATATCAAAAATGAGTAGAATTATGTAATATTTTATAACCTTATCATTTTCAAGCTTATCAAACCTCAAACGTCAAGATTTAAAATTGGTAACAGTTAAATGAAATTAGCAACTTGTAAGAAAAAATGAGATAGAACGTATTTTTCCATTCTAGTTTTTTGTTCGATTTTTGCGTCCGAGTTGGTAGTGTCCACGATTCGAGATATCGAATTGCGAACTATATCCGAGAACTCGGACCGATTTCTAGGATCGTGGACACAGGCCTTTATACAGGGTGTAAATGAAATAAGTACATTAAATTTAACCAGTAATGTAACTCGTCGAGTGCACCAATATTTCTTAATAATTCATCGATGCTGCCCTCTGCTTTCTGAATTAAAGTTCGATAAACAAAGCACAAAAATCGTTGGTTGATAGTTGCAGCCTTGCAGACACAGTAATAGGGCTGTTGCAAGAATTTTTATTTGCCTTCTAAATATTGAATTTAAAAAGATTTCTTTATTTAAATAGCCTCAAATTTGAAAATATCACCAAATATCCATTAGATATTTTACAGTTAATTTTGGAAATTTGGGTAATATTTTGAAAAAGTCACGTGAACTTAATGTGACATACGTCTTCAGCGGCTCCAATTGGTCCATTTATAGTGTATATTTTTTGTGTTACAAGTTTCATGATAAGTATATTGTCAAAGTTGTCAAACAAGTGTCAAATTTTTTAGTTTGCTCATGTTATAAATAGATAATAAAACGTTCAATATAAAATGAGTAATTTACGGTTGTATTGTGTCTTCTTGCAAAAATACTGTAGGCCAAATGACGGCGACCAGCATTTTACGGGCCATCTTCTAGTCCAGACTTAGCTCCTACACGGACCCTTTACTTTTAATATATTGGATAAATCTCTCCCGGTTGTTCTACATGTTGATAAATGGTTAAAATGAAATACACCTGTTATGTGATGATGCAGAATGTATTATTTATTTAATTAAGTGGCGATCGATTTCGGATGGTAGTCCTTCATCAGGCCGACACGTCAAAATAGTAATAATACACATAGTAGAAAGTATTTGAAGGACAAAAACATCTTATGTTGATGCCGAAAATTTAATGAAAATGATAAACGAAGAATTGTAAAAACATATGGTACTGCCCAAGAAGGAAACCACAACCAGCGAGAACTGTCACAGAAGACTGGTTGGGCTATATGTGTCAAACTTTTTGATCAAATCTCTTACCGTCCTACAACAACCAATATTGGCCTCCATTGAACATTCTTTATACATAAGAGCCTAGTAAATTTACATAATATGCACCTGCATTTGTAATTGGAGCAGTCAAATTATTGATTGTATCTAATTATTTCTTTGGAAATTGTATCAAGTTTAATTATATTCACGCCATTATAATTATTCATAAAAAAAGTCAGGTGTAACATTTTATTATGAAAGAGAAACCAAGCATAAGTTAATACAGATAACTAATTCAATAAGGTAATAAAACTGGCCAAACATCTGTCATCACTTCCATAAGTCCGAAAGCATTTCTTTTAACAGCCTTCCGTCATAAAAAATCGAATAACTTTTCACATTACCACTCAATATAAGAAAATATAACCAAATAAACACATAAACGAAAGTATGTACTTACAAATGATATTTACTTCAGTTAACACATTTTACCGGTTTCAGGATATTATTCCATTGTTTACATGTACAAAAGTAGGCTGGTAACTAAGTAATAACTGTATCTGTATGGTAATATTATTACCATACTGACTTGTCAACAACGGTCTACAAAATGAAAATAAAATAAAATGAAAATATAATGCCCTTCATTAATACATACAAATAACGTTAGCCTATCGTTCTAAATACGGTCTACTTTATTCTAAAGTAATAAACATGAGGAATAAAGCACATAATTTGAATATTTGTCATATTGACATATGTTAAAATAATTGTTCTGTTAACCATAGCAATGTGAAAGTAGCATTAATGAGAGAATTTCAAAAAATTATATTTATCAATAATGTCTTAATTTTCCGAAACCGATAAACTATTGAACAAACCACGGATGTTATTAATCATAACAAGCCTTAGATGTCTTAAAATCCTCGCTCTACGAGCTCGGGTTTCAAACTTACATCTGCGGCAGTTATGATATGCATAACATTCCTAGGTATGTTAATAGCTATTAATTAACAAAAACAATATTGGCAAAACCTTAACAGCACTAACAGCAGAAATAAAAATAAAAACAAATTCTTCTCGATGAAGATTTCTAAACAAGCTAAATCTGATTGAATCTACCTTTCTTCCACCATGATCTAAATCCTTTCAATTCCTAATAAACTCAAATCAATCCCAGCTCCACTGCTTGCAAATTATTCAGCCGACATCAGTTTCAATTTCACTTGATTCGAGCTGAGGTAAGTTGGCTGTGGCCTATATGCGTCAGCAGCATCGCGCCCACCCTCACCAGCAGCAGGAGCTGCAGCGAACAGGGCAGGAATCAGGCAGGAATTGGAATTCACACCCACGTACAAGAAAGAGAGAGAGAGATATTGGTTTCTTGCACTATGAAAACCAGGGCCTCGGTTTTGTAACTTTAAATTCTACTGGATTTGTCAGAGTAGTTTTCTGATTCTAGACTGGAGAATTTGTGTCACTGAATTTGTATCGTTTGCTTGAACATGCGATACTGACATGTCTGGGTTTGATCCCGGCACAAAATTAACCCCTGGGGTGCAACTTCCACGCCAGCAATGAGTGCCCGTAAAGTGACATCTTGTACAACGTACAAATATGTCATCATCATTTACCAAAAACTGTGTACAAAGCAAATTGGCATACCCAGTTGTGGATAATATGCCGTAATGATATAATTATTAAAAAAATTTGTTTATATACTTTTCGGAAACCACAGTATCATCTATTAAATTTTTTTTCGATAACTTATGTGACATGTTATGTTAGTTATTTATAAAAGTAGTAATCTTTTTGGTCGAATGCGATGTTTTTTTAATTGTAGCACAAAAAAAATACTATTTTAAGGTGAATGTATGCAGTCTACATTTTATTTTACTTTTTCTTTTTCTTTTCGCTTTTACTTTTACTTTAAGTTTGGTACTTTATGCAGCTACTTTAAAGCCTTCGATACACATGCGCAGATGAATTTTTCTGGCATATAGTCGTAAATGTACGCAGATAAATATATCCTGTTAAAATGGACAAGAATGTAATAATTAGTGCATACAGAAATATTATTACATAGTAAGTAAATATACTAACCAGTTTCATTTAATGCAGACGCTATACTTTTCCACATATTCTTTTTGGCCACTTTATTCTTGAATAAAATATCTATTTTATCATATAAGTGGGGATATTTTTGAATTAAATATAATAATATACAAACTTGTTCTTTATTTATATTTCGTTTGCATAACCTAAAATCTACACGCAAAAACAAATACCTACACAACTGACATGGAGTTTATGCGCAGTTGTGATATTCTTTTACTTTAACAGTCTTAAGTTGAAAGTTGGTCAACTTAAGGTCTTAAAGTAAAATTAAAAGTGTGCACGTAAAGCAGTACATATATTAACACAGATTTAACTTTTATAAAGTAAAAGAAAAAGTAAAATAAAAAGTAGGCTGCATAAATCCACCTTTACACACGTGTTGCATACAACATTTTTCCTACAATGGCTAATAGAATTAAAGCTGGTATGGTATGAGTAGCGAATGAAAGTTGACGTTTAAATTATTTTATAGATGTGGTTTCTCTTGAAACCCTAGAAAAGCACAGAAATACATTACTATGTCTAGCTGAAAATAGATGGCCGTCTAGGATATTTGAATATCAACAGGGGTCCGTTTAAAATATTTTAAACATTTTTCGTTTATGTTGATTATAACAAAATATTTAGATCTTTAAACTATTTAGTTTGGCAATTCTATGAAATAGGATTATTTTTAATTTCCTCTAACAGTAATTTCGACTCGAGGGTTGCTTACACCTGAGACGAACGAACTAGAATTTATGGTATTAAATTTTTTATACATACATCCCTGAATCTTGTTGCTAAGGTCATTTTAAATGCCTCCTGGTATTGAGTACAATTCTAATCTTCTGTAACGGAATACATAAGGGTCAGTTTCATTTCAAATTAAATATAGGGAAATATTTTCAAAAGAAACTACGTCTATTAAATAATCTAAACGTCAACTTTCATTCGCTAGTCATAACACACAAAACGTAACTTAAACATTTGGAAGAATCTCAGATAGAAGTGGATTCGTCTTCTATAATTGTACAAATTGTACATTTAATATTAATATTAAAAATAAGGTTAGGTTAGAATACATGTCCTTAAAAATTAGATTAGTACTCATTCTGTCAAAAAAATTATTACATTTGTTTCATTTACTGTGTATATTAATATTTCTTAATAAATTTTATTACTTTCATTATTATTTACTACCTACTTATCTACTTCACAGGTAACTTAAGCGAATTTTAATGTTGCCTAGCAACGCTTATTTACTTTTCAAACACTAGTGCGTGGAAAGTGACTCTTTACACACTGTAAAGAATGCGTGAAATGTACCTACTATTCACGCACGGCTGTAGGAAAAGAAAACTTTGTAAAAACAAAAACATAAATTCCTGCCTGAAAACTCTGAATCCTGCCCTGTGCAGGGCTGAAACAATACCCCTACCCCCTCCCAATCTATAGCCCCCCACCAACATAAAGGGAAGGGAGTTTCGCCGTTGCAGGAACAGCCTCGGAATTTTATTCCTGCAGCATTGCTTGGCAGGTTGAGTTTGTATGCGCGTGCAGTAACATTTGTGGGAATTGGGGAAAATGGGGATAACCAGTGACGTAGCAATAGAATTTTTATTTAATAGCCACCACCCGTCGCTAGGACGATATTGTTTTTTATGTGTTGTATAAAATTGTTAACATTTTCGTCTGGTATAAATAATATAACTAAGGAAATTAATGACGTATTAATGAGAAAGCAAGAAGAATGGATATTATTTGTATTCCTTGTATTATTCTATTTTCATCATTATTTATCGAGGTATCTTTGGGTCATTAATCATGTACATAGATATTTGTATTAAATTACTCCAAATATAAGTAATTAGATCTTCACCTTGGAAGATATTAGATTAATGATGTTATACTTAAAAATGCAATTCTTTTTGTATTTGTATACTTTTGTAATCAATTATTATTCTTTGTAGCTCAAAATATCTGTGGATTAATGTAAGAACAACCAATGTTAACATTTTGTATGGGAATGAACGCTGCAATTCCAAAAATTATTTCAAACAAAATTAGAATTTATATTAAAAGACCAGTAAAATTATTTTTATATAAAGTAAGCATTCATTTAATGCATATCTTCATTTCAACAGAGCGGCACAAATAATGGTCCTTGTCACTCAATGAAATTAATTTATAGTTTTAGTGCTAGACTCGACAGTCATTTTTCCGGGCTATAGTAACTACAGTTGTGTTCGATTTGACAAAAACTCATCTCAATTGGTCTTGAAATGAGTTAAGATTTCTAAAGTGAGTGTATGGCCATGCGAGAAAACACATACAATGTCAAATCTAAATACCCCCAGTATTAAGTGAGTCAAATATCTCAACAAGTAGTTACCTCACTTTGATTCAGTAATGCACGATCAAATCGAACGACAATTTTTTTTTGATAATAATAATATTTCTTCGGTACCTATTTAATAGAATTGTTGATCGTACTGTATGTAATAGTATTTTATGTACCAAGACCGTTACGATAATAATAATGCCAGGAGGGCGACAAGGACCAAGCCCGAGGGCCTTTGGCCCGAAAGATAAATGTCGTCCGATGGGCATTATCATCTAGTAACGCTCGTGGTGCATACAAGATTTTATGTCTCACTAGAATATGTGAAATAGGTTTTCATTTATAATAATTTTGATTACAACAATGCTTAAACTTTGGCGTTGCTAAGGATGTTGTTTAATTGTTTTGTTTATTATCAACATTTATTTATTTTTAAAACATCAATACTTCAATGTTCTACATCGTTGAAGATAATGGAATGGGTGAATTTGATGTTTCGGAAGAAATTATTTTGAATGCTTCTGCATACTTTGAGGAAGAGAAACGCATAAATGTTCCCCTAATTATTCCATTTTCATCTGTAGAAGATGTAAGTACTGTATTTTGAGGTTTGTTTTCACATGACAGATCTCAGTTCTTTATTTCTTATGCACTTATTTCTGAATATTATTACATGTTAAAGAGTTTGTATTACTTTGTCACATGTGACGGTAAATAATATCAAAGATGAATTCAAACGTGGATAAATATCCCCAAAAAAATTAGTCATCCATCAAAAATCAATGCGAAACATTGCAGTCTGCAATTCGACGTACTTACTATTTATATGTATAGTGAAAGTAAATTGCTTTTTAAGGCCCTTTTTATAATCAATTTTAAGTATTTATGATTAAATTAAAAATTATTTCTGTGTTATGCTTTCAATGCTGTTTTCTTAGTATATTAATTGTTGTAATCTATTAATGTATTAATTGTTGTAATCAATCCTTATAATTATTGTAATGAATTATAATGAAAAAGAAAATAATTTTCATTATATACCGTTCATATTATTTCTAATTTAAAGTCCATAAACGATGATCGGATTATAATGAGGGCATAATGAACTATTATGCCCTCATATAATGCCCCCGGTTGTTATAGATATGTTTATATATAAAAAATCCTAGCAATAAACACTTCATAATACTGTAGTGAGACATAAAATAGTTTATAATCAGTACCAAATTAAATCCAATAATTTGAAACATCCTGCTTCTATCTCTAAAATAACAACAGTATCTATAACAACCATTTCATTTCTTGTCTCAAACTGAAACACCTCTCAAGATCCTTCTCCAGATTAAAGTTCTTGAACTATCGTTTCACTATCCTAAGTTTCAAGGTAGTGCTGTCCCTGACAACCTGCATTCAGGCTTGCCTAGCAGCAGTTCGGCCTTACTAGGCTAATGCTCCCCTGTGCCTGCGTGCGCGCTTTGCAGGAACTGCTATGCGCCCCCCACCACGCTTATGATACCCACACTTTGTGGTGGGGGAAGGCACATATGCAGGAGCGCGACGGGGGGAGGAGAAGGGGTACAAGGTGCTAAAGTGCTGATGCAGAGAAGGCTATGATATTTCGGAATTCAAAAATAACTTTAATATAATATTTTTTGGTACAGTTTTTAACCCTTTAATTTTAAATTTCTGAAATTAGTAGGGGAGAGTGGGGAGGATTGGGACATTTTGAACTTACTTTCACATTGCGGACTTCTCCATTTATAAAAATAGAAACCATATATCATGATAAATGCTTCAACTATCAGGTCTTTAAAATCTATATACTTTATAAAAAATATCGATTAAAAAAACCTTTAAAAAAAAATTAAACAAAAAAATGCGCATGTGTCCCAATCCTCCTACATACAGGAGGTCTGGGACATCGCTCAGGAGGTTTGGGACAATGCAAAATTACGTGCAAAAATACTCGAAAAGCATCATATTAAAGTAATAAAACTCAGCAAATAAAGATAAATCATCATATATTCTAGTTTTAATCAAAATATAATAAAATAATAATAAAAAAAAATTCATTGTGATAATAAATTATACATATATTTATCGTAATGTAGAAGAAAATTGATCTAAATTTATTTGAAACCGAAAAACGTGTTTAGCTCTCTCAGTTCCTCCAGTTTGAGCCGGCTGTGGTAGTTTTTGAATTACACATGCAACTTGCAGGAGTAATGGGACTGTCCCAAACCTCCTGTTCCTCATTGTCCCAATCCTCCCATAACTACGCAATTTAGTTAATCATTCTCCCAACCGATTTGAGGTGAAAATAGAACTAACTTTATAATAGCATCATACACACAAATGATTCACTCAAATATAAAAAATTTACAAATATATAAAAAAGCTTTCAAAAATGAATAAATAAAGAAAACATAAAAAACAAAATACTTACTTTTGTGCACTAAAAACAATTTTTGTGTTGCCACAGTCGTAAACTATCCCGTACAAGACTTACTCTACAACTGAAGGTGGCAAAGAGAAGTCCTTTAAATATGCGCATAAGAAAAGGCGCGAAATTTAACGTATACTAGAAATAAATGACTTGTCCCAAACCTCCTGTGTCCCAATCCTCCCCACTCTCCCCTACACATATGTTATTAGCTTCCAACATGTATTTGATTTGTTTAATGCGTCTGCGTCTACTTATACCAGGCCCGGATTTACCACTAGGCAAACTAGGCAATTGCCTAGGGCCCGGAAGTGACTAATGCCTGTAAATCAGAAATGCATCATTAACAATTATTTTGAATTTTATTTTGTAACCAAAATGTAATACGTTGTAAAGTTTCTGAATCTGTGAATTTTGCTAATTGGAAGGTTTTATTGGATAAAAAGCTTCAAATGTTGTTTAAAGTTGTTTATTATTATAACAACTAAAAGTCTTTTAGTTGTTATAATAATAAACAACATTTGAAGCTTTTTATCCAATAAAACCTTCCAATTAGCAAAATATAATACATTTTAGCTAAAGCTAACTGATATAATATTTTGTAGATTTATAGAACTGAATTAAAAGTAGGGAATTATCGTCTATATATTCGTCTGCCTTCTGATATCTGGTGATGCGACTATGCGAGCACTATCGTTGCAAATTATCAACCCCAGAATTAATGCATTTATTTATTCAACAAAATAATATAATAGCAACAATCCCAAATTTGGATATTATTTTAATAATATATCTAACTTTGCCAATAAGCAATGCAGATGGAAAGAGGACATTTTCAGTTCTCAAAAGAGTAAAAAATTATTTGAGAAGTACTTTAGGACAACAAAAATTAAATAAATTGAAGAGTGATGCTATATAAGCGTGTAATTAAAGTATTACTACTAAGATAAATTGTACAAATGGGAGAGAAAAATCAGCTGACGCCGGGGTTCGAACCCGGGACCTCCAAATCTCTAGTCTGGAGCTCTACCAACTGAGCTACGCCAACCCTAGCGTCAACCGAGGGGTTAATCACTTAGGAATTAGTTGTACACTTGAGTAGGAATTAGCATGAATTAGCTAGGAATTAGAGGAATTAATATGGAATTAGAGGAATTAACACGGAATTAGAGGAATTCCCTGGGAATTGAAGGAATTGGTTGGGAATTGAAGGAATTACCCAGGAAATAACTAGAATTTTAGAGGAATTCACTAAAATTACAAAGTTTATTTTAGTACAATAAGTTATAGATATTTTTAAATTTTTCACAATTTTTAAACCACCCTTTTTGTAATTTAGTATTTTTATCGAAGGGATTTACTATATACCTATTATGTAGGTAGGAATATGAAATTAATTTCCAAATTTAATACAATAAAAGTGAGTGGAGAAAAATGTTTGTCTTGAGAGAATTCTTGAGGCATTCAAACAAATACTTATGAAGATGGTGATGAAATAAATTTTGATGATATAGAGGTAAAAAAATATAAAGAATTTAATTTATCGTATGGCATATACATATAATAAAAACAGAATATAATATAGAAATTAATGAGGTAAAAGGAATAAATGAATAATATATAGTGATGTCCAAATTTTCTAATAATTTCTGTGCCACGGGTGTTACCTCGAAGAAATCTCTGTTGCTGGCTGGCTACTTCCGCAGACTGTAATATGTTCTACAGTCTGACGAGCAGCACTTCAGTCGCACTGAGGTGATGCTATTTTATTCCACTTAAATAGTGAATCAGCGCAAAATAAAGAAAAAAATATTACACAAAATTCTCGATTTGTGAATTTAAAAATTAAAAATGGTTCGAAAATTGCTGTTAAAAAAGTACACTTTGCTGGTTACTTCGCAAAGAGAGTAAAAGAATAAGCACACACAGACTGCGAAGATTCCAAAATTACAATAAATATTTATTAATTTTAAAATATTTCATCATTATGTTCTATTTAAATAAACTCTATTTTGTATTTACTATATATATACATATACGTACTGCATATTGCGTTTATTAAAAAATAATTTGCACTTAAGAAATATTACTTATTTGTTTTCCCTTGTTTAGTATATTATCTTCAATTTTCTATAACGGGGAATTACTTCTGGAATAAAAAGAATTGAATAAGAATTGGAGGCATTATCTGGGAATTAGAGGAATTAGTTGGGAATTAGAGGAATTAGTTGGGAATTAGAGGAATTACCTGGGAATTAGTGGAATTGGTAAGGAATTAGAGGAATTAGTGGAATTAGAATTGAATTGTACGCTTTTTTCGCAAGTGACCAACCCCTCGGCGTCAACTGAAACATTATCTCTCACTTGTATAGTAAAGTCTAATGTGGCATCGTATCAAAGACTTCTCTTTAAGAGCTATTGACAATGATTACGCCCACGAGCGACTTTGATAATTTAAGGATAAATATACCGATGGTTAAATTGAAGAGTGATGCTATATAAGCGTGTAATTAAAGTATTACTACTAAGATTAAAAATTAAATAGTTTATCTATGTTGTATATTGTAAATGATGCTTTAAGCGAGTTTTTAAATTATGAAGATTTGATTACTAAATTCACTGAATTAAAAGTACAAAAAAATATAATTGTAATTTATACTATGATTTATATTGTAAAAGATATTATTTTTATGTAGTTTATTTTAGATTTATAATTTTCTAACTTGTGTTGCAATGTTATCTACAGGTTCTATTTCATTTTTCGATTATTTTTTATTGTTTAAATTGTGTATATGCATTATATCATAAAATAACCAAAATTTCAATATTGTACCTATTTATTTTCGTTTTTAATTTTATTAATTAAAAAATGGGGAAGAGGGTAGGGGCCCGACGTAAACTCTTTGCCTAGGGCCCCATATTTCCTTAATCCGGCACTGACTTAAGCTAGTTACTGACAAGTTTGGAACACCTAAAGTTACATTCACAAATGAATATTAGGTTTATGGTTTTTGTTTAGGTTTAAGTAAGTCATTCATAAATGTAAGTTTAAATTACCTGAACATTAGTTTTGATATGTACAGATATCTGTGCAAATGCTTCAAAAACAAGATTAAAATATCTGTAGAGCAGTACTCAACAAGACACCTGTGCGCCGTGAAACTGTCATTCGCTTGGCATTATTCGTTATATTGCAGCTATTAAGTTATGACAGTCTCCATGTTCTTCTCGCATTTGTTTAAAAAGCCGAATCGACCAAGTGAATACAAAATAAAGATGGGTGTATATATCTCTATCATTTCAGACTCGTTCTCATTGGTGAAGTTTGTGACGTCAAACTAAATCATAAACCTAAAATTTGGACCTTGCAATGTTTAGCTTTATGATTTGTATTTAGACACCCTAAATTCAGAAGTGTGAATGGAGTCATTACATAATATGCGGCCAATGTCTTTAAATATAAAGTATAAACCATAAATCTAAACCTAATTTTCATTTGTGAATGTACCTTAAGTGTTGGCACGCTGAATGATACGGTGACGGTATCAAAGCGAGTATTTGTTGCATACAAGCTAGCTAATCTGAAAAGTAAATAAATTACTTAAGAAGACAAATAAGAAATGTCTTCGTCGGCCATTTTTCTATAAATAAAATTATGTTATAAGAAACGAAAACCAAATTTGCAATAATTACGTAGGCTCTAACTCTTAGTCAGCAGAAAAAGTTCTGACTGTTTCGACTGTCAGAAACTAGTTTGTGATAGTCGAACAGTACGCGTTGGAACACTTAACCAGTTGTTACAAACTTGTCAGTGGTACGGTTGGAACAATATTTAACGGTATTTTGTTAATTGTTACTGCGCATGTGACAGACAGTCACAAAGTATCAACAATGACAGGCTGGAACAAAACTATTATACCGATTTGTGAAAATGAGACGCTACTCATATTATTGTGAAAACGCATTACAAATTTGACGAGTTGAGAACTAGGAAGACTTCACTTCTCACCGCGTCTGACAAGAAAATAAAAATTTGAATCCAAAGGGTTAAACAATGACCTTTTGCTTACGAACTTGCGAAGAAACTCCAAACTTAATAATTTTATTTAAAATACCCCATAAACTTTCCTCTCAATATTGCAAAGTTTGGTTGTATCAGGTAGAGCATCCGAATATGGTATATAAGGGTTCTCCTTGCTTTGAGGTTCTTTGTTCATTTGTTTTGGGCGGAGGGCGAACGTCAGCTGTTTCTTGTCGCTGTTCTGCAGTGAGCACTGACAATTCTCTACTTCCGGGAATAAGCAAGAATTCACAGAAATTTCTGATAGTTACTTTCCTTTTCGGGTTATTCCATGGGGCTAGAATGAAGCACTAGAACAGTGTGCAGAGTCTTGGTCTTGGATCGAAACCCTATAACGCGACCTTGGTTAAATAGATTTTCCCAGTAGCATACAAACGCAAGCTGAGTGAAGTTTTTGCATTAGAGTTTTTCTGGAGTTTTTTATTTGTTTGGGATATTTTGCTAATGATACTAAAGTCTAGGAAGTATTCGCTTTGCATGGTATGGAATCATACTAAAATAAATATAAATCTACAGTAATTTCCAAAAATATATAGGTACCTACCTAAACTTCATTAAAAAAGAACACAATGCCCGGTTTCTCCACAGCAACTTAAGTCGTTGATTATTGAAGTGCTACTTAATTGTAAGTCGGTCTTATATCCCAATTGCGTTGCACCAGCAAATTCAAATGCGAACTTAACTTATGTCACAAATTACATTGGCAACAGCGTAAAATAAGTCAAAGCTGTCATTATATATGTCAGTGTTTACATGCTTACATTTGTATCAATAGTATTCGATATGGATTTACCGGATTTCCCTAATTTTGACGACGTTAACATAGTGGATAATGTGGACGAAGTTGATTTTGTCGATATTGTTAAAAATGTCAGAATTCCGCGACAAATATATAATAGGATTGATTTGTTTCAATTATACGACGACAAAGATTTCTTCCGTCGGTTCAGACTAACTAAAATCACAGCTATAGATATTGAGAGGCAAATCGAACCTCAATTGGAATATATTCAAGACAATAAGTAAGTAATGTGGCGGCAATTAATTTCCATGTATTGTCCTTTTGGATATTTGAGACTCCATTAATTTTTTTATTTTCAATTATCGCCTTATATTCATCCACAATCTCCGTTAGCGTTTTTTTCTTCTTTGCTATAATTAACACATTTTTTTGTCCATATCGCTGAAGACGCACCGTAACTTCATAAAATGAAACAAATTTACTGTGAACTGATATGACAACTGTCATATATGACACATAAGTCACTGTTTTTTTCGACTTACATTTAAGTGCTACTTACGTCTCACATTTTGACATTTTTGCGTGGTGCAACAGTTTACGGTGGAACTTAGGAATAAGTCACAACTTAGTCTTAAGTTGCTCTAGAGAAACCGGACATAAGACTAATGCCAGGTTACACAAATATTTTGATTAGGATTAAACAAAAATTAATTTAAAACCAATACTTATATACGAATATATATTCAAATACTATTATTCAGAAAATTTCGAACCCATATATTCCTATCTTATTCTAATATGGAAACAAGCTATTAGATTTTGGTGTAAATCAGATATTCGTAAATGGCACTTTACTCAAAGCTCAAAATAGTTTTTCTTCATAAAACACCTTTAATTGTTATTTTTTCTCAATTTTCGTTACTATAAAAATTAAAGATTATTAATACTTTTCTGTATATTTTATGAATAAATTTATCTATAATTTAAATCCCGGAGTTCAGATTTCAATTGTATGTAACTGACAGATAAATGTGACTGTCAAAAAACTAATCATTTCAAATTATTTAGTAACGTTTTAAAAAGAAAATAGTTTCCAGCATTAATAAATATGTAGGTAAGTATTATATTAATAAAAATTAAATGACCACGTTTTAAGGTCCCTAGAAACCAATTTTCACATTTTCACGATGATGTCTGTGTGTATGTGTGTATGTGTGTATTTGTGTGTGTGTGTGTGTGTGTGTGTGTGTGTGTGTGTGTGTGTGTGTGTGTGTGTGTGTGTATGTGTGTGTGTGTGTGTGTGTGTGTGTGTGTGTGGATGTGTGTGTGTGTATGTGTGTGTGCGGATGTGTGTGTGTGTTTGTGTGTGGTTCCTTTTTACGCTCTAACTCAAATACTATTATTCAGAAAATTTTGAAACCTTGTATATCTACCATATTCTAATATGGAAAGAAGCCATTAGATTTTGGTGTAAATCAGATAACCCCAAATGGCACTTTACTTGAAGCTCAAAATAGATTTTCTTCGAAAAATACGTTTCAATGTTATTTTTTCGAGATTGATGTTATTATAAAAATTAAAGATTATTAAATTTTCTACAAGTTTACATTAATACTTTTTGTACATATTTTATGGATATATTTATAAAATTATCTATAATTTAAATCCCGGAGCCTGCGCTTTAAACAAACAGCAAACACAACTCCTTGGTTATACAGTTCATATCTCAAATATACATATATTACTGACATATTTCAAATTAATAATAGTAACGTTTCAAAAAGAAAATAGTAAATAGAACCATAGTTATCTGGAATGGGACTTATACAGTTTTCAGCATAAATAAATATGTAAGTATGTATATTTGATTAATAAAAATTAAATGGCGGGAGGTTTTGTGTTGGCCACATCAGATTTTTTGTTATGGGGTCGTTTTAAATTTGAGCTTTGTTGATGTCACTCGGCATAAGCGTTTTATAAAAAGACAATTTTATAATCTGGCTACGATATACAAATATAAAATCATCGACTACTTAGGTTGGCAAAGCTTACAAATTTCAGTCAAACAAACTAAACGGAACATAATCATTTCTGAAAATACGGTCAATAAAAAATTTATCTTTGTCAGGAAAATACAAACTATGTAATTAATTCTTCAATCTATGAGTCACAACATGAAAACACGAAAACAGTTTTTTTTACAATATCAGGAAAATTTTCTTCATTCTAATATATATTTATCTTCTAATATTTTCACGCCTCAGGCGAATTAGTTTTTGTTTGGTTATCTATAATTGTTTTCAAGTTCATTGTACGAAAATCACACTTGAAATTAGTCATTTAATTAAACGGCGAGGCTCTAAATAAATACAGCTGTTGCCAAGATTTGTATCTTGAGTTTTTTCACGAAACTGATAAAATTTGTAGAGGTATTTTTTGGTAACATGTTATCTGTGTGCAGATAAGAATTCGATTGTTTTTGTGAAACCGGAGCGAAGGTAGAATTTTCGCGCCAAAACTGCCGCGCGAAAGTTGCATTTCCCTCTCTAGCCACGAAAACATTTAAACGTTTTATTAAACATTTTATTGAATGTTGATATTTATAGTTGTGTTTTGTACATTAGATATATTAATGAACAGAAACTCACGCAATAAAAATGCAAAACTGACAGTTATTTATTGGTTTTCATTTATTTACTATTTTGTCTGTCACCTTAGAAACGAGAGAAGCGTACGACTCAATACTAAGGCCCAGTTGCATAAAGTATTGTTAACTTTAATCACGTTGTTAACTTTAACAAGGCTTCTTTTCCAATGTATTTTTGACACGTATCCATGGTTTCAATGTGTAGTTAAACACATGATCAGCTAACAACGCTTTATGCAACTGGCCCTAAGTATCATTCACAACAAAAAATTAACGTAGCGGTAGAATTAGTGGCAGTGGTAGTGGCCTGGGTAAAACATTGAATGCGTTATAGCAAATGTATTCGTTCACATTCAAAAACTAAGAAAATTAGTAGTAGCGCAGTGGCAATGGCAGCGGTAGGAGTTTGCAAACTCCAAATTTCTACGTTGCCACTACGCTACCGCTTAATTTTTTTGACAGTTTTGACGTTTATTGACATCTGATTTCTGATTTCATCAGATAAAATGAGCAATAGAAAAAGGATCATTTTGTGGTGTGCCTCAGACGTTGCGCTATATAAACAAACAGACTTATTAATAAACATTGCACAATTAAAAGTGAACACGTAACTTACCATTTTCGCTTATTTCAAAGGCAATTTTTGCCCACGCATTTTCTTTTTTTGAAATAATTTTAAATTTCTGTAATTTCTTCGCTTATCTCACACAATGGAGTGCTTGTGAATAAGTGTAATTAATTCATCATATATGTCAGTTGCTTTTTGCGCAAAAATAAAATGACAGCTATAACTATCAATCTTTCACCCTATTAATTTATAATAAAAAATTCCTAGAAACTATAATTTCAATAATTTTTCATTGTGAACGGAAGTAATTTTAACTATAAATTTCTTACGCTACCGATGCCACTAATTCTCACACTACCGCAATTTTTTTTTTATTCTGAATGGGCCTTATAGAAAATCAGATTTAATTATTAAATTTAAAACAAATTTTTATTATAATCTAAGGTTTCAGAAAAAATGTAATACATGACTCGTCAGTAAAATGTACTTGACTCGAAGCCGAAAAATACTCAACACGAAGTGCCTCGTATTTCAATATGGCTCCTTGTCAGTAATGTACCATTTCCCTGACTCTTATGTAATTATCTATTTTTTAGTAACGATTTGTTAACGATTACAATTTTTTTTAATTGCTTTTCCTATTGTATTTAGTTTCAAGCTTTTGTACAAGAGAAGACAACATATGAAAAACAAAAGAGATTAAAATTAAATCTGGTTCTAAATTTAAATAAAGTTAGTAAATAAGAAAAGGCAATGAACCGTATCTGACTGTGCATTTGACATTTGGTATCAAGGATAAAATTAATGATAACAACAATATAATTATTAATGTACACTAACATTTCGTCAAGGTTAGAACAGACAACAAAAAAGTAAATATGATTTTGGCGTTAATCGCCAAAAGAAATACAGGAAGTACACTATATATAAAGTCACTCATCAAATGATTATTCTTTTAGCAAAAGCAATGAACACGATCGGTAAAATAGAACACCTGCACACTGTTTAGAAATCAGTTGCAGAAAAATTCCTGCCTAACTCTAGTCGTTTGTCTTTGTTTCTACTGACTAACAAAGGATCCAAATATATACATATGCATCAGGTTAACTCAACTAACTAAATTTGGATTTTACTAAGTTAGTTCTTGTTTATATTTAGTTTAAAACTACCACGTTTGCTTATGCATTACGTACAAACTTTATTTTTAACTTTAATGCGATTCTTGACATTACAATTTCATAATAGCTGTTTTCTTTTTGTTCGTCTCTGCTCATTTCAGATTAACAGATTTACCCAACAATTCATGTTTTAATTTTGTAATTTATTTTACTGGTTTCAGGATATTATTCCATTGTTTACATGTACAATAGTAAGCTGGTTACTAAGCAATAACTGCACCTATATGGTAATATTGTTACCATACTGATTTGTCAACAACGGTCTACAAAATGAAACTAAAATAAAATGAAAATATAATGCTCTTTATTAATTCATACAGATAACGTTAGCCTATGGTTCTAAATACTGTCTACTTTATTCTCAAGTAATAAACATGTAGAATAAACCACATAATTTGAATATTTGTCATATTGACATATATCAAAATAATTATTCTGTTAACTATAGCAATCTGAAAGAAGCATTAATGTGAAAAAATGATATTTATCAATAATGTCTTAATTTTCCGAAACCGATAAACTATTGAACAAACCACGGATGTTATTAATCATAACAAGCCATAGATGCTTTAAAATCCTCGCTCTACGAGCTCGGATTTCAAACTTATATCTGCGGCAGTTATGATGTGCATAACACTCCTAGGTATGTTAATAGGTATTACCGGTTTCAGGATATTATTCCATTGTTTAAATGTACAAAAGTAAGCTGGTAACTAAGTAATAACTGTACCTGTATGGTAATATTACTACCATACTGACTTGTCAACAACGGTCTACAAAATGAAACTAAAATAAAATGAAAATATAATGCTCTTCATTAATTCATACAGATAACGTTAGCCTAAATACGGTCTGCTTTATTCTAAAGCATTAAACATGAGGAATAAAGCACATAATTTCAATATTTGTCATAATGACATATCTCAAAATATTTGTTCTGTTAACCATAGTAATCTGAAAGTAGCATTAATGAGAGAATTTCAAAAAATTATATTTATCAATAATGTCTTAATTTTTTGAAACCGATAAACTATTGAGAAATATTCGTTTTCCGGGAATGGACTATGTCATATTTTGAGTCAGAACTCAACGTTTCGCCCGCAGTCGTATGGGACATCTTTAGGAGCAAGGGGACATCTGCGGCAGTTATAATGTGCATAACATTCCTAGATATGTTAATAGCTATAATAGGTTTGTTCGTTCCGCTACCCTGCGTCTATCGCAAACCGCGGCGGTGAAATTTGCTGTTCTTCTCGATTCGCGGTTCACTGTAAAGTCACTAGATTCTGTTCGTTCCGTTTTTCTAGTAACTTGCGGTAAAACGCCGCGGGTGCTGGCGGTGATAATTTTTACAGTGACTCATGACTCGGTGGTAAAAAAATAATCGGCGGTATTGTTCGCGTCTACATATGAAGTGCTAGTATGACAGTGTTTGACAAAGAAACACTAGGAAAAAATTGTTATTTTTTCAATAAGTATGCTATGTAATGTTTCAGTTTTAGAAATTGAAATACATTTGTAAAATATATAAATGTCATTGACATATGAATTATGATTTGCGATAAGGTAAATTTAAATGATAACAATAGTAAATAATTAAAATAATGGAAAATGGAATAATATATTTTTACTGAGTATCTTTTATAATTAATAGTTTGAAGTATCTTCGAAAATAATTTAACACAAATGGATCGAGCAGAAAAATAATTTTTAGTAACTTAAATTATTACCGCGGCGATTGGCAGTGAATTGCAAAACGCAGCGACAATTACCGCCGCGTTTTGCGGTAAAACGCCGCATAGCGGAACGAACAAACTTATACGGGATCCGGTAAATTCACCGCACACAATTCCAAAATCCAACAGAACTAAAAAGAAAGGAATGTTATGTTTAGTGATGCACGACGAGGCGAGAGTACTCTCGCATCTCGTCTCGTCTCGTAGCATTATACGAGACGAGAATGAGAGCGAGATTGCAGTTTAAAATTCGAGGCGAGATCGATATAACAACTGCGAGAAGCGAGAAATCTCGCGAGATTCTCCCGAGAGTCTCGCAATAAAAAGTATTTGTAACTTTATAGCTTTGGTTCATAAATTCAATGAAATATGCACCGTACTAGGAGTAGAGTCAACGCTAATTCATGCATAGACTACGAGACTGTGAAAATTATATGAATGCACTATTTTACTGAGTCTATTTAGAGTCAATTGTTATCGGTCCCAGAGCGAGGAACTGCAAAATAAAAACAAAATTTGTTTTGCTTACAATAGAACTAGTTATTTCTAATATTTCAGTACCTAATTCACCCCAATTAAAACCACGGTTAACATTTTCTTGCCGCCCCTAAAAAGTATAGGATCTTATATTAAGCGTCGATGGGAGACAAAACGGAGAGAAGCGGAGTGATTGGTTGTCGGCGATTTACAAAGTTATAAAAAAGAATTGTTTAATGTTTTAATTCGTTTTACCGATGACAGAATATATTAACAGATGTTTGTATTGAAATAGTGTAGAGATCACATTTTCTAGTATATAATATATTGACAGATGTTTGTATTGAAATAGTGTAGAGATCACATTTTCTAGTGACCGTTAATGAATAAACATTATGTTCGTATTGAAATAATTTGGTGACCAGAATTTAATGTTCCGTCTCTTTATTATATTGACACTTATACGACTGCAAATACACGAACTTGTCTCTTGTAGATAAACTATTACGTAAATAAGTAGTGCGCAAGCGCTTATTTCTATAGCGAGACTCTCGCGAGACTCTCGTGCGAGAACGAGACGAGACCCAAAAAAATGTACGAGAACGAGAGCGAGATCGAGATTACAGATCCGAAAACAAGACGAGATCGATATTTTATATTTCTCGTCTCGTCTCGCCTCGCGTGCATCACTAGTTACGTTAAGCATTGATGGGGGCCAACACGGAGCGAAGCGGAGTGATTGACTTCTGACGGATCGCCAGTTTAGCGTTTTATGAAATAATATTATTAAGGTATCTCGACCTAACCAACTCAGCTACTCATCAAGTGAGCTGAGCAAAAATATTCCAAAAATAATACACCTATATTTCTTGATCATTCAAACCGTCAATCGCTATTTGCGTTTTGGTTTAGTATTCGCATAATTACAACATACACATATTAATTCCACCTCTCTCTTCTCCTGCTGCATCTTCTCTATCCTATCCATTTCCTGCTGCCGCCGCCCATGCGTCCTGCCTCGCTGCAGGAGCAACGAAGCCAGCAGGCAGCAGCAGCGACTCGGTGCGTGGACCCCTTAACCTTGATTTCGCACAAACTCCATTGGAAGTTATGCAATTTGCACGGTAGTAAGGTTTGATAAGAATAAGAGAACCGGATCGACCGCAGAAACAAGGTTTGATAGCGGCAGGAATTGCAAAACGCAAATGCATACGCTGAGAAGCAGGAAATATAAAATTTGAGAAATAGACATTTTATTTGAATATGTACTAACGCTATTTTCGTTGTATTAATACATAATTACGTACATGGAAATCGACCATTTCGCAGTTTTGAATTTAATTATATTTTTTATGTCTCACTAAAGTATTATGAACTGTTTATTGCTAGGATACAGTATATATATATATATATATATATATATATATATATATATATATATATATATATATATATACAGGGAATTTATTTTAACGTGCAACATATGGTCAATCATTTCCATGGTTACTACACACTACCGTCAAAAAATGACAGCAATGTAATATTTGTCCATTTTAAAATGCAACATACAAAAATTTGTAGTTATGTATTTTCAATACTAATTTCTAATAAATTAGCCTACATACTATTAACAAAAAATCAAAACTTCAATGTAGCCCATCTTAAGAAACTTTGGCTTACAAAAATTCATAATTTTAATGTAATAAATGTTCAAAAATATGTACCTTCATTCACACTGAGGCAATATCCTAGTCGCTCCTAGAAAAAATTGACACAATTTGTAATGTGTTCTGGAGGTACCTCCTGTGCTGCAATACTATTTATAATGTTGCATTTTAAAATGGACAAATATTACATTGCTGTCATTTTTTGACAGTAGTGTGTAACCATGGAAGTGATAAACTATATGTTGCATTTTAAAATAAATTCTCTGTATATATATATATATATATATATATATATATATATATATATATATATATATATATATATATATATATATATATATATATATGTACATATCTATAACAACCGGAGCATTATATGAGCGTATAATCGTTCATTATGCCCTCATTATAATCCGATCATCCTTTATAGACTTTAAATTAGAAATAATATGAACGGTATATAATGAAAATTATTTTCTTTTTAATTATAATTCATTACAATAATAACAAAGACTGATTACAACAATTAATACATTAATTGATTACAACAATTAATATAATAAGAAAACAGCTTTGAAAGCACAACACACATTTTTAATTTAATTATAATACTTTAAATTGATTATAAAAAGGGCTTTAAAAAGCAATTTACTTTCATCACACATGTAAATAGTAAGTACGTCGAATTGCAGATGCAGACTGCAATGTTTCGCATTGATTTTTTATGGATGACGGATAACTATTTTTTTTGGGGACGATATTTATCCACGTTTTTGATATTATTTACCGTCATATGTCACATCCAAAGCAGTACAAACTCTCTAAAATGTAATAATATTCACAAATAAGTGCATAATAAATAAAGAACTATCTGTCATGTGAAAACGAATCTTAAAATATAATCTTCTACAGACGAGAATGTAATAATTAGGGGAACATTTATGCGTTTCTCTTCCTCAAAGTATGCAGAAACATTAAAATAATTTCTTTACACAGTTTCGATAAAATATCTTTCGAGACATATAGAACGTTGATGTTTTAAAAATAAATAATTATTGATAATAAAAAAAAACCATTAAACAACATCATTAGCAACGCCAAAGCGTAATCAAAATTATTATAAATGAAAATTTATTTCACATATTCTAGTGAGACATAAAATCTTGTCTGCACCGCATATTTCATCATTACCGATATCTGTGTCCAAATAGATTGGCACACCCAGCAATGGGTAACAAGCTGTGATGATATATTTATTTATTTATTTATTTATTTATATTAAATGATCTTTCAAATAAAATTAATTTTATTTTAATAACAGAATTTAGAAATGCAATGCCTAATAAAATTAAAGCTGGTGTTACTCAGTGCCGGATTAAGGAAATATGGGGCCCTAGGTAAAGAGTTTACGTCGGGACCCCTACCCTCCTCCCCCATTTTTAACTTAATAAAGTTAAAAACGAAAGTAAATAGCTACAATATTGATATTTTGGTTATTTTATGATATAATGCACATACAAAATTTAAACAATAAAAAATAATCGAAAAGTGAAATAGAATCTGTACATAACATTAATAAAATTAATAAATCTAAAAAAAACTACATAAAAATAATATCTATTACAATATAAATAATAGTATATATTTGCAATTATTTTTTGGTACTTTTAATTTAGTAATCAAATCTTCATAATTTAAAAACTCACGTAAAGCATCATTTTCAATATGCAACATAGATAAACTATTTAATTTTTGTTGTCCTAAAGTACTTCTCACATAATTTTTTACTCTTTTGAGAACTGAAAATGTCATCTTTCCACCAGCATTGCTTATTGGCAAAGTTAAATATATTCTTAAAATAATATCCAAATTTGGGATTGTTGCTATTATATTATTTTGTCGAATAAAGGAATGGCTTAATTCTGGTGTTGATAATCTGCAACGATAGTGCTCGCATAGTCGCACCACCAGATACCAGATGGCAAACGAATATATAGACGATAATTCCCTAGTTTTCATTTAGTTCTATTAATCTACATAAATATTATTTTCAGTTAGCTTTAGCTAAAATGTATTACATTTTGATTACAAAATAAAATTAAAAATAACTGTTAATGATGCATTTCTGATTTACAGGCATTAGTTATTTCCGGGCCCTATTTATTACGGGCCCTAGGCAGTTGCCTAGTATGCCTAGTGGTTAATCCGGGCCTGGTGTTACTAATAAAGGCTGTGTAACCCAATATTAAATGACGGAATACATATTTTTTGTAAGTTTAAAATCTAAATTTTAAACTAATCGAACAAAATTTGTCGATTTTATAATGTGTTTGTTGTTCAAATATTATGGGTTTGGGTTCGTATTATATTTTAAAAATATAATATTAATATGTAATATGAGGCCCCTTTTCCCGATTCCCAGTGGTACGCTCGTGTATTCACAACGTGGCATTTATACGCGATGATGTCATACGATATCGCAGTGGACTCGCAAATAATCTGCACGTGTGCACTAGGCCAATACACTCTCGCAATGTCATTGAAAGTACAACGAAAAAAGTCACTATCGAAAAAACAAAAACTAGTTGGCGGGGAAACAGCGTGTGGGCAGTGCAGCGATCTTTTACCTTTTGTTTCGCATTCTCACTGCTCTCGACTGTCTTTTGTTTCCTGCTCGAGGTGATGCCGAACATTTTTCGGTAATTAACAGAAGTTTAGGAATCATCTTGCATATCGACAAGGTTTTTTATTATCTATGAAGTGTTTTATTTTGAAATTCTTGTAGATGGGTTTTTTGTACTTATAGATTTTATAAATAACGACAGTATCTGTTAAAAAAATTCATATGATTTTTATCTGATCATATTTGTATTTTTCCTATACAGTTTTTGCCCTAAAATGAACACGAGAGCAGGAAATTGCACAAAATTGATATACCATGTTAAATATCTAAGTTCACCCCTAATCGCTACCACCCTGTATGTATTTATAATTACTGAGGAGCTTTTGGCCAAAACAACCACAGTCCAAGTGAAACTGTTTCTCACCAAAAGTATTTTTTTCTGAAACTGGAGCGAAAAATGCGGCGCGAAAGTTGCATTTCCCTGACTAGTCACGAAATTAAATGTTTTATTTAAAAGAAATTGTGCAACCGGACGCGCAATAAGCATTTCACAGCCGCAATACAGGCTGCAAAATTAAATTTCACGACCGTTGTTATGGTAACAGCCGCGAAATGAATGAAATTAGGTAAACAATCACTTTGACACTTGAGAATTGCGTGGTTTTGTTTATCAAATGTTAATCCCATAGCCACCTTGAAAGTTAACTTTCTATTTACAATAAAACAGTTTAAAATTAATAAAATTTGTAATTACACATTTTTTACGGTTGCACAAAAAATATTGTGTACACCTTGTCCGCGAAATCCTTTAGCGCCCTCGAGATTGTCTTGCCTCGGCCGCAAGCGGCCTCGGCGACAATTTTTCTCTCGATACGCTAAAAAGTGATTTCGCGGCCTTGATATACAAATAACTATTATTGTATAATTATTAATATTTATATTAATGGAACACAAGATATAAATATCAAAATAGAAGAAGACGAAATAGAAAATGTGACCCGATTCAATTATTTAGGGAGCATATTAGACGAGACAAGTGGAAGCGAAAAAGACATAAAGACAAGAATAAATAAAGCACACATTGTCTTCAACATGCTATGGAAAATATGGAGATCGAATGAAATTACATTAAAGAATAAAATAAGAATTTTTAATAGCAACATAAAATAGTATATTAGGTAACGAGAGTTGTAAGAAGCATATTACGCACGAAGTAGAAAAATTCCACGAGTACGTAATTGCTTTACAACTCGAATTATATACTATACTTTTTCTACGACCACTCATTATTTCTAAATTAAAACAAAATACAGATAGGTTAGTTATTGTAAATTTGGCTGAAATATTTATTGTTATCATAAACAAAATTCAGATATGTTAGTTATTGCAAATTTGACTGAAATATTTACTGTTGTCATAATATAATATTAACCCAACAATCAGTCCTGCCATCTGCCAACTTAAATTTGCGAACTTACATTGTTAATAGTCTGTTCTGTAATGACCGACTTACACTAGTGGTAGTAGAGAAAGTATATTACTGTAATCAAGTCAAGTAGGAAAATGTGCAGTAAACATGTTCAACTGGGGGTACCAAGCAGTATCCACTTTATGTCATTGTGGTCAAGAACAAACAATGGCCCACCTGCTCACGTGCGCCAACTTAAAAGAGGAATGCACGAGAGAAGATCTGACTAAGGCAACACCAGCTGCTATAAACTGTGTAATTTTTTGGATGGATACTATTTAGATAGGACACTTCTCTGCCGGTTTTTGCGGACGATTTTTCCTCTGGCATGAAGAAGAGAATCTTCGGAGAAGATGCATCCTCTCCGTCCTAGTTAATGCCGGGCGATGCATAAGGCCTATTTACATAATTTCTAAATTTGACTATTTATATGGTTATAACAACAAGCTCAGCTAACTGACTCCATGTGGTCCGGATGTGGTATTTCGCTACCGAAAATCGGTCACTTCAGTATCTAAGGAGTGAGAAATATTTGTTGTATTGTAATATTTTATATATTTATTGTGTATTAATTATTTATATTATGTATATGGTTTGGACAATAATTTAAGCATGGCTCGAGTTAAATTAAGATGCAGAATCTTTAATAGTACGCAAACTTGAAATTTTTTTTTTAATATTTCAAATTCAAAAAAGAAACTGTATTTCCACTCAATTTAGGGTAAAGGTACATTCACAAATGAAAATTAGGTTTAGATTAATAGTTTTTACTTTAGATTTAAAGACTTTGGCCGCATATTATGTAATGACTCCATTCACACTTCAGAATTTAGGGTCTCTAAATCCAAATCATAAAGCTAAACATTGCAAAGTCCAAACTTTAGGTTTATGATTTAGTTTGACGTCACACACTTCACCAATGAGAATGAGTCTGAAACGATATAGATATATACACCCATCTTTATTTAATATTCACTTGGTGGATTCGGCTTTTTAAACAAATGCGAGAAAAACATGGAGATTATCAAAACTTAATTGCTGATATATAACCAATAATGCAAGGAAAAGGCAGTTTCACTGCGCACGGATAGCTGTTAAGTACTGCTCTACTGATATTTTAATCTTGTTTTTGAAGCATATACATAGATGTCTGTACATACCAAAACTAAATTACAGTTAATTTAAACTTACATTTATGAATGGCATACTTAAACCTAAACAAAAACCATAAACCTAATTTTCATTTGTGAATGTATCTTAAGACTTTCAAAACATAAATATATGTAATAATAAAAATTCTTTATAAAAATAATAATTAAAAATCTATCGATCGGAATATTTTGACAAAATTTAACATCCATTTTGAAGCAATTGCAGCAAAGACTAAAAACTATTCGACCTTGTATCTCTGCCTACAATCCTTTAGAAAGAGCTATAGTTATATACATAGTGATTCATTGTGTTTTCATTTCTTATCTTTCATCGATTTGCAATTGCCGAAGCATTAAATTGGCATTACTCAAGGTTACATAACTTTCGTGCCCCTTAAGAAATATTTTGGCGCCTCCGCCTGTGGCCAATCACACTCCAGGAACAATGAAGTAGAAAATGACCCCGAGTTCCGATCAAGGGTGTTATTAAAGTTTGACCGGTCAAAAATTTTTTACTCATGATTATTTACAATTGGCAAAGTTATTGGTTGAATATCCTCTAAATTAATTTGTATAATGTGTAATTATTGATATACCAGTGGCGTCACACACGATTTATTTCCATGCTCTAATATTTATATATTTCTAATTAATTCATGAGCTTGGTATATTAAGTTTGTTACATGGTGATGTTTGTTTTATTAACGAAATAATATGGTGACGTCAATTATTCCTGTAATATTTTACATAAAAACAAAATTACAGAAATTACATGTAAATAATTTGTTAACAGAGGTTTAGTTAAAATGTGTATTTTTGTCAAAACACCTTAAATCTGACGTAGCCAGCACATTACCTTCCGTCAGTTCCATATATTTTGTACAAATTCCATACAGAAAGTTTCTTGCGCAAGATTCCATATTTCAAGTACATTACCTTTTGTCAGTTTTATATATTTTGTACAAATTCCAATACAGAAAGCTTCATGTACCTAAAAGATTCTATATTTCCAGTAAAATTATAACATAGACGTGTCAATTGCAACTGACACTGACATCTGTCAATCAGCATTTTTTTAATATAGTAGCGGTTTCCATGGTAATAGCATAGCATGAACTTTAATTTCTTTATTATTTTTAACTCTATATCCATTGAATATGAAGTATAAAATGTAATCAAATCGTACAGAGATAATAACATTAAATTTGAAAAAATGATATTTAACAGAGTATTTTCAAGATAAACCATCATCATCTCTTCACATGGATGTAAAGAAAAGGAATACGAAAAACTATAATTTTTTGAATTGTAGTATTTGAGTTATGTGTCACACACATACACACGCACATACATACATACATACATACAGCCATCATCACAAAAATAGTAAAATCTTATTCCAGGGACTCTAAAACGTGCTTATTCATCCAAAACTCACCACCGAATTTTTCGACCGCAAAGATAATATCTTCCTTACCTAAAGGTGACGGAAGGTAAAACTGATATAATAAGAAAAATAAACTGTCACAACTGACAACTACTTGCTTTTACATTGAATGTCAATGTGCCATTATATGTGCTGCTCTGTTGCATTGAATTCATACACGATTAACGGGCCTATTCGGTAACTCAATCGTTAATTTTTAACGGCTGGTTACAAATTTTATCAAATAGATATTGATTTGGCAACTAAAAATCCATTTTTTGTTATACATCAACATACTTCACAGGTTAAAAATTATAACCAGTTGTTAAAAATTAACGATTGAGTTACAGAATAGGCTTGTAAATATAATTGTAGACCCTGCACCTTATGGTAAAATGGTTTCTCTCCACGCCAGCAATGAGTGCCCGTGAAGTGACGCCTAGTAAATGCCCGCACGGTACGAATATGTCATCATTATTTCCGAAATCTGTGCATAAAGCAGATTGGCACACCCAAAAATGGGTAATATGTCGTAACGATAATTTTATTTTATTTATTTTCTCAATTTAATACTCCATTATATTGCATGGTTTTGTAGATTACAAAAAAATATATACCTTCCGAGTTTTAATATTATTTATAGTATTAGGATAGCCTTATGCCCCTCAAATACTATAAAAATTATACAGTTTGTACCGGGTTAGATCATACAAAATCAACAACAATAATACCGCAAAATTTTGCGTTGAAACCTCGTTGTAAAACCGGTATATGCGCTGCAAAGATAATAACGCGTTTTTCGTGATTTTTCGGGGCATATATTCGAGTAAATATTTGAGAATTGCGCAACCGTTAGTTAAATATTTCATATTTGCTCAGAGACGATCGCATTGGATATATACTGGGAGTGCTTCAGCATACAAAATTTGTGAGAAAATTTATCAGAAACAGCCGAAAATTTGATATGTGATATCAGAAAACACTTAACAAAATTTAAATATGTATGGATTTAAGTTATTTACTATTGTTTCAAATGCATCAAAGGTTAATATATTTGAGTATAATATACATATTTATAAATGAACAATATAAATAATTGAATGCATATTCAAAGGTGCAGATATTATCAAACCAAATTATAAGTTTATTAACCTCTTTAAACGCTAATCTTACATGGGAACAATAAAATTACGTTCACAAATACTTATTTAAATATAGATATAGCATATGTTTGTAGCCAAACAATAAACAAAGAAAAAAGTCTGATGTGGCCAACACAATACCTCCCGCCATTTAATTATTATTAATTTAAATATACTTATGCTGGAAACTGTATTAAGTTCCATTCCATATAACTATTGTTCTATTTACTATTTTCTTTTTAAAACGTTACTATTATTAATTTGAAATGATGAGTTCTTTGACAGTGACATTTATCTGACAGTTACATACATTTGAGATATGATGGGTCAATTCCCGAAATTCAAAGATACGAAAAAATTCCTAGACATGTTCCCAGAATTTTTTTTTTTGAGAAATTTCCCGAGGAATTTTTTAAAATATTTCAAATATGAATAAAAATTGAAACTGTAGATTTATTTTGTTTTATTTTTTAGTGAAATTATGGTAAAAGAAATACATACATATACTCGTATCAATATATTTATGCACTATCGGTCATACATACGAGTAGAGCGACTCTGTAAGAACCAGTGTTGTGACAGATCAATTTATAAAGGATCTAGACCAAGATCAAGATCTTTACAATTAATATGTACTAGATCAGATCATATGTCAATTTCTGCAATCGGATCTTTTTTTCAGATCAGATCAGAAATTTGAGATCTATTTTTCTTAGACCATAAAAAAGATCAGTAACGATTTTCAAATGCTTCAGTGTGTAAAACAAATCCTCACTCGGAACAAATAAACATATGTCTTAATTTAAAAGTGTTAAATGTCAATTTGACTTTTGAATTGAATAATGATCAGACATACGCGTCCCTGTTCATAGCCCACCTCGAGTTAGGATTTTTTCTGAACATACTGTATCTAGCTTTATATACCGTGTGTCTAAAGAAGTACATAGGAGATTAACATGGGAAATCAGTTTTTTGCAATTTCCTGCTCGCCTAATTATTTAAGCAAAAATTGAACAAGAAATATATAAAAGCTTGACGTTTTATCTGTAACAACGTAAGTTAACTTATTTGACGTTTCTGACAATTTGATAAAACGTCAAGCATTTATTTATTTTTTGTTCAATTCCATGGCTGTCGATATTTTCAACGTAATTTTCGACATTTTCATATTTAATTTCTGTCGTTTCAAAGCATGTAAAAGTAATTATGTTTATTGATTTAGATGCAGAATTTTATGCCCTAAAACTTTTATTTGGCGCATTTTTGCTTAAAATAATTAGGCGATCAGGAAATTGCAAAAAACTGATTTCCCATGTTAATCCCCTATGTACACCTTTAAGACAGATACACTGTATATGGTATACCTTGAAAATTAGATACATACTTAGTTTTATTAATACTAAATAAATGAATAAAGTAGAAACACACAAAAATAATAATTTTCGTCTTCTCCAATTTTATTCAAGTTTCCCTTTAAAAATATCACTGATTGATATTTACTGTCTCTTAAATTGCATCTTCTAGGAACTAATATTTGACTGCCAATACTGATTTTCTAATGGTGCAGATGATGTTAGGATCATTCGAACTAATTAATTCTGTCATTTATTTTATTTTACTTGATCATTTTTAAGATCATATATTATAGTTTTTGTAGATCTAGATCCAGATCAAGATCTAAATACATAAAATGATCTAGATCAGATCAAAAATCATACTAAATGAATTAGATCAGTGATTTAGATCAAATGATCTAGATCAGTCACAACACTGGTAAGAACTAATAAAAAATACTCCCCCATATTTTAAATATTCAATATATTTTCATACTTCTTATATAAAGGTGCAATATTTATAAAACCTTAAACGAGTAATTTAAAAGCATCGTACTAAATTTCACAAATACTTATATTTACTTAAAAAAAAAATAACCAGAATAACAATTTATTTTGAAGGAGATTTAAATTACTCAAAAAATGAACAATGTTACATATTTAATTATTATTTATAACAACTTGCACCAAAAATCAGAGTCAAAATCTTTTAAAATATACGGGAAATTTGCTAAAATTATATTTACGGGATATCTACAAAAAATTCTGGGAAAAAAATTAACAAAATTTCTTCTCAAAAATCGCGGATGAAGGAATTTCCGGGAATTTTCCCAGGGAAAAAACAAATTCGCCGCGGGAATTTTTTAGCGGCATATCATTATGTGTGACCAAGGAGTTGTGATTGTTTAAAGCGTATGCTCCGGGATTTAAATTATAGATAATTTTATAAATTTATCCATAAAATATACAGAAAAAAGTATTAATGCAAACCTGTAGAAAATTTAATAATCTTTATTTTTTATAATAACATAAATCTTGAAAAAATAACATTTAAAGGTATTTTTTGAAGAAAAACTATTTTGAGCTTCAAGTAAAGTGTCATTTCCGGTTATCTGTTTTACACCAAATTTAATGGCTTCGTCCTATTTTAGGAAAAAGTAGAAATACAAGGCTGCAAATTTTTTTGAATGATAGTATTTGAGTTTGAGCGAAGGATCCATAAATACACACTGACACCATCGTGAAAATATTAAAATTTGATTTTAAGGCTTTAAAACATCTGTCAGTTACTTACATTTGTGATATGAACTGTGTAACCAAGGAGTTGGACTTGTTAGGGCGTAAGCTCCGGGATTTAAATTATAGATAATTTTATAAATTTATGCATAAAATATATAGAAAAAATTAATTCCCTTAAACATTAATAATCTTCATCAGTATTTCCTTCCCTTCTTAAAAGCTCCCAAGCAGTCTTCTTTTGGAATGCTTTCAAAATCAGTTTTAAGATATTTAAAAACTATCAAAACAATCAAATTTATTTCTGGTGACATAAACTGCCAAAGCTTAAACTTTCGCAACTTAATTTCAAATGACAAATAAACAACTGAAGATTTTGTTTTCCAAGGCCTATCCGATTTTCTTATTCTCATTCTAGTATCTAAATAGTATATTATGTTATTAGGAGTAGAAAGCGGTCTTTTTGTGTTGAACCCAGCTATTGCGGCCGAGGCGCTAGCCGAGGCTAGGCAAGCTGGGTAAAACACAAAAAGGGCGTTCTACTCCGAATGACATATACTATTTTTTCTTCAAGTGCTTCAAAGAATTTTTTGACATTTTTTTTGGAATTTTTTAATTGTAGAGTTTGCAATTTCTGCCAAAGCAGGCTGTGTACACTACAAACCAAAAACAACACAACTGTCAAATAACAATTTTCAATATAATATGTGTTGCTGTGACAACTGCCGCCGCCAGCGGTGAACTAAAACACTAACATTTTTTTACTAGTACAACAATAACAACATTTTTGTACTAGTAAGACAATGAACATCTTCTACAGTGTGTGTACAGGAGCATTATATTAATATTATAATACGCTTGAAGAAAAAATAAATTATTATGTTGTAACTGTAACAGTACCCTTCCAAAATCCATCTATCTACGCTGCTGATAATCACGACAAGCAAATATCAAATTTCGATTATATAAGGTTAACTACATAACAGACGCCACAAACATGGAAAACAACAACACTCTTTTGATAACAAACACTGGCATTATCATCTTACGAGATTATGAGATACAAGGTGTAAAAATTTCACCAAAATATTAGATAGGAACCGAGAACTAACCGCATTTTCGGCACGGTTGTGGAATGTTGGTTGCATAATACATAATACAAGATAAGCTTATACTTTTTTAAAAATATATATATTTACTACTATATTCGCACTGTCACGGAGTTAGGTTTTTCGAAAGAATATGGATGTTGCACTTACAATAGACAAAATGCCAGAAACAAGATTTAGATGATATGGTCATGTAATGTGAAGAACCGAAAAGTCCTTGACGAAAACACCACTCCATTTTATCCTTCCAAGGTATTGGGTCGACAGAATAAAGAAGATATGAAACATGTCAACGTTACTCCAAAAGATGTCTTAAGGTCGAATGAAAACGGATAAAGTCTGTGAATACGAGCCATCTATTTTAATATACAGGCTGTCTCACAACTCGCGCCCCAGACAAAACTGACACTTGCCGACGACAATAGGTTGCCAACAAACAGAAGAAAATAAATTGCGGCTGCTTGCATAACGGAGTTACAAGACTTTTTAATCCACCAATCCCGGAAGGATATCTTGAGGTGTGATGATATTATTACAAAATAAAACTGGTTGCTAGGTTTTAAAAATACTACTAGTGAGTTACAAAATTTGTTTGACTTACTGTAATTTTGACACTTTAGAGTTGACTTTTCACTGTCAACAAATTTAGGTTAGCGAAGGTGACATCCGAGATCATCATTTATATCGTACAGTGCAACGTGTTGTAGCAGCTGTGTAAAATGTGTTAAACGAAAATATTATTGTCATTTGATCTGGCATAACTTGACTGGTCTCATGCGTCCTTGCCATCGCAATATTACTTTATGATCCACAAGATTTCTATCCGGAAAACGTTCCGAATAGACTCGTGCTGCCTCTCTGGCGTTACCTCCACATTCTCCGAAAATTATAATCATTTCTAAGTAATCAGCGGCTGAATACATGGTAAGAATTTGCCTATTTTTATTCACCTTGTCAAATTTAATTTGACACTGACATTTTTCGAAAACTACAGTCGCCCACACATTTTAAAGAAGATTTGATTTGTATAAAACCCAAGTAACGTAAAATTACGGCAAATACACGTTAAAGGTATAGGTCTCTGGTCAATTTTAAGACGTCTTTTCTCGAATATCTTTTAAGCTAGATTTTTTTTTCTTCGAAATTATACATCCGAGTGCAGTCTCGTGTTTCCTCATTCGCTCTAGGGCGCGAGTTGTGAGACAGCCTGTATATAAACCTTAATTTACAAAGTACTTGTATATGAATAATATTTGTTTATAAAAGACAGTAATTTATAAACTATATAAATAAGTACATGATATCTCATATTTAAAAATGCAATTACTATAATATATATTATTGGCGTATTGGCGTTCAAACGTTCAAGGCTTGTTTGCAACATTTTATCAATAAAACTAATAATTTATCTGTATGATCTAAAGTACTAATGCACAAAAATATTTGGTCAAGTAAGATTTAATTTTTAATGTACATGATTATTTAAACATATAAATAATAAAACTTTTTCGTACTCATGCATTGAAATGTGTTGTTTCGAGTCGACTAAGCGACGTCCGAAACGTTAATTTCCCAGGTCTCCACTAGATAAGTGACCGGGAAATTTTGAAAAAAACACTGTCCTATTTCTAACGAATTTCTTAAAGAAATATATTTATAATAAAAAGGTATAGTTTGTCAAACGCTTAATAATAATAAAAAAAAGAAAATGGTGTAATATTAAATGAAATTTAATTTTAAAATAATGAAGTTAGATTCGGCAAGACAGAGCACTCGGGAAGTCAGTAAAACGTAACCAACAAACGTAATGTAAATTGTAACAAAACAATAAAAAATTTAACAAGTTTATTAAGTTTAAATTTGCTCTATACTACAAGTGAATTACTTGGTAAGTAATAAATAGTTATTTAGATACAATAATTAACACTACATTACATTAAAAAAAAACATTAAAATGTATCCATATAGAAAATTTAACTATGTATAATAAATTTTTGCACTTACTGTGTTGACTATACTTGTAAAATTCTTCTGCAAAGTTCATGTCTTACCTAGAACAAAAAAAATATGTTTTAGAATCCAAGAACTATTAAATTATTCTGTTTCACTTTTGTGTCGTTACGTTTTACTCGTATGAATAATTTGTAAATAAAAGTGCAATGGGCTACTTGCGTGTCATTTTTTTATTTAATATTTTTGAAGAGGCGATAAAAACTTGCTATCCATATTTTTTCTTTTGGCAAAATTTTTATTAATTGGCCAGAAAAATATTAATGAAATTTTAAAATTTAAATTACCGCCATATATGACGTAGAATTACGCCGAACCAATGAATGGCCGTAAAGCAATAACATCGGTACATCCAATAGCAACGGCATGTGCGGGTAATTTAAACATGACAGATCATCTGTTTGACGTTTGAATAAAAGTTTCTATAAGCTAAGTTAAAATCCTTCAAAATCCTGCTTAACAAATCGAAATACGTAATAAAAGTAACAGAAACCACGCAAATTGTAAATAATAAAGAAGAGAGAGAGTGACAGAAAAATGAACTGTCAAAATCAAATTAAAACTCGCACTTGCTCGCCATCTACAGGTTACATTCTTAAATATGCATCTCTTCCTCCAGTTCAAAATAATGACGTCAAAGGAAATCTTCTTTCTTAATTTATTACAAATCAAATATTTTTTTTTTAATAAAATTTATATTTTTCCATACGTTTTCAACTTTACTTTAGGTATTTAGTGATAAATATCAGATTTTCAGTACCACGCAAGTAGCCTATTTTATAAAAACAGCAATGATTTCTAAGTTTATTATCATGTTCTGAATTAATGATATAATTAATTTGATTTGATACAAGGCAATTTTACGCATATGTGAGTTCTAATTACAATAATGACGCTAATTATTATAATTTGTAAACAGTTTTAGTTTGGTGTGCAATTTACTTAGCATGGTTGCACTTTTTTAATTAGAAATTAAGAGGTAAATACTCGTATACCGAAACTGTAGTGCAAATTTGGAATACAGTACATTAAGAATAGTAACTATAAGAATTAACTATAATAGTTATTTATTATATGAATGTGGAATGTATGATATTAGTCACTAAAGAAAAAGTTTAGCCACATAGCCCGCAGGGCGAGGGGCTAATTTTCTTTAGTGACTAATATACATTCCACATGAATGTAATACAACGTTTTATCCAACAATTTTTTAAAACTTCTTAAATCATTTTTATGTTTTCATTCATTGTTTGACACTGACAAGACAGTTGATGTAGTATTACAAAGTAGCCATTGAATGATTGATACGATTTTGTTATATTGTTACTAAAAAAAAAATTGGGAATTATTTGAAAGAAAAATACATTAAATTGGGTGAAAAGGAGGACCTTCTTTTAAAATATATTCACTTAGAAAAGATAAGTAAGTTATTTTCGCATAAATTTTAATATTTATTGATATTAAATTATTTTAATAATAAATTAATTTTGTAAAATTGCTTTTTATTTATATATAATAATTCCTCCGTGACTTCTAAAATATTTTCTCACGGAGTGAGTAATGTTCTACATTAGTTATTTCAAATAACCATAGTAACAAATATATTATGAATCGGTGTTGGATAAAATTAATTATCTTTTTCCTTTCGAAATTTCAAGGAGAATCGATTGAATATTAACATTATTAACAATCATCGTGCAACTTTAATATTGTTAATTGATATTTTTTTTGCAATATCTAATTATATATGTATTGTAAAAAGTTTGTGTATTTTTTCTTCAGTTTAGCAGGTTTAGCATATAATTGAAAAGCCGCCAAAACAGCAATGTTTATGACTTATGATGTCATCCAAATTTACAATAAAGCTGCTTTTAAGTTTTCTGCTTTCTGATTGGTCGTCTGTAATACGTCATTATCCATATGCGTTTAACTTGGATAACATCATTTCTCCAATTGTCCTGTGACGTATATAAGCCAATCAAAACCAGGCTGCATTTTAAATATTCAAATTTCGTATCCTATATCATAATTTCTATATACCTTCTTAAAACAGGTTCACGTGCAATTTACTAGTCAAGATGAGGACATTGTCTCGAAATACGTATCTAGTTCTTAGTAAGTGCAATGCCTTATTTATTTCCTCAATTCTTCTATCGTTTCTTGCTGGCCTTGAAAAGTTGCCAAAAAGTGAACTTACATCTGCCGAAGGTGAAGGTGAAACCAATTTTGCATTTTTCGACCCTGGTGGGAGGAGCAGCGGCGTTGGGTGGGCGGGCCAAGGGGGCATGACCTCGCGAATGTAACTTAATGCAGTGCTCGTTCTAAACATGGTCGAATGCCTTGAACCATATGCTACGATCGTTTCGTGTGTTCATGGCGTGTATTGAACGCTCTGCAGGGAATAATGGATCGAGTTTTAATGCAAGAAATTGCGTTTTATGTTGGAGGCCAATATTGCTTTTAAATATTATATTTCACTGTTGGGAAGGAACACAGTATCCATGATAACAAAGAAATTTCGAGAATTATTATAAGAGATACAACTTTGATTAACTTAGTAAAGGTTGTCCTGTATCTTCTGTGACAAGTCGAGGGTAAGAGCAATAACAGATAAATAACTTTTTATAAACTCTTCTAAATTATAGTTTCGATAAACATATTTTAACTTTGTTTATCTATTTAAGTTATAAATGTCAAAATTCAGTTTAGAAATTCTTATCATAGAATAAAGTCGGTGAATGTGGAATAGTCATCTAATGTGGAATAGGTGCTTTTTGAAAAAATGGTACACGACATCTGCGATCTAATGGCACAAATGCACGTGTGTAGGGGAGTTATTACCTACATAGAGACACCAATTTAACTACATTGTGCATAACATCAAAAACCTTGAAAAATAGTATGAGCGCCTGCTGAGCTTTTTAAGCAAGTGTAAAGATACGTAGTTTTATTAGAGATTGTGTAGTCGAAAATACGATTTTTTGCAACTGCAGTGTGGATAGGGGTTTGGGGATGTAGGCTACATTTAAAAAATATTTTTCAAACTAATTCCTAAATGAAATTCGATGGCGGGAATTTAATGTCAACAAATCCGCTAATGTGGAATACCAAGAGGTATGCCAATGTGGAATATTCCAAATTAGCGAAAATGTTATAATATGAGTAGATAACTGTTCTTGGTTTAAGAAAATGTACCAGAAAAGTATACCTAGCAAGAAGCAAACATGCAGAAGGCAGTGCGGAATAATATAGTTTATTTTGTTACATTGTAATAGCATACTCATTTTATTTTTGTTTATATTTTTGATAAGAAGGAATAAATAATTTAAAGAACATATTTGCATGGTTTTCCGAATTTTCTTATACTGTGAAAGTAAGTATGGTTATGTGGTATATATTCCACGTTAATGCACTATGGTATTCCACATTACCATCCCTTTTTCAACAGGTGTAAAAATGTCCATTTTGAAGAAAATTGCTCTTATAAATGAATCATTTTAGATAATCAACCTGAAAGTGTTACTATTTTGTAAAGTACATTTTAAATGACCTATATACAATATTTGATGATTAACCGCCATCTTCTCGCATGTTTTTTTCAATGAAATGGTATTCCACATTCACCGACTTTACTTATGATAGTCACGACTTTTATTTGTTGATCATTAAGTTTAGAAATTATTGGGTATACGTGCGTGACTTTGAATGCCGTAGCCTATGCACCTCGTACCCCTAAGATAATCCTGTCCTGAAGATAGCGTTTTGTTTTAAAGTAGTTGACATTAAATAGTCATGTCTACATGTAAGAGTCGAATTTAGTATGTCGCGTCGGGCAGACGTGTCTTGTTTTTGGACATGTTGTGTCCTTTTGTTTTGGGGCGACGCCCGCCCGCTGGGTTACGAAATGTAACAGTTTAGTACTTGCTTAGTTGTGTATGTTAGGCTTAGTGTTAATTAATAATCATGTAAATAAAGAATTAGTTATTAAAACACAAGTATTTGTTCATGTCTGTAGTGTTCATCAGTGTAAAGTGTTAGTGTATGTGTGTTCTTCCTTCTCACGCTTCCGTCGCAGCGAAATCCTTATCACGAATTCCTTATCACCAGTCAGTAAGCAACAAGAAACAATCAGCAGTATTAGTATTAGCAGTCATCTTTTTCTAAGGAGATCAGCACTACTCGGCACCCCCCTCGTGTTACACTTCTAATGTGAGAGATCCTAAGAGCTTTTTTAAAAAGAGTATTTAAGATACTCATAACATAAACTATGCCAGAGGTCTTAACACATCTACATCTCTTTACACACAGTAGTTTATTAAAAGAAATATTTTGCTAATTTAAAATAGAAACTCATTTTCATAGATTTTGCATACATTTTGAGCCTAATTTAAATGGGCCGGTTAATTCCGGATATTCAAATGAATTCTTTGTCCATAGTAATGTTACTGCATATGAATGTATTATGAAGTTTTTCATTTTCTACTCCTGTAGAATTATGAAGAGTATTTATTTATTTAAATCACTCATTCAACAGGACAAAGTCCCAATTACAGAGTGAGAAACAGCACAAGATATACAGTATAGAATAATAATAAGCATAAAAAATCAAAAGTAATGAAGATAGCTAAAGAAGAGAGATCCGTAAACATTTGTTTGAAAGGAAAGAAGATAGAACAAGTATTGTATTGTGAAAAATTGTCAGCCATCGGTATTCGAACCCGAGACACCTATCTTGCCGGGACAGTGCTCTACCAACTAAGCTATTAGCTGCTCTCCTCTCGATAGCTGAACAATCTTTCCCTTTTAAGGTCGTATAACTGCTGAGGATTTATTCATCGTCACATGATTAGATGTGGGGTTGCCAAGCTACCACTGCCTTCATCTAGTGAACGAGTCATATATAGTGGCATATTCAGAGAAGTACAGTCATAAAGGTTGCTATGCATATAAAGATTGTTATCATAAAGACATTTTAATAATCTTTTTGAATTTGTTTGTTCAGAACCTACGTCAGTATTACTAATAATCTTTACTTGTGAATGAACCAGATTATTTGACAATTGCTAACTCCTAGTATATTCCGTAACTTAACCACGACCCTGGTTATGGTTCAAGTGGTCAGGTTATGGTCACTGAAAAGTGGTTGTGATTCGGAACATCTTAGTTAATTTGTGTAGGTAAAGCAGGGAACCACCGCGTCATTAGAAATAAGTGACAACATAACTTTTGTCTGTCCTTATACTAACGTAAATATTATACATATCAGTATATAGTAATTATATGGTTATACAATATTATTTTTTATATTATAAGAAATAAGAATATGACCACAACAACCACAAAAATTTGTGGTCGTCGTGGTCACGAAAAAGTAACCAAAACTTTCAGGAACCACATTCCGAAATTGAACCGCGATTCTGAAATTATGTTTTGGTTACATTACAGAACGCATAACCATAATCTTGATCACCGCGGTTAAGTTACGGAATATACTATTCATTATACATATATGAACCTAATCTAACCTTAATCTTATCTGTCAATTTTTTAAACTTATCTAAAAATAAAATAATGAAAGACATACATTAATGAATTAATAAGAAAAAGATACAATGTATTTCCATAGTTACTAAAGACGGTCACTACTCTAATGACAAGTGCTGAATTTGGCCCAATGTCTTTAGAAAATTATAATTGAAGAAAAAATACATAGAAGATAAGAAAGAAAAAAATCTGATGTGGCCAACACATGACCTTCCGTCATGAAATAGCAATGAACTTTAAGTAAAGTATCACTTCCGGTTGATCGTTCGTAAACAAAAACAAATTTGTTGTTCCAATAAATAGAAAAGTCTGTAATACTAAATTTTGGATTATATTTTATTATGTTTTTCCTTGAAATTTAACAAGTTTTGGAATATATTAATATATTTTTAACAAAAATCTGTTCAGAACTTTATGTAAAGTATCACTTCCGATGTATCAATTTTAGAAAAATATAACATGTCATTCTTATTAATATAAAAGTCTTAAATACCAATTTTGAAAAGTTTTCGATTGTATGAATATATTTTCACGAAAATCTATTCAGAGCTACAAATAAAGTATCACTTCCGGTTTATCAATTGTATCCCATATCTAATATGCTGTTCCCCTAAAAGTCGTAAATACTAAATTTGACAAGTTTTGGAGTATATTATAATATATTTTTCACGAGAATCTGTTCAGAGCTTCAAGTAAAGTATCACTTCTGGTTGATTAATTTTAACTAAAATCTAATATGTTGTTTCCCATGATATAAAAGTCTCAAATACTAAAATTTAAAAGTTTTGGATTATATTTTAATATAGTTTTTCATTAAAAACTGTTATGGGCTTCACTTCCATTTATCCAATTTTACCCAAAATATAAGCAACTCGTTATATGAATGCAGGAAGCTTAAATACGGAAAACAGATATATTTGGAAGTTTGTTATAAGTGTTATCGTGGACGAAAAAATCGTCACACACACACAAACACACACACACACACACACACACACACACACACACACACACACACACACACACACACACACACACACACACACACACACACACACACACACACACATGCATACATACATACATACATACATACATACATACATACATACATACACACACACACTCACACACACGCACATCGAAAAATAGTAAAAACGTGTTGTGGGGACCCTAATTCGTGTTTATTTACTGAAAACTCCCCATCGAATTTTTGGCACGATTCAATTACCTCCCTTACCTACGGTATGACGGGAGGTAAAAATGTTCAATGTTTACAGATATAAAGAAGACAGAGAATTATGAGAAACTGAAGACTTATTTACTGGGTGCATTGCTAAACTAGCAGACAGTTCAGTGTACTAAAAATATGCAAATATCATTTGAATTTATTTAAATCACAATAACAATTCAAAGACAAATAAAGAACGTTTGTATTAGGTCAGGGATTAATCAACTACTAATGTACTTCTTTATCCAATTCATCTAAATTGGAATTGATATTCCCAAATTACCCAGTAGATATTATCCGGTGCTTCAAAAGTAATAATAATGCATACAGAAATCTAGAAGAATATTTCAATTTTTGTTTGTAGTTACCAGCATTTAGTTAGTAAAATAAAGCGATTAAGACGAGTGAAATGAGTGAAACTGATGAATTTTGTTGAATTTGCATGAAATTAGCTTACAACAACAAAGAGAATTTCTAGGAAACATCCCCCATTTTAGGACCAACGAAAACAAATGATTTTTTCACAAGCAAACATTCGTGCATGGATAGCAAAAGACACATTCAACCGTTTTATCATAAAATAATAACAACCCAAGGCAAAGGCGATCATTTTCATATCAAATATTCATATTTTAATGAGCCATCGATATGTATGGTTTACATAGAGTCTAATATCATTCTAGATAATATTTAGAACGAGGGAACGTTTGCATCCGGCATTGAGGAGTCATGAGAAAATGTGAATTTACCTCACATGTCGAATAAACTGAACATACCCACAGTATTGATTACTGAATATCATTAATGTTTGAGGAACAAATACACAAAGGCAGATATAAAAATGTTTAGTATTTTTAGATTGTAATGAATATCAAATGACTGTTATTATCCAAACTCTAATTACAGGAGTTTCAATGGAAAATGCATTTTGAATTGACTAACTTTATAAAGTTACCAGGTTACAAATTATATCTGAATACAAGGAATTTCACATCAAAGATGGTTCTGACTTTGTTCAGAAAGTTTATACCGTGTGTCTATTTTAAAGGTGTACATAGGAGATTAACATGGGAAATCAGTTTATTGTAATTTCTGCTCGCCTAATTATTTTAAGCAAAAACGCATCAAACAAAAGTTTTAGGGCATAAAATTCTGCATCTAAATCAATAAACAGAATTACCTGTACATGCCTTGTAAGGACAGAAATTAAATATGAAAATGTCGAAAATTACGTTGAGAATATAATTCATCAATCAACATTCAGAATCTCCTTAATTACATGTCTATCACAGCGATGATAAAAAACAAAGAAATTATCACCTTATTTATATTCGATACTAAGGGATTTGTTTTCTTTATTTGACATTGACAGTTAATTTTGACTATAAAAATGCGTGATAATCAACAAGGATGAAAATAATAAGGCAATTGTCAAATTAACCATGTTGTAATACAATACAGAGAATTTATTTTAAAATGCAACATATGGGTCATCACTTCCATGGTTACACACTTCTGTCAAAAATGACAGCAATGTAATATTTGTCTAATTTAAAATGCAACATTATAAATAGTATTAATAAAGGGAAAATAACGGAGCTGCAGTCACTTCTTGTTGAAATTTTATTGAAATTTAAAACATATAACCAACGTTTCAGTCACAATTTGACGTTGGTTATATGTTTTAAATTTCAATAAAATTTCTACAAGAAGTGACTGCAGCTCCGTTATTAATACTTTCTACAGTCGAATAATTCCTAACCAGTTATTATAAATAGTATTGCAGCACAGGAGATACTTCCAGAACACATCACAAATGGTGTCAATTCTTTCTACGACCGACTAGGATATTGCCTCAGTGTTAAAGGGGGTATTTTTGAACTTTTATTACATTAAAATTAATCCCGACCGACGCCAAATATTTCCAATTTTAAATGGCACAAAATTGACCCCTGTGATGCACTCTCCACGCCAGCAATGAGTGCCCGTGAGGTGACGCCTGGTAAGCGCCCGCACGGTACAAATATTTCATCATTATTTATTTTAAAATTATGATTTTTTTAAGTCAAAGTTTGTTAATATGTACGACTTTAAAGTTTTGATTTTTTGTTAATCGTGTATAGACTAATTTATTGGAAATTAGTATTTATAATATATAACTTCAAATTTTGTATGTTGCATTTTAAAATGGACAAATATTACATTCCTGTCATTATTTGTAACTAGTGTGTAACCATGGAAATTATTGACCATATGTTGCATGTTAAAATAAATTCTCTTTATATTAAAAGTTAGGTTAGCAACACACAATGTGTCACAAAAATTAATTATATTCTCTCATTAAATATAAGCTCGTGATATGATTAATAATCGAAGATATTGCTCGTGAAACCGAAGCAGCACATATCACTCGATAATCGGACCTATTCTGTAACTCAGTGGTTATTTTTTAACAACTGGTTAAAAAATTGAACCAATCACGTATGTTGATATATAACAACAAAATGGATTTTTAGTTGTCAAATCACTTACTATTGGACAAAATTATTAACCAGTTGTTAAAAATTAACCACTGAGTTACAGAATAGGCCCGATTATCATCGATGATAATCATATCACTTGTTATATTACGTATGACAATATCGACAGCCATGGAATTGAACAAAATATAAATGCTTGACGTTTTATCTGTCACAACCGTCACAACGTAAGTTAAGTTGTTTGACGTTTCTGACAATGGGGTATGTGACCAAATTTTTACATACGTTTGTACGTAGTAAGACACATTCTATTTGTAGTTGCTCGATAACGGCAACAATAATAAATAGTTAATATAGAAAATTTGGCGATACGTTAGTTGCTCGTAAGCATAGCTATTTAGATAGGTGAAATATATCTAACTTTGTTTCGGGAATTCAAAAAATGAGAAAATATTAAATGAGATGAGAGTGAGATGATATTTTATGTCACCTTGTGAGAAAATCTCGTATTTCAAGAATCGGTATCCAGGGGGGCAATTTTTGAAAAATGAGATGTCAGTGAGATTTGACAGAAGTGAGAAAAAACGTCACGTGACTTATATGTCACGTAGTGAAATTTTTTCTTTAATTCTTGAAATAATTTTGTCGTCTCACTACTTTACATTTCATCTCACTACGTGAAAATTATCTTCCCATCTTTTTGGTGGTGAGAATCAATGTCACTCGCTTATGTGATATAGAAATTTGACTAGATCAACATTAGGAATACCAACAAAAACATTTAGCTATTATAACTACAGCCCGATTTTAATATTTTACATATACTTATACAATACAAATACGTTTATACGTAGTAAGACACATTTTATTTGTAGTCGTTCGATTACGGCAATAATAATATAGAAAAATTAGCTATACGTTAGTCACTCGTAAGCATAGGGGCAGATAAAATTTGGCCCGCGGGCTGCGTAACACAGACCACTACACTACGGACTCGGACTACGGAGACCTATGGATGGACTCAAAATTCAATAAATTTAGAAAAAGTAGTTGCGTATGGCAACATTATCAATACCAGCTAAAATTAAAATAAGAATATCACGGTAAATATGTAAAGGTAATCAAAGAAGAGTGCAATGTAGTACTGTCAATGTCAAAAATCACTCTTTTATGTCAAATTTTTCACCCAAATCGTGGCCATTTAGATAGGTGAAATATATTTCACTTTGTTTCGGGAATTAAAAAAGTGAGAAAATATGAAATGAGATGAGAGTGAGATGAAATTTTATGTCACCTTGTTAGAAAATCTCATATTTCAAGAATCGGTATCCAGGTGATGTAGCTGACTAAAATAACAACTTCAGTATTCAGTTAGCACTATTCTTGTTAAGTGTGTTAGCCTGTAGTATAAAATCTAGAATAGCACGCATTGCGATTTTATTTAACAACAGGAAGAACAAGTTTTTATCTCTGAAGGCGACGCGAAATCGCCAGACGGTTGCGCAACAGCTGCCGTCTTTGTCTGAAAATGAACAACGAATTTTTTCAGTTTCATCAATGCACTAGTAAATTTACACATTGTCATGGTATGAAGTAGCCTTGGCTTAGCAGACGCACAACAAATAAAAAGAGGACAAATTTTTCTAGTCTTTGAAAGTATGACTGTATTTTTACCTCCCACTACCCTTGGTAAGGCAGGTAAAAATGACCACGTTTTATGGTCCTTAGGATCCAATTTTAACATTTTCACGATGATGTCTGTGTGTATGTGTGTGTGTGGTTCCTGTTTACGTTTTAAGGTCCCTAGAATCCAATTTTAAAATTTTACAATGATGTCTGTGTGTATGTGTGGATCCTCCACTCTAACTCAAATACTCATTCAGAAAATTTTGAAACCTTGCATTTCTGCCTTATTCTAATATGGAAAGAAGCCATTAGATTTTGGTGTAAATCAGATAGCCGCAAATGGCACTTTACTTGAAGCTCAAAATAGTTTTTCTCCGAAAAATACCTTTAAATGTTATTTTTTCGAGACTTATGTTATTATAAAAATTAGAGATTATTAAATTTTCTATAGGTTGCATCAATATTTTTTCTATATATTTATGGATAAATTTATAAAATTATCTATAATTTAAATCATAGAGCCTACGCTTTAAACAAACACAACTCTTTGATTAGACAGTACATATCTTAAATATATATAACTGACAGATAAATGTCACTGTCAAAAAACTAATTTCAAATTAATAATAATAACGTTTAAAAAAGAAAATTGTAAATAGAATCATAGTTATATGGAATGGAATTTAATACAGTTTTCAGCGTAAGTAAATATGTAAGGATATTTGAATTAATAAAAGTTAAATGGCGGGAGGTATTGTGTTGGCCACATCAGTTTTTTTTAGGGTGTTTGAAACTTAATGAAGAGTATATATTTTATTTTGTTATTAATGTATTCAGGAATTTAATGAATGAAATCGACCAATTTTTAAATTCAAATATGAACTGTATGAAAGAATTTGAAATAATTAATGAAATATATGCTGAAAATTTTATGTTTCAATACATAACCATATAATAAAATAGTGACTAATATTTATTTTAACACACACGACCTATGTGACATTGGTATAGGCTTATGGCTGGTTTATGATGGATTTAATTTATAAATTTAGATTTACAAATTTAGATTTGAAATTTACGATTTACCTTGCTGGTTTATAATGAATTTAAAGATATGAAATATGCCCAATCAACGTATATTTGGTCACGTGGTTTGACACAGATGGAATGACAGTTATATGATATTTATCACTTTTATCATAATCAGTCTGTACTGTTCTACAGATCATATTAATAATATATCCATATTTTCGGATTCCATTTGTCAAATTAAAATTTAAATGTTTCAACTGTCACTTGAAACTGTCATTTTCCCCATCAAAATCATTGTTTGAAATACTGTGAAATGATTGGACGCATTTACAAATTTACATTTAGAATATAAAATATGGTGATATTTTAAATGTAAATTCTAAATCATAAATTTCTTAAATTCATCATGAACCAGTAAAGGCAGATATGTACAATTTATATTTGTAAATGTAAATTCGTAAATCTAAATTTGTAAATTAAATCCATCATAAACCAGCCATTATTCCGAAATTCAGTTTTTAGCAAAGTTTTTAAAAATAATTCTCCAATCAAGTATGTCGACAATAACAAAAAAAATCATTTCTATTGGACAATGGTTTTAACCTATGGCTAAAAAATAACCAATTTGTTAATAAGTAGGTCTAATAGTGAATCAAATTAAAGATGACCGAAAACTGCAAAAAAAATTATCATTAATTTTTTTCGATCCCGGCCGACGCTAAATTTATTTCAAATATTAAATGGCACAAAAGTGACCTATGTATTGCACTCTCCACGTCAGCAATGAGTGTCCATGAAGGGACGGTAAACGCCCACAAGGTACAAATATGTCATCAACATTACCGATATTTCTGTACAAAACAGATTTGCTCAGTGGTGATAATATTTTTTATTATATATTAATTTGGTTTATTACCCAATTTCGGGTATTCTAGTTTACTGTAAATAGATTTCGGTTAAGACGATAATGTTACCGGAAGGGCGTTTTCCAAACGTTGGTATAATTGGTAACTTTCCAGAAAAATGGAAGCACAACATTTTAAAGATAGTTGTTATTGTATTTTATTGTCAATGATTTGTTTAATAATATTAGTAGTAAAATATGAAGAAAATATATTTTTTACTATTTCCCTGCGTCCGCCATTAAAATCAATATCTTAGTTTTACTTCGTTCAAGTTTTATAAAAGTTTACATATTTTTAATAATAAAAACAATATAAAATGAATTAAAACATTTAAAACTCAATTAAATATATGTTAATTATAAAAAAATTCCTGCAAATTCTGCACAAATTACTTTAAAATTCCACCCTTACCCAATTACAAACCCCTGCTGCACCCCATTATACCAAAATTCAAAAACAAATTCATATCCACCTTAAAAATTCCTGCCGAATCCTGCCCCCCGAAGTAGGTCAGTAATCTCCCTTCCCTTATTCCTGCCGTCGTCATCTTGTACTCTTGCACTGTATCCACAATTCCTGCACTATTCCTGCACCAAAAAGCACTGCACATCCTTTTTCAAGGCACTGAGCACTTCGCGAAATAATGGCAATACAGTGGCAATGCATGGCCCACTAAGAATGAAGGCTTAACGGTCGACGAATGCAAGGTGCAGGCGATACTACTGCACTCTGCTGCAGCACTGTAAGTTGCACAAGCGATGGCAGAGCCGCGACGGCGAGACGGAGAACTAGGATTTGCATTTAAATTTGTTTTGACGGCGAGACGGTTTTTTGGCTATGCTTTTAATGGTTTATTTTTAAAACTGCAGGTAGGAGGCAAGATAAAATAAAAGTTTATGTACTTATAACTTTTAATGGCATGCTTAATTTGACTTAGTTTGTCCAAAAAATTATTTCCGGAATTTCAATTTAACTTTTAATTTTAGTTTATCTAAATATTTAATTCTAGAATTTGTCTTATTTTATCTCAAAATGAGTCGCGATTTGGATTTAGTTTCTTTAAAATTTATTTCTGGAATTTGATTAAATTTATCTAAAATTCAATACTAGAATAAAACTTAGGTCATCTGAAAATTCAGTACTTGAATTTGACTTAGTTTATGTAAAATTTTACATCTTGAATTTAACTTAGTTTATCCCTAACTTTTAATTTTTAAATATTCCAACTGAATTTGACTTAGTTTATCTAAAAAATTAATACTGCATTTTGACTGTTTATCTAAAAATTCAGACTTGGAATTTGATTTATTTTATCTAAAAATTAAAGAACATATTTTGATTTAGTTCTTTAAAATTTATTTCTGAAATTCGACCAAGTTTATTAAAAAATTAATATCATGAATTTGACGTAGTTTATTAAAAAATTAGTTACAATTTCATTTCTGGAATTTCTCTAAAAAATCAATAGGGTATTCTCTGAGGACTACCAATTTTAAAAATTTATTAAAAATATTAGTGTTGATAGGTAAACAACAGGGAAAAAACAAAAAATCATATTATAAATTAATTGTTACAAAAGATATAAAGCATTTAAATTTTGTTGATGTACCAGATGACCTTCCAATGGGAGACCAGTTGAAATCCCTACTCCATGTTCGAATGTGATACGACGCCGCATGAACCACTGATAGTACACCGCTGGTACTGTACAACTAGTACGTCACTATCACGTGACACAACAAAATCAAATTTTAAAAATTAATATCTCGCTTATTAAAATGAATTTTTAACTCGGGTTTTCACAGATACTCTTATAGATATAACTGGTTCTTTAAGAAGATAAATGAAAAAAAATATAAGAGAATACCCTATTCTAGGCTTTGCCTGATAGTCTGAAAATTCAGTACTGGAATTTGACTTAGTTTATGTAAAATTTTACATCTTGAATTTAACTTAGTTTATCCCAAAATTCAGATGTTAATTTTTAAAAATTTCAACTGAATTTGACTTAGTTTATCTAAAAAAATAGTACTGCATTTTGACTGTTTATCTAAAAATTCAGACCTGGAATTTGATTTATTTTATCTAAAAATTAAAGAACATATTTTGATTTAATTCTTAAAATTTATTTCTGGAATTTGACTAAGTTTATTTAAAAATTAATATCAAGAATTTGAAGCAGTTCATTTAAAAATTAGTTAAAATTTCATTTCTGGAATTTCTCTAAAAAACTCAATTCTAGACTTTGCCTGATAATCTGAAAATTCAGTACCGAAATTTAACTTAGTTTATTTAAGAATTAACATCTTGGATTTGACCTAGTTTATCTAAAAATTCAGAACTGTAATTTAGCTGTTTATTTAAAAGTTTTCATCCTGAATTTAATTTAGTTTTTCTAAAAATTGGTAGTTCTGAAATTTGACTAGTAACATCCAGAATTTGACTTGGTTTATTTAAAATTATCTTTACAATTTTATTTTTAAATTTAACTATTTGAAAATTAACTTCTTAAATTTAGCTAGGTTATCGACCGACGCCAAATATTTCGAATATTAAATGGCACTAAACTGATCCCTGTGGTGCACTCTTCGCGCCAGCAATGAGTGCCCGTGAGGTGACGCCTGGTAAACGCTCGCACGGTACAAATATGTCATAATCATTACCGATATCTGCGTATAAAGCAGATTGGCACACCCAGCAATGGGTAATATGCCGTAATGATATATTTATTTATCTAAAATTTAAGTTCCGGAATTTATCTAAGTTAATCTAAAATATATTTCAGCAATTTGATTTAGTTTCTTTTATATCTGTAATATAACTAATATAAGTTCGTTTCTAGAATTTATCAAAAAAATCATAATGGGAAGAGTTGACTAAGTTTTGGTAACAATTGGACAACCGGAAGTAGTAGTTACAAGAAAAAATCATCTAAATATTATTTATCGAAAATTTATGTAAATACTTATATTAAAGAACGTTAAATTCTTTATTCGATAAATATAAATTCATTATTATATCTTCTATAGATTTAGAGATAAATAAATGCATATAAAATAATTTGATGTAAAAATTCTCAGATCAAACTACTTACAGGCAAGAAATTCAAATGTTTGTAATTGACATATAAATGTCACTGTCAGAAATATGTGTATGCCCCTGTCAAAAATATTTGTACATCATTATGAAGATTATGAAAATAAAAAAAAAAGTCAACAACGCAAAAGAATATACGTACAAAAATATATAAAAGGAATTTTCGAAAAAATGACGAATATAAAGAAAAAGAAAAGGAAAGTAGAAAAAGAAAATTTCAGGATATTGCATATAAAGAAAATGTATGTATTGTACATAATTTATATTAAAATATCCCATAGATTTTGCAAATGTATGTGAGAATTATTTTATGTCAGACATGAATATGTATTTGTACTTAAAAATATTTTTTGTTTTATGGGTACAACCAGGTAAAATATCTGGCGAGAGGTTATGTGCTGGCCACATCAGATTTTTAGAATTCAAATTAATTCTGTTCTGTAATACCTACTAAATCCCTTCAGATTTTGGTGACACGTCCACATTGGTTATTATTGCAATAGGTATTTTTTACTTTATATGATAAATGATTTAATATCAAATTTAAATAAAATTTAGGTCATGTAAAATTTGACCCAATTTTTTGCGATAAACTGCATGTTGCTCAAGCTGATTTCTTTATGCTTATATGATAAATTGCATTAAGTATTATTTATAGAAAATCTTATCATTTTAAAAAAATTATATCAGCAATTTAATAAAGTTTTTATTGAAATAGCTATACTAATAACAGTAATAACCAAAGATTTAACTTTTATAGGCAGGGATAACTTCTAATCTTCTAAATAAATTTCAGGATAACACCCTGTTTTTCTATCCCCGCCTATTTTTCAGTGCTTATCTATTGTCATCTATACTAGTATTATAAACTACTGGTATAAATCAACTCATTTCTAGTCTCTGTTCACATTTTCGGTAACATATCGTTGTCGTTGCTGGCGACGTCAGAACTCGGGC